>OX459046.1:0-600000 GCA_949775005.1 Orthosia gothica | reverse complement strand
TGGAACTGGTGAAGAAGTCCACAGATGGCCAATAGAACTCCTTAGTGCTAAGCATGTCATGGGGTATAAGATATCTCGAATAGCTAAACGACTATCATGAAGCAAATACTTATAAATAAATAATACTGATGAAAATGGTACCATCGAACTGATCTGATGATGAAGCCGGCAGGTAGGCACTGGGACTCCGAAACAAAACAATGTATCCTAGTCGTGTTTGGGCTTATTGGAATCGACATGAGATGTACTTTGGCTATATATGATTTTTATGGCAATTGGAGGTACCTACCAAAATCTGCGCTGCTCGGAGTCACGACCACTGGGGTGCTGACGAGCGCCGACTTCGCCTCGAACCTCGAACACTGCTGCGGAGGGGCTGCTGACGAACGCCGACTTCACTTCGAGCCTCGACCACGAGTCCGGGATCGGCTGCGTCTCGAGGATTGTCCCAGCACCACTCTGGAATGCTTCCCTGCCGTCCTCCGTCTTCTCTCGGACTGGTCGTTAGGCATCTTCATGCGTCCAATGATCTGGAATAATTAGAACAACGAGTATCTGGTTTATTTTGTGTGCCTACTTCTTTGTTTCAAAATTGCCTATACGCGGCATAAAGTTCAAGCTATCTCAATTTCTCAATTCAATTTACAAGTATACAATAATTCAAAATGAATAACTGTTGTTTGGTACACGTACATAAACACACATCTTTCACCTTGGCGTTACGCAAAATCAACAGAACGCAGCCTGCTACAATCCTTACATACTCCTTTTGCTTCATTGATTATATCTGCATCTAGTTATTAGATATTTTCCTAATACCATGACCATTACTAGCCAAAATATAAGAAACCTAAACAACGTACCTATAACCGCATTATTTTTATTGAAGTCGAACTGTCTCAGTATGTGTCGTGTGTCCATATTGACGGGACGCCACCCATGCACACATAATGTACATGCGTGCACAAATGCATACTCGTACATTCCATATATTATACAGATAGATATTCTATGCAGATAAAGAAAATAGACACAAATAAAATTCACATTAAATAATCAAATTGACTTTTAATATACCTTATTGTGGGCGTATGATCACACCAAGGTGCTAAATACACCAGAATTCCTTGGTGCTATCCCAATTCTGATTTGTTAAAAAAACTTCCCGATATAAGAATTCAAAGATTGTACTTCATCAAATAATTGTAATACTTTGTTATCGGCTTTACAGAACATCTCCAATTTTTCTGACTCTCATGATCCACAATCTTTTATAGCTCAATAATGATTGATTGTGATTGGCTGTCCTTTCCTCGTTGACACCGAGGAAAAAGACCAGCATCAGCCAATGGAAAATAAACACGACATTTTGTCCGGAAGTCAGCATTGAGCTACTTACGATGAAAAATATCAAAAATTATATTTATTTATTTATTTAATACTAGGAGAACCAACAGCTATAACAGATGGATAACAATTGTATATGAGACATAGAGCCAATTACAGGTCCTCACGGATAGAAACAATAAAAGTAGTAGAAAACTTAGGATCACTAACAAGCACGATTTATATGATTAAATAAAAAACAATAAGAACTAAACATTTTAAAAAAGTCAGCATTCAGCCGAGTGCGTGCCGAATAGGTTTTAGTGGTAAATGCGTCAAATGAGAACTCCTTACAAAGAATATTAAAGTCCTTACTCGCTCGCACCATGTATGAATTTCGCCTGTAGTTGGAATAAGAAAATGGAATGGAGATAGGCGGATTAAATCTAACCGATCTCCTGGCAACATTGAAGCGCAGTTTATGCAGGAGAGCAGGACAATCAATATCGTTAGAAATAATTTTCAAAAGAAAGGTGCAATATGCTAGTCGACGACGATTTATAAGTGGTTGCAAATGAAATTTCTTGCAAAGATTTAAGTAATTATCAGAATGGTACGGTATACGCAGTCTAAAACATAGAAAGCGTATAAATCTTTTTTGTATATTTTCAATACGATCAATGTATTTGCCATAACAAGGGTTCCAAATTTGTGATGCATATTCGAGGTGACTTCTCACAAAAGAGCAATAAAGGATCTTAAGGGTCTTGGCCCTCTTGAAACACCCTGCGAGTCTCATACCAAAACCCAGTGACCTCGAAGCTTTGGCTACTATTTGCTCAATGTGCACGTTGAATAGAAGTTTAGAATCATGATATACACCTAGGTCGCGTACACGATCGCATCTCTGCAATAGCTGCCCTTTAAGATTATAAGTGGTAGGGAGACGGACCCGTTTTCTGCTAAAGGAGATAACTGAGCATTTAACAGGATTCAAATCGAGTTTGTTAATCAAGCAATAATCATCCAGTCGCGCCAGGTCAGATTGGAGAGCATTCATATCATCAACTGATGATATAGAAGAGAATATCTTCATATCATCAGCAAAACAGAGTAAACTTGAGTTGTGAAAACACGAGTCGATGTCGCCGATAACAAACTAAAAATGTAAACATATTCAGAAAATCCACATAAAATCAACATGTTTTATGGTATAAATATAACAGTAATTAATATTTGTTTTAATACAAACTGCCGAAACAACCAAAACATTTCAATAGAATTCAAGACTTATTTTATTTAAACAGCGCAAAATAACTAAACATATGTGCAATATTTATTTTAAATTAGGACATGAATTTTCAGGAAGCTAACACTTGTGACATAGTAATAAGGTGAATCCAATGATTCAAATGTTTCCCTGTACCAGGGTATAGGAAAGATTGGAGAGGAAACAAGCGTCAGCTGTCACGGGGCCGTAAGCTAGAGGTTACAGGTATTAGAGAGTAGTCGCACAAGGTCTGCGGCTCGCCGCTCGGCGCCCGGCGCCGTCGTGTTGGTGTGTCAATAAAAAAGTGACTATGCTGTCATACATAACACAGAAACAACATCGCGCCTGTTGCCCCGAAGGGTTACACAGAGGTGTACTCGAGAAACAATTCCCGTACATTTAAGGAACGTTTACATTCTTATCTCAGTTGCAGTCTGTCACAAACACTTTTATTTTCCCTACGTTTTGGCACAGATAATTTAATGGCTCTCCCTTGTTTGACCGAAAGGAATTTGACAAATTTTCACTTCCCAAATTTTTTTTCGCATAATTTCATTTGCCAAATTATTACTTAGCAAAAAATCTATTCACAAAAAATTGTAACGCAAACCTAATGTTTGTCAAATTAATGTTTAAACTATACCTTGTTTACCAACTTTTAAAATTTTTTATTTAGTCAAATATTTCAGTGGGAATAACAGTTTTTACGCAAAATCAAATAAGCCAAATATTTATACTTTTTTTTATTTAATGTAGTTGTTCCTGGCAATTGACGGCCGCTGCCGCGGCACAGCTCGCTTCGCTCGCTCGACTCGTGCGTAGGAGGTCACAGTTTTAACCTAACCTAACCATTTTTTAAAAATAAGTAATTATCCTAATCTAAATAGTTCAGTTCCGGGTAACCTACTAAAAACAATCTCTTTTTTCTAATAATGCAAGTCGTTTCTGGAGTAATAAGTCGTAGGAGGTCACAGTTTTAACCTAACCTAACCTAACCTAAACATTTTGTTTAATAATTAACCTACTCTTTTCTTCCATAAATAAACTAATATCAAGTAACCATAAATTTGACTTGTTTCAGACAAATTGAAAGAATTAATCGAATTCTGCAACACAAGTCTAAATACTCCGAAATAAAATTGCTAATGTCCATTGCAAAAAAATAAAATTATAATGTAAAAAAAATTGAATTAAACAAATGATTATATTAAAATTTTTTTTTTTTTTTGGAATCAAAAAAATAAAATCTTATTTATGCTTTAATATTTTTTGTCTTAACAAATCATTTCACCAAACGTTTATTGTCTGAAGATTGTTTGCTGTAATAAATCATTTGATTAAAGACCAAATGCCATAATGAAATTATACTTGGTAATATTTTGCCAAGTAAAAATTTGACCAAATAAAAATATGCGTACTAAAATCATTCGAAATATTGCAATGGTGTAAAAAAAGGTTGCTAAAATTTGTTTAGGTAATGAATTTTTGTCAAAATCTTTTCGCCAAAACGGCAGGATCCCTAATATAATACTAGCATACAGATGCCTCATCCCATACAAAGATACCGTGCCGACGTAATAAGCATTTTTCATCTGATTAAGATGATTATTTTTATAAGAACTTCGATCGCGTTCGGTTTCTTCCCACGTCTATAGATGGTGTTAGCAGCGGCATGCAAGTAAAAGTGTTTTCTCGGTTCGTGATTATTTTTTCTTTAAATACAGTGACGAATTATTTTATAGTATTTTTTGCACGTTTTAATAGTTTCATTGTACCAAAATGTGTTACAATACAAATTCAAAAAATCGAGTAGCTTGACTCAGAAATTTAAATCCGTGCCATCTATTTTAATAAATTTTAAAGGATCCGTTCAATTAAAATTGTTTTATTTATATTATTTTATTATATAAGGTGTGAATTAAGAGCCCAATATTCCATAATTTTGTACTTATGAGAGTTGATTAAAAAAGAACAAAATTTTTGTATGATCAATTCTAGAAAATCTATTTTACTCACAATTCAATAACAAATCAATGCATATCGCGCTATCTAGTGACATTTATTTGAACCAAATGTTCTTTGTTAGCGCAGGTACCTAGTGGTTTTGGCAAGTTTTTAACGTTTTGGGTTTGATCGTTTTCAGATTCAGATTCATTTGTTTATATACAAAAATAATAATAAGTGCATGCAGGATTTTAATAAAAGAAATGGTTTAAATATGTTTGCCACATACTACGGCGTGCAAATCTTGAATGAATTAATACAATCAAAATAATAAGTGAAACGATGAATGAATACAAAAATTAAATTAAATTGAATCTTAAAGCTATTATCACAATTAATGTCCACAAAACAAAGTAAAACAGTGAAAATCAAATGATAATTAAGTAAATGAAAAGCGAAAAACGAAAAATATCAAGCGAAAGTCAAATAACAATTTTTTTTGTCTTAATTATGTAAAAAATATCAATTAGCGTCAAATAACAATAATTTACGTCTAATTAATACATGTAAAGAATAAGAAATAATATATCAATCAATTGTCAAATAACAATAATGTAAGTATGTCAAGGAATTGTTCCGGGGTTGAAAATCCTCAATGGATATCCTCCGCCTTGGGGGGGCGGAGGGGTCAGTCAGACTCCTACTGACTAAAAACTACCCCGGTGTTCCATCTCACACCTACGCTGGGGGTCGCGGGAACAACGATACTTACTTTGCGGGCCTCGATCTCGGGTTCGGGGAGGAGTGAGGTGTTAGACCCCCCCACGACATCTAAGAGAGGTGCGCGTGAGACACTGTGCGCTGCCACCTCGGGTCCTGATGTGTGGGGGGCGACGAACGTCCCCGAGTTCGTCGCCTCTGGGCCCATTTAGGAGGGCCGGAAGAGGGCGGTGCCCGCCTTCCACCGACGCCCGGCGCGTTTGCTGTGGATCGGGTGGGCGGATGAAATCTCTCTCTCCCTCTCCACAGCTTCCTTCTGCCAGACGACTGTTTCGCAGAAGGATATCACCGCGACCCAGGACTGCTCGCTCCTACTCCGCCAGCGTATGCCGCGCCGTGTCCTCCCGGCAGTCGGCGCCTTGGTGACACCGGCTGTATGTCAAGTACCTACAGCAACCGCACCACCGCGCGTCCGCCACCGCGAGTTGCAGTCAGCTGCAACTTGGGGTGGCGGATGGGCGGCTAACGGATACAGGGCAAAAGGCGAATATGCTGCGCCTTAAAACAGAATCGACTCACTAGGGAGGATACCAGAAAAAAAAACTTGCACATCCGTTGGCTCTAAAGTTGCAGCCCTACAAGCGGATTAAGGCACAATGGGCTAATCTCTCGGTTGGCCGACTGATGTAACAGATTAACGAAACAGAAATAGTAAGAAACCGGACCGATACCCTACCGATGACTTTTGGCATTTTGGAGGTATGCGGAACAGGATGGAAAGTCCCGCAAACCTCCATTGAAAAGGAAGGATCCTCCGACCAGACGGGTGTTGAGTCTGGTCCGGGCAACTGCCTGACGATTATTGTCGGACTGCTGTATCTGTTCAAATCGCGCCGAAAACTTTGCTTGCGTGACTCAGGATTTTTGTGAAGTCATGTCATTAGTTCGTAAGTGGCGGTGTTGGTGCCGCTACAGCTTTATAACATGGATAAGAATTGCATTTTGGAATATAAGAACGCTTAGCGATAACATTAGACTAACCCAAGCAGAAGCAGTAATGCTTAGTTGCAACCTGCAAACACTCGGTCTAAGCGAAATGAGAAGAAACGGCTTCCTATAGCTGAGAACGTCCAGGGGTTTGACTTTGCTGTATTCTGGTAAAGTAAGTTAGGAAGATGTGTTTGCCCGGTGTTTTTCATGGATTGTTTTCTGGGCAGGCAGTATGGTAGCTGCATATCATAGATTCGATAGGTTTAACGGCATCTGGTTACAAAAGTCGGTTCCGTGCCTGTGTTTAGTAGGGAAAAGTTTGTTGTGAACAAGTATTCTACAAAGAGAGACCTGTCAACATGGTATGGAAAGGAGCATGCTCAATGTTAAACTAAGAAACAAAATAAAACTTAAAACAATTTGTAAGAAAACTGGAGTTACGGATGTAACATATTGCATTAAAAACTAAAGTGTAGGTAGACAGGTCACATGATGAGAAACAAAAATGATACATGGGCCAAAGAGGTAACTGAGTGGTGCCCAAGACAGAATAAAAGAAAGAAAGGTAGACAGTGTCGTAGGTGGGAGGATGACATAAAAAGAATAGCAGGCGTCACATGGAGAAGGATGACACTTGATCGCGTTCTGTGGAAGGCTTTAGAGGAGGCCTATGCTGGGAAGCAAGACAGTCTTCGCGAAACGGGTGTCAAATAAGAAAAGTTTGTATTAAAGAAAACATGTACACATCCCACCCATACGCACAAAACGTTTTGGGAACACTTTTATTATTCGTACAGCTAAGGAGTGGAATTCCCTGCCGGAGTCTGTGTTTCCCGATAGCTACAATCTAGGGGTCTTTAAGTCAAGAGTGAATAGGTTATTTCTAGGCAAGCGTGTTTCACCGTCGACCACATCATCGCTTACCATCAGGTGAGATTGTGGTCAAGCGCGAGCCTATAGGTTATAAAAAAAAAAAAAAAAAAAAAAAATGTACTATGTAAGATTGTTAAATAAAGGCTATTATTATATTATTCTACAAAGCCTTACGTTTTTCGTTTTGTGTTTCCATTCCCCACAAGGCCACAACGTATGATGTGCATTCGCGTCGGTCCCGATGATGACCTCTTCTCCGCTGCTTTCACAATGCGTCACGAGGCGGACCAGGTTATGGGCTGTGCTCAGGCATATAAACCGAGGCGAAGACACACGATATCATCGTGGCACCACGCTGTTTAGTCAGCCTAGCTACAGAGATATATCTGCAACAGAAATCAAAATAAAAGCTGTGATCTGATGTTACCTGTGACATATACACATGATCTAGGGTGATCATGAGTTGAGGTAACAAGGATCTTACCGCCTAAATTGGACAGTCCTCGTATTTGGCCGCCCCTAATCCACGGCTCCTGGATCAGGGCAATGGCCGTGTGTTGAACCTCCAACCACTTGCGTAACTGGGCCGTCGCTGTCTGACGGTGGTGGAGGTTCGAAAGCACAGCTTTACTGGCCAACGAAAGGGTCGCCATCGCAGATGGGGCCCTCATCGTCTTCTTCCAGCTGTAGACCGGTGAAAGCGTCGCACACCTCGTCATCCTCCATCGTTCCGGAAGCTGTCGTCCAGCTCCCCGCCCGACGAAGGGACGGTGACCATGATGGCGATGGTGGTGGGGGCGGCCGGCTCTGCAGTTATGGCTGTAGCTGCAAGCGCTTCCAGGTTGTTGGACGGGTTATATCTCTCCCCTGCATCGACGAGCTGCTTTGTAACCGGGTCCCATCCCCGAGGAACTCGAGCCCAGGCTGAATGACAGTCGGTGCTTGGCGTCCATCAAGGCCGGGATGTGGTCCTCGGGAACCATCAGCACCACGAACCAGCCCGCCTTCTGCCTCTCAGCACGCAGAAGCACCCACTTATTGAAGTCGACAAAGGGGTTCTGGTAACATAGAGTTCTACCCACTATGGACCTGACAGTAGTTGCTGAAGTCCGGCTTAAGGTTGCAGTAGCCCGTACAGCTAGAGGACCCGGCAAAATCGGAAGAAGGTTCGCCGTGAGCAAAATGCGTGACCCGCAGGCTTATTACGTAACTTTTGCAAGAGCAAAACGATAGCGATCAAACGCTTTGTCATAAAAGTCGGAATAACCTGCAGTGTAGGTATGGTAGGTCCTACACAATCGGTTGATAATCGCTCGCTGCTTGTCAAATGCACTTATTTTTTTTTTAAACCGCCACCAACTCTAAAACTCTTGTATTGAAGAGCAATTATTGCGCAAAGATCGCTAACGTTTTGCTCTTGCAAAAGATACGTAATAAGCCTGCCGGGCATCCGCAAAACGTTTTAACTCGAGTTACGTAGTCGTTTTTCGGCACTCGATACCGGTTCAGATTCATTGGACGAGGGGCGGAAATGCATCAAAGTGGCCTTTACAGACACCTGTTCCGTCGTTCTAGGACACCAACTGACTCATTCTTGCGAAGACTGGATGTCATAGCACACTTAGAGCCTGATCGACGACAGAAGAAACCTGAGACTGCTTGAGACCCGTAATGACGCCAAGCTGCAAATACCGGTAAACTGAAGGAATTTTATAAAGCTACCAAAACCTTGGCAGGTAACAGCAAGTATAAGAAGAAGCCGCACAAGTCTAAAGACAGTCAGATCATAGTGACGTCGGAAGGGCATCTCGTACGCTGGCGTAATCACTTTGAGGAGGTCTTCCGTTTGAAAGCAACATCAACACCTGACGCGCTGCAAGTCAGGGTACCCTTGTTTCATCGAAAAGAAATTGACATATTATCACTTCCCAAACAATTTTCCGCATAATTTCTATTGCTAAATTATTAGGTATTTAGCAAAAATTCTCTACCCAAATAATTGTAACGCAAACCTAATATTTGGCAAGTGAACGTTTAAACTATAATTTTTTTACCAACTAGTACTTTTGCCAATTTTCATGTCAAATATTTCAGTTGGAATAACATATTTTACGCAAAATAAAATAAGCCAAATATCTAGTATCGTCAGTTTTAATTTACACTTTTATCACATTTTACCACTGTGGAAGTGTCTCTCGCGCAAACTATTCAGTTTAGAAAAAAAAAATATTAGAAACCTCAATATCATTTTTGAAGACCTATCCATAGATACTCCACACGTAAGGGTTTGAGAAAAAAATCAGTTTCAAGTATGGGGACCCCAAAATTTTTGTTTTTTACTATTTTTGTGTGAAAATCTTAATGCTGTTCACAGAATACATCTACTTACCAAGTTTCAACAGCATAGTTCTTATAGTTTCGGAAAAAAATGGCTGTGACATACGGACGGACAGACAGACAGACATGACGAATCTATAAGTGTTCCGTTTTTGCCATTTGGCTACGGAACCCTAAAAATTTTATGTTACAAGTATTTTGTATTAAATAAATGATTATATTAAAATAAAATTGCATTATTTAACTATATAATTCCCAAAAAATCTATCTTTTGCCTTTATATTTTTGTCATAACAAATCATTTGACCAAACTTGTATTGTCTAAAGATTGTTTGTTGTAATAAATCATTTGATTAAAGACCAAATGCCTTAATGATACTATCCTTGGTAATAATCTGCCAAGTAAAAATTTTACCAAATGAAAATGTGCCTACTAAAATCATTCCAAATATTGCATTGGTATAAAAATAGGTTGCTAAAATGTGTTTGGGTAGTGAAAGGACATGGACAGAAAGTACATTCTATTTACAAATACATAATAAATAATATTGTATAAAAAAATATTTAAAATGAATTATTACACAGTTTTTTACCTCTCTGAACTTGACGTTTTTATTTCAAAATAAAAAGTAATGCAAGACGAATCAAAGTACCGTGTGTCACTTTCCGCCATAATAGTCGATAGAGAAAGATAAACAATATTATTATTGGACGTTCCTCACCACGCACGTAAGTTATTAGACGTAAATTGTACGACAAGTTCTCTTATTAAGAACTTTTCATTCACACGAAACTGTCTCTATTGGTATTGTTTGCATTTAATAAAATGATTTTTCTTATTTTGATTGAAAAATTAAAAATGATTTTGCCTTAGTTATTTAGTTTTTTTTTATATCACACAAAATAAAATACTTAAAACGGAATGAGACGTGTTTGACAGTCGATGAGTCAGACTTGATGTTTTTGTCTATGTCTTCAAAAACTTCAAAACCAACGTTCGCTTCTTACAGTGACAGTTTTTTTTTGCTATTTAAAAAAATATATTTAAGGCACCTATAGAAGTATACCGGAATAACACTCGATTTTCTCAAGTTCTACAAAAATCAATAACAGTGACAGCAAATAAAATGAAAAAAGAAACAATATCCTCATTTTCATCATAATTTACGCCCATGGCTTTACTTGAGGTTATACAGGATATAGACGAAAACATAAACATTGCTTGTCACACTTGCAACCAATTAGAAGACTGTAAGAAAATCATAGGGAAGAATAAAAACTGTAAAATACTCACGTTTAATATAAGAAGTTACCAGCGCAACTTCGACGATTTTTGCATAGCTTTTAAGCGACTAGACACTGAATTCGATGTTATTGTTTTGACAGAATGTTGGCTAAGCGAAGGGACAATATTAGAGCCACTACCAGGTTATTCTGTTTATCGCTCTCAATTACAATCGAACAAAAATGGCGGAGTCATTATTTACACCAAAATGAGAAATGAAAAAATGAAAATGAATGAGAAATGCAAAAGTGATAGAGTCATCCATTACAGAAGCTGACAGTATCGCACTTATCCTGGTCAACGAAGCAGCTATCATAGGAGCGTATAGGTCGCCATCCTTTTCAAATCTAAATAACTTTATTGAATCCCTAGGACACTGCTTTAGCTCTAATAAAAAGATATCCAACTATTGTAGTTGCCGGAGACCTAAACATCGACATAATTAATACTACTATTTCTAATCACGCCGAATACTTGAGCCTTATGGCCTCACATGGGTTTCTACCTGCTATCACCGAACCTACCAGGGGGCGTACTTGTCTTGATCACATCTTTGTTAAATCAAGCTACAGAACCGAAGGAATAATCGGCAAATGCTCTATAACAGACCACGATATGGCCCTGGCCGTCATTTCACTAGAAAACAATTGCATTAAATCTCATACAAGATCCCGATGGACAAACAGAATTGACGATGACGCAATCGCGGAGAATTTACTGAACATCGACTGGTCTGACATCCTCAATTCTAACTGTGCCAACTCCTGTACAAACACTCTAACAACTATTGTGTGATTCGATAGCTTTAAAACTTGAATATTTGAAAAATGTATGGCTAGAATCCCTACGAAAAACTCACCAGTTTTATCCAGGAACCCAGCGTGTCCCGGGACAGGAATATCAGCACAGAGCACTCACTGTCAATGATATTGTAGAACAGCACTGTTTTTGGGGCTGATTAAGTGTTTTTACTAGTTTTCTGATTAATTTTATACGGAGCAACGAACGCGCGATCTCAGTTTTTGGCGACAGTGGCGCCACAGGTTTATGCGGCGGCGCGCGTTAACGTCCGTTTTAGCGGGCTCCCGGTGAAGAGGCGGCAGTTTTCGAATCCTAGCCATAGAAAACCCAACATTTCCCCCCACCGAAATCCGCAAGGATTTCCCAGTTACGATACCATGACAAGTTGAATTAGTTAAAACTTACGGTATATAGGGAATATGTACTTCAATATAATAAGTTGAGATAAGTGGACTGTATAATATAAAATATAATAAAAAGTTAAACATAAATTAGATACAGATTTACATATAACATATAACTATATAAAAGAAAGTATTTAGTTATTCAGAGTCCTGATCCAACGGCAGAGGGCTCACTTTTGAAACAGGACGAGTAAATTCATTTCCGTTTGAAGTTTTTAAACCGATTACACGGACCACGCCGTCTGGACCACTATGCAACTTTGTAATTCTGGCTAAACACCACTTGAGTGGCGGAGCATCAGTATTGAGTAATACAAGATCACCGATATTTAGACTACGAGAATTGGTTAACCACTTTTGACGTTGCTGTAAAGTATGTAAGTAATCTTGCCTCCAAAGTTTCCAAAATTGTTGTGACATTTGTTGGACGGACTGCCAACGGTTCAGTCTAGAACTGTTCAAACCAGTCAAATCGTAATCGGGTACCGATAAGAGTTCCCTGCCTATGAGGAAATGAGAGGGAGTTAGAACCTCGAACTCGTTTGGATCACTGGATAAAGCGCACAGTGGCCTTGAATTAAGCACAGCTTCGACGCGAGCAAAGAGTGTCCCAAGTTCCTCAAATGCTAGAGCTCGTGTACCAATGGTGCGTTTCAGGTGCAATTTGGCAGACTTAACCACAGCTTCGTAAAGTCCCCCAAAGTTACTACCTGTCGGTGGATTATGCCTCCATACTACACCGCGAGATACAAAGCCATTCGATATGTTGTCTAAATCTGAATTTAAGAATTTTGTCACCTCGATCAGCTGTTTACCAGCTGAGACAAAATTGGTACCATTATCGGATACGATAGAATTACACAGACCCCTTCTTGCCGTGAAACGGTCGAAACACGCGAGAAAACACTCTGTACTCAAAGAAGACAAGACTTCTAAGTGTATCGCTCGTGTGGCACAACACACGAACACGCACAAATAAGATTTAGATACGTGAGCGTTTCTACGAGATGACTCCTTGGTAGGAAAAGGTCCGCCTATGTCAACACCTACAGTATGAAAGACATGAATATCTCGCGTGCGATATGTAGGAAGGTCACCCATTATAGGTTGTCTATTTGTAGGAGATACCCTAAAGCAAGAGATACATTTCATGGTACGTGATCGAATGGCACCACGCGCTGAAATGATCCAATATTTTTGCGTTATTAAGCTTTGAAGAGTTCGTGGACCTACGTGTAAATGGACTTTATGGTAATGATCAATAAGTATTTTTGTGAAATTACACTTCTTAGGAAGTAGCAGAGGATGCTTCTTTTCATACGTCAAGTTCGACTGTGAAAGACGACCCCCCACCCTGAGGAAATAGTTGGAATCTATGAAGGGGTTGAGCTTTCGCAAGGAGTGACTGCAGCTACCGTCTTTTGATAGAGATACTATGTCACCGGAAAAATGATGTTTCTGAACTGATTTTACTAGAATGTTATGCGCCTTCCTAAGGTCAGATACCGTGAGTGACCTTCGTTCATGAGCAGCTAATCTGCAATGACGGAGGAACTGATAGCATCGAGCTACAACGTTGAGCAGTTTATTATAACTAGAATATCGCTCTGTTATTTCGTAAAGCAAATCAGACGTGCCAGTCTCAGTTGAAACAAGAACTGTCTTAGGAGGACACTTGAGCTCAGGAGGATTGCAGTCTCGGAATTCATCCATGTTCTTAATCGGCCATTGGGACTGGTCAAGGTTGAGCCAACTTGGTCCATTGAACCATTCTGCAGTCGCCAGCAATACCGGTGGTAAGGCACCACGAGAGCAAATGTCAGCTGGATTGGACACACCGCTAACATGATACCAACATTGACTAGGTACGCTGTCATGAATTTTGGACACCCTAATGGACACAAATGTTTTGAGTGTGTAGCTGGGAGTATTGAGCCACGCCAGAACGACGGAAGAATCGGTGAACATCAACGTATCATTGATTTCGAGACGGTTACGTAATATGGAATGGACGTATTTGGTAAGTTTTGCTAGTAGGTGTGCAGCCATGAGTTCTAGACGTGGAATGGTGATAGTCTTTAAGGGCGCGACCTTAGATTTTGCCATAACTAAACTAACTTTAGTCTCACCATCCGCGTTTTTAGTTCGTAAATACACAACCGCAGCATAGCCAAGAGTCGAGGCATCACAAAAACCTAGGACCTGACAGTAGGTATGGCGCTCAACCGTGACGTGGCGATCATGTTTTATTTGTGACAATAATGGAAGTTCATTGACATATGCCTGCCACTGCAACTCAAGGGCTGATGGTAGAATTTGGTCCCAGTCTAGTTGACGAGCCCAAAGTTCCTGCATTAAACATTTGGCATAGAATACGCATGGAGCCACAAAACCTAGAGGATCGAACTGTCGACCTATTTGGGATAATACTGTTCTCTTGGAAACGACAGGGTTGGACGGAGTGGTGGCAAAAGAAAATGCATCGCAGGCTGGCGACCACTGAAGTCCAAGCACTTTGATAGCCAAATTCTTTTCATCATCGAATGCAACAGGCGTTTCGCGATGAGCCTCGTCCAGATGTTCCAGCACTTGTGGACAGTTACTCGACCACTTGCGTAGTACGAAGCCCCCAGTCTTCAACAAATTCATAAGCTCTTTCTGAAGTTCTACTGCCTCTTCTACAGTCGCCACAGACCATATCAAATGTCCATGAAAAAGGCAGTTTTCAGAATTTGAGCGGCTTTTGGAAATTTGTCCACTTCGTCGTCCGCTAGGGTGTGCAACACTTTTATTGCTAAATACGGGCAACTAGCTACACCGTATGTTAGCGTATTCAAAGCGAATACTTGAATCGGTTGATCCAATGAGTATCGCCATAATATATGTTGATACGGTCGTTGACATTGATCAATAAGTATCTGCCGGTACATTTTGCAAATGTCCGCAGAGAGGCAAATTTTGTAAAGACGAAAATTAATCAAAAGTTCATTGATATCAGCTTGAAGTTTGGGCCCAGGTAACACCATTGAATTGAGTGACATATTATTTGATGTCTTGCCAGAAGCATCAAATACCACACGATGAGACGTCGTGGTACTTGTCGGTTTGATGATGCAGAAATGCGGGATGATATTGTTCGAATCCACGTTCTGGACATCACCAAGACAAGTCATATGCCCGAGGTCCTCATATTCGCGCATGAACTTGTGATATTGAGTTTTGAGTTCAGGCTCTCTTTCTAATTTAGACTCTAAGTTGAGCAGTCGACGAGTTGCCATTTGACTCGAGTCGCCGAGCTCAACCAAAGATTTAAAAGGATATTTAACCACATATCTGCCCGTTGAGTCACGTCGATGCTGTTTGGAAAATAAGAACTCAGCGAGTTCATCGTCTGGGTTACGCGGTACCTCAGACGGCATATTTTCAATTTCCCAAAACGAGTTCATTACTTGATCAAGGTTCATGGTAAATGCACAGAAAGTACCATCTCGACTAGTACTAGCAGCGGTTGTGGCGGCACCGTCAGATGGACGAGAGTGCTCAGTCTGACCCAATATGACATACCCAAATACTGAACCCATCGCAACAGGTAACCCGTGTTCACGTGGTAGTATCTTTTCACCGTCATAGATATAGGGAAACAGATCACCAGCTAGCAATAAGTCAATAGGCGCGGGTTTATAGTAGTTAGGGTCAGCTAACATCAAATGCTGGAACTCGACTATCACCTTATCTGTAAGATTTACTGTAGGTAAATTTCCCGCTATGGTGGAGACAATGACTGCATCGGTAGATAAGATGGGTCCGGCTGAGTGTCGCGGCTTAACATTACAGGTGGTTAACCCAAACTCCTTTACCGGACTACCCCCTAAACCAATTGGTTCAAAATTACATTTACGTCGCGACAAGCCTAATCGAGTAGCACAGCCTTGAGCACAGTCTTGAGTTATGTAACTCGTCATAGCCCCGCTATCAATTAAAGCACGTACGGTGTGGTAGTGACCCCAACAATCTGCGACGTGTATAACCGCGGTACCGAGCAAGACTGTGGAACTGGCTGAGCACGTTAATGTTACTACACTAGAACTCGAATTCGCAACAGAATCTATGTGTAGTGTGTGATGATGCTTGCTTTTGCAGACCGTACAACGTACCTTCGATGGACAGTCGTCGACAGAATGATCGCGTAAACAATTTTCGCACAACTTCAATTGTTTAATCCTATCGAGACGCTGCGCCGGTGTCAGGTCGATGTAGTCGGTGCATCGATAAATAGAATGCATCTTTTTGCAATACAAACACTCCATGGACTTCGTTGATTTTACAGGTTGGTTTGTATCGAGAACAGCTGACGACAAAGTTGCCCGCTGTAAATTATTCGATTTTGATGAAAATGGTTGACTGGCCTTATTTTTAACCGACTTTCCAAAAAGGAGGAGGTTCTATGTTCGACTTTATGTTTGTTTTTTTTTTTTTTTTTTTTGTGTATGTTCACCGATATTTCCGTCAATTGTGGACCGATTTTCAAAATTCTTTTTTTGTTTGGAAGAGTATGTTTTGAAATTGGTCCCATTTTAATTTGGTGAAGGTCTAATCAAGAACTTCGGAGATATACAACAGAACTCTTCAATAAATAACGGCAACACTCTCGGGATTGCTGCAATCGCATGTCTGTTTATTGTTTACACCATTTTATTTTATTTTTATTTATTTTATTTTATTAGGAAAACATACAGTGTATTCATACAGAGTAGAAACAGATATAAACAACTGAATACCATTTACATGTTTCCGCATTTAAACATCTAGAAAGCTTGTTATCAATCTTTAGTGATATAACAGGTAATGTAAATAACCTAATATTAAGCAAAATTTGAAAATTTGAAAAAGGGAAATTTAGAGTAAGTATATTTAATAACTAAATTATGTTGAAGTCAGAGAACCAAACCATGATTTCGTTGATGTTCTGTTGAAAACGCGTGGCTTTGAATTAAACAAATCCAGTTCAGGAAAGTCAACAAGTTTATTAAATTCTCTAGCGGACCTCACAAAAAATGAATTCTGCCTGTAGTTTGAAGAACTCTGAGGCACGTCCACACATGCTTTACGTCTCGTCATTCTATTTGGGACTTTAAGTTTAACTTGAGATAGTAAATCCGGTGAGTCAATGTGATTCTGCGCGATTTTAACAAGGCACGCAATATCCGAAAACTTTCTTCTTTGGTACAATGGTAAGATATGGTGTCTTCGACATCTCGCCTCATAATTGGGGTCATATGTTTTAGACTTATATTGCAAGTGTTTCAGGAACCTACGTTGAATGGATTCAATTCTATCTATATAAATATTGTAGAGAGGATTCCACACTTGGGAACAATACTCAAGAACGCTGCGCACCAAAGAGCAATAAAGAATTTTAAGTACTTTCAAGTTCGAAAACTGAGAGCTGGCTCTCAAGACGAAGCCCATGGTCCTGTAAGCTTTTTTGACAATATGATCTACATGTCTTTCATAAGTTAGCTTGGAGTCGTGAATGACACCTAGGTCCCGTACTGAGTCTACCTGTTCCAACTCATGTCTCTTGATAAAATATTTAAATTTAATAATTTTGACTTTACGAGTAAAGGTTATAAAAAATCATTTTTTGACATTTAAGTCTAATTTATTGATTAAACAATATTGTTCGAAACTATCTAAATCATTTTGGAGAAGCTGACAGTCTTCAAAGCTGGTGATTTTTTTGAAAATTTTCATGTCGTCAGCATAAAGGAGTAATTGTGAGTATTTAATGCATTGAGTGACATCATTTATAAATATGTTAAAAAGAAGGGGCCCAAGCAAAGAACCCTGCGGTACCCCAGAAGGGACGATGCTCCATTTAGAACGGTACCCATTCACAACCACTGCCTGCGATCGATTTTCAATGTACGAAACAAACCACCGATATAAGTCTCCATGGATGCCAGCTTGGAGTAACTTCTGTAGTAATATTTTGTGGTCGATTCGGTCAAACGCTTTACTATAATCAGTAAAAATTGCATCGACCTGTCCACCAGCATCCATGCTAGACGTCGTAAACTCTGTGAAAGACAGCAGATTAGATAAAGTTGACCGCTTGCTTACAAAACCATGCTGCTCCGTGATCAAAGTTGGTGAGATACTCTCATAAACTTGTGTATATACGATTTTTTCCAGTATCTTAGCAAAGATGCATAATTTGGAAATGGGGCGATAATTTTTAGCATCACTCTTGCTACCACTCTTATGTATGGGTGTGATAAATGCAGATTTCCATATTTTAGGTACAAGTCCTTCCGAGATAGACCTTTTATAAAGAATAACAAGAGGTTCAGTTAAGCACGTAGCACAAGAGACAATAAATAATGGTACCACATTATCGGGCCCTGCACCCTTACTTAAATCTAAAGATTTTAATAATTTAAGAACCAGGTCAGCAGTGACTTCTATACTACCTATGTTGCTTGGTGCGTTGTTATCAATAGACATGGGTATTGAAGAAGAGTATGTAGACGGAGGTAGAAAGTTTGAATGGAAATGAGAAGCAAACACATCGCATATTTCATCCCCAGTATCAGCTGGAACACCATTATAATGAATAGTTGATGGGAGTGAGTTCGATCCCTTTTTATTTGACTTAATAAACGACCAAAAAGACTTGGGACATTTAATTATTGCATCTTCCGCGTGTTTTATATATTTTAAGTAGCATTCTTTCTCCAATCGTTTGGCACGCTCACGAAGAAGACAAAAAGTATCATGGTCACTAGTATTACCATATATTTGAAATTTTTTTAAGAATTTGAACTTCTCTTTGAGAAGTTTCTTTAAAGGAGCACAATACCAAGGTGGGAAAGAGTCAGAGGCTATTAATTTGTGAGGAACATACTGCTCAATGACATCATATAGGTGTTTATAAAATAATTGTACTGCGTCCTCTAATGTATTATTATTTAAGCATGTTTGCCAATTTATGTTATTTAAGAAAGTTTTTATGGCTCCGTAGTCCGCTTTATTATAATAATATTTAAGTCTGGTTTTACTTTTCAATAAACACTCCTTGGTAAAATCGAGGACTATATCTAACGACTTATGATGACTATCTTCCGGTACCAACGGGTCTGTGCATGATGTTACCGTTACCTTATAGTTACATAATATATAATCCAGTAGTCTGTTATTTGCATTCCTGTTTAAATTATATTGGTTGAGGTCACATTCGGATAAGGTATCGAAAAAGAATACCTGAGATTCACCATTAATCCCACTAGGTTGTAGAGAACCTAAATCGCCTGACCAATTGATATGACTTAAGTTAAAATCGCCCATTATCAGGAACGCATCCTGAGGGTGGGCGTTAACAATAAAGGAAAGATTTTCGGTGAAATTCTGCAGTTGCGTATTGAAAGAATTACCTGACTTTTCTTTACAAAGATATAAAGTACATACATGCAGTCGATGTGATCTACTGATAGGACTATTATTTTTTAATGTTATGGTGACCCAAATATCCTCAGCCGTCGAGCGCCAATCGGGCTGCTCAACCGCAGCATACTCACGACGAACAGCTAATAGCACGCCGCCACCGTATCTTTCCCCCGTCGCAACATAGTTCCTATCCCGCCTCCAGACAACATACCTTTCGTCGAACAACTCACTATCACATACACCCTCCAATAACCACGTCTCAGTCAACGATACAATATCATATAATGAAAGAAGGAGATTACGTTTAAATATGTGCGTCTTCGTGCGCAGTCCCCGAGTATTTTGATAGTACACACTTAAATTAGAAGTAGCCATCAATAAAACAAAAACATAAACTACAGCGCAGCCAATTAATTGAAAATGTTATATTGTTAAATATTTCGCACGGTGAGTAGCTCAAGAATGTACGCGTCGTCAAATTGACACACTCAGACCCACATAACATAAAAACAGGACGATATGATTGTCGCGAATTCAATAACACGACACGCAAAGAGCCAAGCACAGATAATATTTGTATAAGAGATAGATAAAAACGTGTCAAATAGTATACCATAACTATAAAACGCAACAATCGGATCATAATTATAATAGAAATATAATAACGCTTATTTATTTTAACATTGCAGGTAAACCTACAACTATTTCGTTTAACTGACGTCCGTACCGTGTATCGAAACCGACATAGATGCAAATACATATTCAATCTTAAGTAGATAAGTGTGCGCGCGAAAGCGACCGCTATAAGTATGAGTAGGCGCGTCAGTAAGTACGAGAATGCCATTGAGTATTGCATAGATATGTGCGTTAACTTGTTGACACCTTTAAAACACTGGTCATAAATCACAACACAATAGCCCCGCTTAGAACAGAATGTGGTTCTCAAACTTTTTACATAGGTTTTATAGATTGTAAATATTAAAGAAGTTAAATTAAAATTAAAGTATCTTAAATTATCCTCGCAAGGTCGTTTTCGCATTTTATAAAAAATACTGGAGAACCGTCCACTTTCCTGGCCATGATTTTTGAATGTTTCACCCATATGTACTGAAAGTTCCGTTCTTTTGCCAATGATCTCGCCTTACTCAACAGTTTCTTGTTCCGCTGCGTTAGATGGTCGTTTACGTAAAAGTTACCGGTAGATGAGAACCCCATATTGGAAAGAGTGAGTTGTTTACTTTTACGTGCAGACGCGACCAGTTCTTCCTTAATATAGCGATTATTAAAAGCTATTATTATGTGTTTCTCTGCATTAGGTGCAAGAGTAGGTACCCGGGCAATATAATTTATTTGTTCCTTTTTTATGGGAAAACCACACAAACTTCCGATTTTCTGGGCTATTTCATAAAGGTTTTCATTCCTTTTTTGTGGGATCCCCCGAATTTCAACATTATTCGCCCTGGCCCATTGATCCTTTTCGTCCAATTCCCGGTTTAGTCTGGTTATCTCAGCCTGAAGAGTTGGAATCTGGGTGGCAACTTTCTCCACTAAAGACACTCGTTCTTCCAAGGAGTCAATGGTACTTGAGAAGTTCTTGATCAATCCATGAGCCATTTCAAGAGAGTCCTTTAGATTGTTGACATCCGATTTGATCAACTTGACATCCTCAACAAGAGTAGCCAAAGGAGCCAACTGAAAGACGATTTGGTTCAACTGTTCATGCATTTTATCCAATTGACTTGGTACCGGAGAGATTGGGGCAGGAGAAGGTAATGGACTTGACTTGCACTTAGGGCAACGCCAGCTGTTCTTCCTTTCCCCTAGACGCCTATAACCAGCTTCAGTAATCCCAGCACATCCAAAGTCATATTGACTTTTGCAAGCACTGCAGGTCGGGCCATCAGTGTGGTGGGTATTGCAATCCGGGCAGGTAAACATCGCGATAGTAGTTTGAGAACCACTGGAAATTTGTTTTAACTGAACAAGCGTGTATCCACGAATAACACCGAACGGTGACTGAAATCCATCCAATCCATGTTATCCATTTCATAACATATCATCACGCCAGTACGCTCTAAAGGGGTACGCAGATCTCTCATTTCACCGGTTATGTTTAAGTTTCATGTTATTCGAGTAATCTATTCGGCGTTATAGGGACCTTAGGAAACAACTTGCGTATCTATTAGGTAGGCAAAACTAAAAAGGGAAAAATAAAAAAAAAAAATTGCGAAAAAATACAACCGACTTCCAAATGAAAAACTACAAAGTGAAAAATAACTTAACTCTTGGAAGTCGGTGTCCATATCGAAAAAAAATGGTACCTACGTAAGACACCGACTTCCAAGAGTTAAGTTATTTTTCACTTTGTAGTTTTTCATTTGGAAGTCGGTTGTATTTTTTTGCAAAAAATTTTTTATATGTCCCCGAGTGTACGATACACTTCTCGTAGTAGTGGAATTTGTAGTACACTCAGACATCTCGAGCACGCGTACGTGTTTTTCAATAAACGTAATCAAATCGTCGTAGGTAGGAAACTCATTCTGCCCTAACTCCTTTTCCAATTCGCGCCTAGTCACGTGGTCAAGGTTACGCAAAGCGACATAAAATAACAAGAAACCCGATAAATCCTTAATGTTCAATATCTGCAGAGCTTTAGTGTTTTCTTGATATGTTTGTAAGAACCCATTAAGTCCCGAGACAGACTCACTAAGTAACGGTTTAAAGTTAAATATTTTATCAAGATAGGTAGTCGCTAATGCGCGTTTATTTTCATACCGTTTCACCAACGCACCCCACACGATTGGATAGTTGTCAGAAGTCACCGGCATGGACTTCACAATACTTAACGCGGACCCGCTTACCGCCGATAGCAAATAGTAAAACTTCTGAATATTCGCTATTTGATTACTGTTGTGGATTAAACTTGAAAATGTATCACGAAAGGTGGGCCAGTTTTCGAGTTCACTATCGAAAGGAAAAAGTTCCAATTTAGGTAACCTAGGCTTTACACAGCTGCCCTCCCCTTTCATTGTTATATTAGGCCGGTCTAAGTTCAAACTACTTGAAACACCGCGGATAAAGTAGTACAAAGAATCAAAACTTTCGAGTTCTTTATATGACGGCACATATTCGGAATTAAATTTCTTTTTTAATAGTGTAATAGCAGTAATACTATTTTCGAACTTAACCCGCCATTCGGGCAGGTCATGAATCCGGGCATTAAATTCAATTAATAATTCGGGTTTGTCGCAAACATTTTTTGAAACTTCATACAAGGCCTGTAATCTCATAAAACACATTTCTTTCGTGGTGATATGAGGTTGAACCAACTTCTCGAATTCCTCATCGGATTTGATATCATGCTTCGGTGGCATTTTGCAACAAATAAATTATAACAGAACACAAAATAACTATGGCGGACGGGCGGCCGCGGCAAATTTTACGTAATTAATTTTCGAATATGACTACTTGAAATAATGTTTGGGGAAATGAAATATACGTTGGATTAGGAGTATGGACACAAAATAATACGATCTGAATAGGTTTCAGAGGTGTAACTTGTTTAGTCTACTAAATATATCCAAATTAGTGCACCAAGTTTTTTTTGTGAATACCTACACCGACAATTTAATTAAACTTTCCAAGTAAAAAATGTGAATTTGACCAATAAATACGTAAATGAATAGATAATTAGTTGTATTGATTTCGTAACTGGTTAAATCCTGGCTCGATTGACCAAAATGTGTGATTCGATAGCTTTAAAACTTGAATATTTGAAAAATGTATGGCTAGAATCCCTACGAAAAACTCACCAGTTTTATCCAGGAACCCAGCGTGTCCCGGGACAGGAATATCAGCACAGAGCACTCACTGTCAATGATATTGTAGAACAGCACTGTTTTTGGGGCTGATTAAGTGTTTTTACTAGTTTTCTGATTAATTTTATACGGAGCAACGAACGCGCGATCTCAGTTTTTGGCGACAGTGGCGCCACAGGTTTATGCGGCGGCGCGCGTTAACGTCCGTTTTAGCGGGCTCCCGGTGAAGAGGCGGCAGTTTTCGAATCCTAGCCATAGAAAACCCAACAACTATTATATCTAATCTAGTAATTAAACACAAGCACAAAGTTAAAATAAGCAGAAGTAGGTTCACAATTAAACCATGGATCACTTCAGGTCTTATGAGGTGCATAAAGCACAGAGACTTTCTTCATCAAGCTTCAAATTCCAACCCAGACGATGAGATGAAAAGACTGGTTTATACTAGGTACAGGAATTTTTGCAACAACCTTTTACATAAACTAAAAACAGAGCACAATAGCCAGCTAATAACTGAAAGCCGAAAGGACCCTAAAAAACTATGGAACACTCTCAAATCAATATATAGCCCAAATATTCAACGAAGTGACTCATCTCAGCTAATTACCAATTCGGAGGATCCTGTTAACTCACTTAACAACTGTAATGCGTACTTCACCTCGATTGGAAAACACCTATCTGATCAAATACTATCACGAATTACTGAGACTCAGGAATCTCTTGTAAAAAAATACAAACCTTGTGAAAACTTCCTACACTCTTTCTTGCTTCACCCGACAGACGAAGCAGAAGTAACTAAATATATCTACCAACTTAAAATTAACACCGCACCAGGACTTGATGGTATCACTGCAAGATTTATAATAAAAAATAGAAATGCAATCCTTAAACCACTCACCCACATTTATAATCTTAGCTTAGAATCTGGGACCTTCCCGGAATGCTGGAAGGTTGCTTCCGTCAGCCCAATACACAAAAGCGGCCCTACAGACTTACCTGAAAATTATCGACCAATAGCACTTCTGTCCATTTTGTCCAAAATACTTGAGAAATTGGTTAACTACAGGCTAGTGAACTTTTTTGAAAAACACAAACTGATATCAGACAGACAGTTCGGATTCCGACGAGGAAGGTCAACTGAAGACGCGGCTACATTACTGACTAACTTAGTAGCTACTTTCACCGAAAACGGAGAACAGACCATAGGAGTTTTTTTAGATCTGGCAAAGGCCTTTGATACAATATCAGTTGCACTTCTTCTGAGAAAACTAGAATGTGCAGGTATCCGAGGGGCTGCACTTGATTGGTTCACGAGTTACCTATCTAATCGCAAACAGCTAGTCAAAGTAGATGAACACTCTAGTGATGTGCTTCCCATTGACTTTGGAATTCCACAAGGGAGCACACTCGGCCCAACTCTTTTCTCCTTCTACATGAATGATATTTTAAACTTACGACTTAACGACGCTGAAATAATATCCTATGCTGATGACACTGTCATAATTTTCCACGCTAAAACCTGGGAACAAGTGTACCGTCTTGCAGAGAACGGACTGTTAACTGTTTCCGAGTGTCTTGACGCAAATCTTCTGACTTTGAATATAAAAGTTAAGTTAAGTTTCGGCGCACGGTTGGCGCAGTGGTTGAGCGATTGACTGCTGCGCTGCGTGTCGCGGGTTCGATTCCCGCACGGAACAAATATTTGTATGACCTACAGATGGTTGTTCCGGCTCTGGGTGTTGTGTATGTGAGTTTATATGTTTGTAAACGCACCCACGATACAGGAAGAAATTCCTAGTGTGGGGTAGTTTAAAAAAAAAAAAAAAGAAAACTAAGTTCATAACCTTCTTCAAAACAATAGCTTCTCGACCTCCTCCTCATCTTATACTTAAATACCATACATGCTGCAGCTACCAGACATCGCCACTTACGCACTGTACCAGGCCCCTCAGAAAGTATTGCGAAAAAAAGTTTTTATATATGGGAGACTGGCCAGTTATAATGTTTTTCGAAAATATGATTATTTATAAGTAAAAATAAGTAAGTTCCAATTTCAAAATTTCCCTCCACATTTTTTGCGAGTTAATTCAAAGTATTGTGTCTCACTGAAATATGGATCTGCGCCGGGAACATTTTAGAGCTATGATTTTATACGATTTCAAGTGTCGCCTGAAACCGGATGAATCGTACGATAGACTTCAAATGGCATTCATGGATGAAGGCCCTTCCAAGGCAACCGTGTATCGTTGGTATAACGAATTCAAGCGCGGTCGACCAACTTTGGGGGATGACGAAAGAAGCGGTCGCCCTTTGACGGCTGTTACCGAAGAAAACGTGCTAGCAGTGAAAAATTTAATCCAAGACAATAGGCGAATTACATATCAGGAGATTCAACACATATTGAAGATTGGATCGGGAAGCGTTCACGAGATTCTACACAGCCATCTTCGCGTGAGGAGGATAGTATCACGCTGGGTGCCGCACAACCTCACCGATGCTCAGAAGCAGGCCCGGGTGGAATGGTGCCGTGATATGCTTAACAAATTTGAAGCAGGCTCGTCTCGGCGTGTTTACGACATCGTTACAGGTGATGAGTCCTGGATTTATCAATACGACCCAGAAACCAAGCGCCAGTCGACTGTTTGGGTGTTTCAAAATGAGCCAACGCCTACCAAAGTGAAGCGATCTAGAAGCGGGGGTAAGATTTTGATCGCTAGCTTTTTTAATTTGACTGGCCACTTGGTATCAATTCCCTTACGGGATCAAAGAAGCATTAATGCCGAATGGTATACTACCAAATGTTTGCCAGAAGTTTTCTCTGTTATAAGCAACAAGCGACCAAACACAGGGCTCCGCGCGCTACTGCTCCACCACGACAATGCACCTGCGCACACCGCACTCAAAACGAGGGACTTCCTGGACAGCACGCCAGTCAAACTCCTGGGTCACCCTCCTTACAGCCCTGATCTAGCACCGTGTGACTTCTTTTTATTCCCAAAAATAAAAAATCAGCTCAAAGGGATACAATTTTCGTCGCCGGAAGATGCGCTGGCTGCGTTCGAGCAGGCTGTAAACGAGGTGTCTGCGGCGGACTGGAAAAAGTGTTTTGAAAACTGGTTTAGGCGCATGAATCTTTGTATAGAGGCTGGTGGAAAGTACTTTGAAAAGATTTAATAAAAATATATGTACGTATAGAACAATTTTTTTTAGTTTCGCAAAACTTTCTGAGTGTCCCACGTACCTGTCCAGTTATAGATCACACTGCCTCTATTAAATACCTTGGTATCACATTAGACGAAAACCTGTCATACAAATCACATATACAGCTGCTCTCTGGCCGCGTTAGGAAGCTGATATACGTGATGAAAAAACTGAGTGACTGTACTCCCATTGAAATTCTACGTACAATTTACCTTGGACTGTGTCAGTCAGTACTTCAATACGGGATTTCTGTTTGAGGTGCAGCAGGGAAAAGCACTGTTATTGAAGTAGAAAGAGCTCAAAGAGCTGTTATAAAAGTAGCTTTAAGAAAACCTTTTCGCTACCCAACAGATCTTATCCATAAGGAGTTCGCTGTCTTAAGAGTGCGGCAATTATTTATCTTAAACGCAACATTACATGTTCACAAAACCCTAAAAAATAGATCCGACTATAACAAACTTGTCTCTAAACGCGTATTCAACATTCCCATTCCCGAAGCAAAGAGCCTCTTAGCCAGACGATGCCCGTTTTACTCGCATATACATATTTATAATAAAATCAGCAAAAGCTGCGACATTAAAGACATGAACAACTTTTCATGCAAGAAAACTCTAATAAAATGGTTTGCCAAACTAACATATGAAGAGACGGAAGAAATCTTAAAACAATTAAACTAAAAAACATAAAATAACTGAAAATAATATACACATCTGCACGCACACACTCACACACACTCATGCACACACACGCACACACTCATACACACACTCTCAACATTATTAAACTTTAGAGTACTTTTTATTTCTTTATGTAATATCATTTTATTTCTTGTTTAAAGGTAATCTAATGACCTACTTATGTCTTATTTCCTTTTGTAATATAATTTTATGTCTTGTAGGTAATCCAGAATTACCTACAAGGTATTACCTGCCTTGTTACCACATCAACAAATTGTGTTTTAACTTTAAGATATCGCAACTCCGGGCCCCAAGATACAGGCGCAGCCTAGTTTGGGTACCTTTGTTTTTTCTTACTTTATTAAAATATAACTTGTTACGATTACTAATAGCGCTAAGTTTGATTAGGAAAATGTTTGTAACAATGGCTTAATAATAAATTTATTCTTAATTCTTTATCCTTATTATACAGGTTAGGAGTCCATTACTTGCTTTTATGATTGTTTGTCCTGTATATATATATTTGTGGTATACAATAAAGAATATAATAAATATAGAATGCTAAAACCATATCAGATAACTGTATTCTCACAATTTCTTGCTAATTTAAAGCGCCTGGCGTTTTTTTAATAGCGAGATCAACGAGAGCAACGATCTGAATAATAGGTTTAATGAAACTGTTTTCGTCTAATCTGTTGTTGTGACGAGTTCTTGAAGTTTTTTATTTATAGAAATTGAATGTGCTCATATTCACGAATATAAAACAGCAAGAACCATTGTTGTAAATTAAATTCGATAAATATGCCGCCCATACAAAATCTGTCCATGTCCTTTTGTCAAAATCTTTAGGCAAAACGGCAGCAATAAAAAACAAAATTGTATGTTACAAATATTTTGTATTAAATAAACGATTATATTAAAATAAAATTTTATTTTTAAGTATATGGGCGCACGGTTGGCGCAGTGGTTGAACGATTGACTGCTGCGCTGCGTGTCGCGGGTTCGATTCCCGCACGGAACAAATATTTGTATGACCTACAGATAGTTGTTCTGGGTGTTTGTGTATGTGAGTTTATATGTTTGTAAACGCACCCACGTTACAGGAAAAAATTCCTAGTGTGGGGCAACGTTTTTTTAAAGGAAAAAGAAAAAAAAAAAAAAGAAAGAACCTACAAACGCTCGAAACGGCACACTAACACAAACATACGTGACTACTCGTCGCGACGTTAACTCAATTTTCATATTACAAAAGAGGGCAATCCGCGCGATCTATAAAATGGGTCCTCGCGAGTTCCTCAGAGAAAAATTTAAAGAGATCGATATACTGACTCTACCTTCACTTTATATTTTGGAATGTATTTTGCTTGTCCGCAAAAATCGAGGGCTTTTCAAAACTAGAAACGACTTCCATAATTTAAATACACGCAATAAGCACGAAATTGTAATACCTTAATTCAGATTAACGAAAACTAGCAAGTCTTTTCTTATAAACAGTATGCGCTTTTATAACAAGTTGCCAAAGTCAGTTATAGAACTGACCGATGTTCAAAAATCACAACTAACGTGTCCTTATTAAAAAAGCAAATTATAAAATCAAGGAATACGTTGAAGATAAAAAATAATTGGCTTTTGCTCCTTCTGCGCATGCAGCTTCCCTGGCCACTCATAAACGGCACAAATATGTGGATGTCTCAATCTCATTTTTCTTCGTTTAATAAAACTTTTTACAATGGTTTTAAACTATAATTATAAACTATTCTTAGCAAAGGGCTATAAAGATGATTCAATCATCTTTATAGCCCTTTGCTAAGAATAGTTTAGTTAAAGTATAAGTATAAGTAATAGTTTTAGTTGCCGGATTTGAGGATTATCGAGTCCTCCCTCTCTTCGGACTTCAGATAAACTTAAAATACTCGATCGGAACCTGCTCAATTTCTCTCCGAGTTCGGTGATCTTCTCGTCGGTTCAGAGTGTGCGCGTGATGTTATTTGTAGTCCCAGTCGTCGTTGTTTGCTGAGGTAGCCGGATCTTCTTCGGCTTACCATGCCGTAACCTCGACTGCTACCGTAGTCGACCGTATACAGGCTACAGTAGTCAACGGTATACCGGCTACCGAGCACTTGGGGTCATTTTTATTTGTGCTATTCATGGGGTTTTCGCCATAATCGCCACGCTTAACAGGTGGATTGGCGATCGCAGTATGGTTGTTACTGTTACGTATCCGAACTTACAAAATAATATATTATGTATCTATGGTTCACTGTTCCTTCCGTTGTTGCCTTCCACCCGCTCGTCATGAATACACGTATAATTTAATACCAGAATCCAGTCGTCTTATTTCAAGTATAAACCCGTCCACGCACCATAACATGGTGTCAGAAGTATTCAGCAGTAGTATTCAGAAGTCGATGCCAGAAAGAACACAAAATCCAATAAGTCGCAAAGAAAATTTTCACCTGTAACGTCGCCGCGTGCTCCAGTCCTAAGATGGCCGAAAATGCAAGTACAAATCGTCCCCTGCCGCCGAGTAATTTCTACCTTAATATCAACGCATCGAACATGCCACTGGCTTGGCGAAATTTTAAAACCAGTCTTGGCATTTATATGATCGCTAACAGTTTGGAGAACGAATCCGACAACAGAAAGGTAGCCATTTTATTACAAACAATGGGTCCGGACGCTCTTCAGATATTTCACTCGTTCAATACGGATATGGAGAAGATCACCTATAAGAATCTACTCGCCAAATTTGAAGATTATTTTACGCCACGTGTTAATATTTCCGTCGAAAGGCATAAGCTGTTCAACAGAAAACAAGGTCCAGATGAAGAAATTGAGACGTATGCCACCGATCTCAAGAATTTAAGTATCCAATGCAATTTTGAAGGTCTTGCCGATGACATAGTAAAGGACATATTTTCATGGAACTTAAATTTAACCTGCTCGTACATCAGAGAACGTATCCTAATCGAGAAACCAACTTCATTCGATGCCGCCGTCAGTCTCGCTAAAACACTGAGAAACACAAGGTTAGAGGCTAGAGCGATAGCAAGCCACGAAGTAAGTGTTGTCGCCAGTCAATCGCGTCGTAGTCACCAAACAAACAGTCGTCAAAGAAGTCACAGTCGTCCAAGAAGTCATAGTCGTCAAGGAAGTCAAAGTCAGCAGTCTCAAGGAAGTCAAAATCGTCAGTCACAAGAAAGTCAACATCGTCGAACAAACAAAACGTCGTCCAGTCAAGAACCTCAACAGTCAACCAAGATCTGCTCAAGATGCGGTCAAGTTCACCGATCAAAATGTCCAGCCATAGGTGTCATCTGTAACAACTGCCACAAGCCGAACCACTATGCCAAATGTTGCCATAGCATGCAAGTGAGATTCGTAGAAGAAGAAAGTAAGGGTAATCCATCTGATACATATTTTTTAAATAGTCTTTTCATGAATGAGATTTCTGTCAGCCAAAGAAACCCATTTAATGCAACTTTATTCATAAATAGTAAGAATGTAGACTTTTTACTTGATACGGGTGCAGACACTAACATTTTATCATTCAATACATACAATAAACTTAATTTGCCATTGAGTAGTATAGTGAAAAGTAGTCACAAACTCTCAACATTCAGTGGTGAAATACTACCTACTGTAGGTCAATGCATTCTGTCAGTCAACCATAACAACATAGCATACAAAGTCAATTTTCATGTTGTAGATTTACCTTGTAGAAATATTATTGGTCGTAACAGTTGTGAGATTTTAAAATTAGTTAAAAGAGTCCATAATGTCCAATTTCATGAGTCAGTCAATGTATCACAGATTGTTGAATACAAAGATCTCTTCACAGGAATAGGTTGTCTTAAAGATTATGAATGTCATTTGTCAATGAAGCCTGATGCTATTCCATCTGTTGATGCCTGCCGTAGAATTCCATTCAGTCTATTAGAACAATTAAAAGAAGAATTAGCTATGTTAGAAAAGGATCAAATTATAGTCAAAGTCGAGGAACCAACGGAATGGGTAAGTTCTATTGTGATTGCATCAAAGAAAAATGGTAAACTACGCCTGTGTATAGATCCAAGGAAACTTAATAAAGCAATTATGCGTCCTCATTATCAATTTCCATCGATAGATGAAATTAAATGCAGCCTCTCTGGTGCACAGTATTTTACTACCCTTGATGCAAACAAAGGATTTTATATGCTCAAGTTAGATGAAGCTTCTTCAAAGCTATGTACATTTATCACACCTCAAGGTAGATATAGATTCCTAAGACTTCCCTTTGGTATAAATGCAGCCCCAGAACTGTTTCATTCCATTATGACAAAGAAATTCTCTGATATCTCAGGAATTAAAATCATGATGGATGATTTTTTAATTTATGGTAAAACAAAAGAAGAACATGATTTTAGGTTAAAACAAGTCTTAGAAAAAGCTAGGGAAATAGGCATAAAATTTAATAAAGAAAAGTCTAACATATGTAAAAGTGAAGTCAAATATTTAGGACACATCTTTTCTAAAGATGGTGTAAGAGTTGATGAAAACAAAGTCAAAGCCATTTGCAGTATGCCACCCCCTACAAATGTCACAGAATTACAACGTTTCTTAGGTATGGTCACATATTTAGGCTCATACATAGAGAATATCAGAAAAAACTTCAAATTTAAGAACACTTCTGTCTAAAGATAATGATTGGTCTTGGCAAGATAGACATAATGTAGAATTTAATACATTAAAGGAATGTATAACTAAAGCCCCTGTCTTGATATATTATGATCAAAATAAACCAATTACACTGTCTGTCGATTCGTCTAAAGATGCCATGGGTGTAGTGATTTGTCATGACAAACACCCCATCGCATATGCTTCAGCTTCATTAAGCTCATGTCAACAGACATACTCTCAGATTGAGAAAGAGCTCTTAGCTATCTTATTTGGTTGTACAAAGTTTCACCAATATATCTATGGTCGCCACACCTTAGTTGAAACAGACCACAAACCAATAGTTTCACTGTATAAGAAACCAATTTATAACATTCCACCCCGTCTTCAAAGAATAATGCTGAGATTACAACCATATGACCTGAATGTAACTTACAAACCAGGCAAATATCTTTTTGTAGCTGATACTCTGTCTAGAGCAGCGTTACCAGAACAGTCATTACAAGATCTAGATTCAGACCTAGATTTGCATGTCAATTTAGTTATTAAATCACTGTCAGTTAGTCCAAATAAACTTAAATTAGTTCAAGAACAGACTTTCCAAGATAAGGAATTGTCACTTTTAAGTAAATATTGCATATCAGGATGGCCTGAACATAAAAAATTACTTCCAGACATCCTTAGGACATATTCTCCTTTAAAAACAGATATACGCATTATTAATGGTATTATCTTTAAAAATAATAGTATTATTATACCAGTAGCTATGAGGAATGACATATTGAAACAGATCCATGAAGGTCACCAGGGTATTCACAGTTGCCAAAGATTAGCTAGAAACCTAGTATACTGGCCCAATATGTACTCTGATATAGAAAGGTATGTTAATAATTGTCATATCTGTCTGACCAACAGACGCAGCAATTCCAAAGAGCCACTACAGCCACATGAAGTAAAACCAATCCCTTGGAATAAAGTCGGTGTTGATCTATTTGATCTCAATTCAGACAAGTACATCATAGCAGTAAGGGTCCCCCATTTAACTCAAAAGAGTTTCATAATTTTGCTTTAGATTGGCAAATACAACATGTCACATCAAGTCCCTATCTTCCACGGTCTAATGGTCTTGTAGAAAGAACCATAGGCACGGTTAAGAACATATTAAAAAAATGTCTTAGTGATAGTTCAGACCCTCATTTAGCATTATTACAGTACAGGAATACACCTAAAGAAGGCATGTATTCACCTGCACAATTACTTATGTCCAGGGCACTTAGAACTAAACTTCCAGTCTTAGAACAGACTCTGAAACCTAAATTACCTAACTACAGGTCTGTAACAAATAAAATTCAAATAAAAGATAAAAAATCACAGGTTTATTATAATCAACATACAAAACCATTGTCTTCGTTAAACATAGGTGATAAAATATACTTTAAGAAACAGCCAGATAGTATATGGACACCAGGTACTATATCAGACATAGGTCCACAGCCCAGATCTTATAGTATAGTTTCCCCAGAAGGTACTTTCCGTCGTAATCGCCAACATATCTTCAAACCAAAACTTTCAGCCACTTTCTCTGCTCCAAATAGTAGTCCACTACAATTCCCATCAGTTCCACTTGATACAAGTTCACCGCCGTCTTCCAGTACACAGCCGTCATCAACATCCAACCGTCAATCCCCTTGTTCAGCTAGTCCCGTCCAACAACCTGAAACAAAAACAAACACATTACATACACGGACACCAAATAGTCATACAAACCGTTCAGCAGTAACATATTCTTCATTCGGCAGAGCTATAATAAAGCCCCGAAGATTCTGTTAGTCATAAGTCTAGATTAAGTTCTTAATGTACTTAAGTTTAGTTTAAAACTATAGTTATTGTGTTAATGTTCAAACAAAGAAAAATCATTGATGATTTCTAACCTCATTTTGTTTGTTATTAGCTGTCAATGTCAAGTTAATTTGTCAGACGTCACTGTCATAGAACTGTCAATTGAAAATGTCAGTCAAGTCAACTTGATAAACGTTCCGTTTCATTCATAATATAAGTTGAAATTTGTTAATTATATAAAAAAAAAAAAAAGTGTATACTTACAATTTGCGTACATTTTCCGCTTCAAGCAATGTTTTCTTTTAATAAGGGAGATGTTACGTATCCGAACTTACAAAATAATATATTATGTATCTATGGTTCACTGTTCCTTCCGTTGTTGCCTTCCACCCGCTCGTCATGAATACACGTATAATTTAATACCAGAATCCAGTCGTCTTATTTCAAGTATAAACCCGTCCACGCACCATAACAGTTACAAATGCACAGAAAATGCTGCTGCCAGTCTCTTATAAGTCTCTTAGTCGCCTCTCACGACACCCACGGTAAGATATGGTATGGTACTATTGGTATTCTTTTTGCCCATACGGTACGATCATCATTTGAGCCAAAAGACGTCCACTGCTGGACATAGGCCTCCTCCCCCAACCGTCGCGTCGCCACACTGGCCGTTCCTGTGCGTTTCGCATCCACCAGAATTCCGTAGCCTTGACCAGGTCGTCGCTTCACCTAGAAGGAGGCCTTCCTACACTGCGTCTTCCGGTACGCGGTCTCCACTCCAGAACTTTTACGCCCAAACAGCCATCCGTTCTGCGTGCAATGCGCCCTGCCCACTGCCAAATGCTGCCACTGCCTGAAATATTGGGTTCTAGATAAACTAAGAGGTTTTAATAAATAAATCATATGTCATGTGTCTGTGTGTATATAGGCAAGTGTGAAATAGATTTTGACTTATTAATGGGTCAAAGTGGCTCCAAATGATTCGTTTAATATTACACACAGCTGCTGCGTCGCCAGTTCCTTTGCTTGAACTTGGCTTGACACACTGCCGCGCGACTATATATTCACAAAGGTTATGTAAACACTAGCCTCTATATATATATATATAGGCTAGTGTTTACTGCGTGTATGTAAACACAAATACAAACATTCATGCCTTGTTCCTTGTGGGGTAATAGGAAACTGCTCCTAAAATAGACTTGTTACTGTATACTGAGACAGGTGCAAGAAACACAGCGAAACATTTTCCAGACATGGGATACAACAGCTTCTGCCTACATATATTGTCAACAAGTGTGACGTCACAAACAGAAAGGGAACATATATCAAGTCATAATGTTAAAGTAAATAAATATGTTTTAAATATTAATGTTAGTGGCCGCAATATGTGATTGGGTTTTAATTAACTTGTACAGAAGAGGAAGGAAATAAATAATATCGGAGTACCTCCTCTGTAACCCTGCCCTGTGCCTACGGGCAAAGGTCGCCGGACGTTGATCCTTACTGCTATATTTAGAGCCTTTGATCCTGCCGTGGATGAATTATACGTCTTTGGATCCAATGTAATATTATTTGAAGTGAGTGAAGTTTCGTCTCGTGGTTCCCATAGCTACACAGAGCTCATACACATAAGTTTCCCAATATACCGTACCTACGAACATACGTGAAGTACCCTCGTAGCCGCAAGCCATCGCTCACGAGCGGCTCGCAAACAAATCTGTTAATATTCAGTGAACGAGTGAACGGAACATGTTGATTGGGCGTACATTAATGATGTGCCCGCGGGTCATTACGAGCCGCCGGCTTTACTCGCAAATTAACGAGTTAGGTTTGTTCTATATGTAATATCTATTTGTATTTATGATCTTAGGTTTTTGTTTTTAATTAGGCTTAATTTTTGTACATATTTTTTTTTTACACAAAAAAAATATCAGGAGGTGACTATTTTCAAAGTCTTTGTAACGTAGTCTAAATGTGGAAATTTTATAAAGCAAGCAGCCACGAGTACTGCGACTAACATATTCTAACACAAACACTACGAACTAAAAACTGTTCGCTCCACCTCACACGGCTCACACTATCAGGCTATTCCATTCCAATACGGTGTTACTCAGCGCGAGTGACTCCTGCGAGTACTGCGAGTACTGCGAGTACTGCGAGTACGGTGAGAACGACGAGTACGTGGAGGGCGTATTGTACAGCCTTGAGCAACGGGGAATACATTACGTTGTTACGGCAAATTTACGAGTACGCCGTAACCGAACACAGCCACGTACTTATGATGGGCATTTTCTCGCTGCGAAATGGCCACGGACGTATTACGTACAGCTACGTCGTAGCGATACTTCAAGGCGAGAGGCTTTCCAGTGCGAGGATAAACTAATAAATAAATCTATACTGATATTATAAAACTGAAGAGTTTGTTTGTTTGAACGCGCTAGTCTCAGGAACTACTGGTTGGAATTGAAAAAAATCTTTGGCTACTATATAACATCACGATACAACTAATAGGAGCGGAGCACATCACATCGCATCATCAGCCTATTAATGTTCCCACTGCTGGGACACAGGCCTCTCTCTGTGAGAGGAAATGGGCCGTAATCCACCACGCGGGCCCAGTGCGGGTTGGTGGATGTCACATGTCTTTGAATTTTTGGTTCTAGGACATGCCGGTTTCCTCACGATGATTTCCTTCACCGTTTCAGTGGTGAAGGAATAATTTACACAAAGTAAAGCGCCTGCCTGTGTTCGAACCGTACCATGAGCTACGGCGTAGTGCGTTCGTAGCGCTTGCTTGCTACGGCGTAGCACTTGCTTCAAAATATCTTAGCAGGTGTTTTAGTATAAAATATATATCGCCTTTACCAACGTGCTGAGATTAGCCGAGTTCGTTAAGCGCATTATTTGAGAACGATTACACGGATTTACTTCTTTTTTTTAATTTTCCGTTTGTTCCTAGTTCCAGTTTATCGATAAGTTGCCCGGCAAATTGAAAACTTCGGGCAAAGCTGTCCTTTTCTATGCAGTTTTTTTTATTTAACTCTGTAAAATGTTGATGTCTGTAGGATCAGCTAGTTTTCGTATGGAATTGGTCTATAAATGTTAATTTTATTTATATTTAGTCGATGCTGTTGAATGAGAACAATAGTGCTAGCATGTTACAACAATATCTTGTCCTAGCTAAGACATGTCTCGCGCCGTCGGTCTGTCTCACGTACATAACAAGCGCACGCATCTCGTTAACAAAGCAGCCGTCACTGCGGGCCCCGCGACCCTCGTCAGCGGCCCCGGGACCCTGACGCCGGGCGGTGCTCCCATGCGCGGGCCCCTGCTCGCCGATATTTGGCCGCTAATTACCCGCTGCACGGTGGGACGTCACCGCGCAGGTACACCGCTGCCTCCTATTAGTGTGTAATAGCCATAGAAATTGTTTATTATATCTATGGTAATAGCGGTCCGCTAGGGATGTGCCACTGTCGGTATCTCAAAAATGTATCGATTTAAGGACGACTATTCACTCTCTAACGATTAAAAAGAGGGCGTTAAATCGATATTTTCTTTATATTTCGGCTATCTGACATATTTTTGTATAAAACTAGCATATTTATCCCTCAGATGTCTTTAAAAGATTTAAAGTTGAATATATGAAGATGTGGAAGTCATTCCAATTGTCACTTTTTTGCTTTATTTCTGTTTCCTATTTATCTAAGAACCACAGTCTAGCTAGGCTGTCGTTCAACAGAAAGGCGGTGTTCTCGCCTCAGTCGTCACGTTCTTTGCTATAAACTTGGTTACAGTTCTCAGAGACGAGTCTGTTTGGGTGTTCCACTCGGACCAATGTTATTATTTCTGTTTATTGTACGACAGTCCGTAAAGCTACTCCAACAGGTGCAATTAGGACGCACACGTCGAAATGAGCTCCAATTCTTTTTCATTTGGTGTGTAGGGACGTCTATGTTGTATATGTTATGGACCAAGTGATTAATACGGCATCATTCACTTTGAAAAATTCCCAATAAAAATAAAAATGGCAATATGATAAAAACTATTGAAATAATTGAATTGACCGGATTCTGAATAATGCCTATCATTTATTGGGCCGTGTAATAAAAATATGTGCTTAACATAATACATAACATAATAATTATTTGCACCTAAACAATGTTTCCAGTTACCAGATGCTTTTTGCAGTCTTGTAGTGAGCAGGCCGTCTGCTTGTTATCTCTGGTCGATGGTTCCTGGGACGAAGTTGGGTACGTGCCAGCACAGTGAGTCATTGTGTCGGCGGCAGTCACATGTGGCCACTGATGAGTGCTCTCCCCTCCTCCGCACTGTGCCCCGCTGCTCACCGGAAAAGTGATTCGTCTTACTAGTCGGATCTCAATAATTAATCATCGTCTGCACAATGCACTGCAGTACAACGGGCCACAAGTAGACATACGATCAGTAGTAATGTGTCGTGAGTTTACCTGACTGCAGGTGCCTAACTAATCTTAGTGGCTTTGATCTTCAACAAGTCAATCAAAATCATTTATTTTTATTTCACATAGGCCTACATGGGCACTTATAAAATTTCGACAAAAGGGGCACGGTTCGGGTTGGTCGATTCTTATGGAGAAGAACCGGCAAGAAACTCCATGGTTACTTTTTTTTTAATGTTTTGGTTTTACAATATTTCCATGTTACAGCATTAATACTTAGGTATGGGTGACAACGTAGGCCCGACAAAAAGTCGTAAACAAACAAAAAAAAGACGATTACATATTATATAAACATAAGAAAATGAAAGAAAGTAAAACGTTATAAAGTTAATAAATGTTACCAAGCATCTAGAAATCTAGAAGGCCTACAATGTGCACAAAAAGTTTTGGGGGTTAGTTCAATACTTGAAACTGAAACTAATTTTTTTTTTCAACCTTGTGGGGTATTTATGGATAGGTCTTCAAAATAAGAGAATGATAAAACATTACCATGTAAACTTCCACCGAAAATTGGTTTGAACGAGATCTAGTATTTTTTTTTTAATACGTCATTATTCGTAAACCGCAATTTACCAAGAACGGAACCCTTCGTGCGCGAGTCCGACTCGCACTTGGCCGGTTTTTTTTAATAAGGACACGTTTGATGTAGTTTTTGAACTTTCCATCGGTCAGTTCTATAACTGACTTTGGCAACTTGTTATAAAAGCGTATACTGTTTAATCTGAATTTGGGTAATACAATTTCGTGTTTACTGCGTGTATTTAAATTATGGAAGTCGCTTCTGGTTTTTAAAAGTCCTCGATTTTTGAGGACATACAAAATAAATTAAAATATAAAGTGAAGGTAAAGTCAGTATATCGAACTCTTTAGAAAAATTGAAGATATCGATATACTGACTCTACTCTACTCTGAGGGACTCGCGAGGACCCATTTTATAGATCGCGTGGATTGCCCTCTTTTGTAATATGAAAATTGAGTTAACGTCTGCTGCTGATCCCCTCAGCAGAATGCCATAAGACATAATACTTTGGACATAAGCATAGTGTACTAACCTAGCTGTGACTACATGCGTTAACTGTCTTATTTTCCTTACTGCATATGCAGCTGAACTTAATCTACCCGAAAAGTTAAGTTGTGAGACATACACAACATTATTATCATTGCATCACTATCAGGTCTTATGTGCCGTTAAATACGAGCATAAACCGGTGTCATGGGCGACGGATAGTGCGACTCCATCCGGTGCACGTTATCTTTGAGTAGATATAAGGATGTCCGCTATTTAGCTGTTCTATTCTATGTAGAGAGGCTTCATTAAATTTCATTTTCATCGAGTATTTGCAAAATTTAATTTTGGTTGAGCTTAAAACAAGCGTGTTTCAAGCCGAGGCACCGGCTACCACCGGTGGCGGGGGTTCATGGCTCGTGGCTCGGTGGAATAGCGCCTATTCATCGAGGCCGGATTAGGTAATGCGCTTAAAGCTAATGGCCGTCAGACGAGCGCTAATTGAATGGAAGCGTTCGTACGCGCGGTAAAGTTCACACAACATCACTGGGTGCTTCAGTATGTGTAGTGTGTACTAAATGTCCAGTTTATTTGTGTTTATTTTACTTGGATATAAATTGTATTGATATTATGATTATTAGATAATTTTGGGCACCGTAGTGCCCCCGCCAAGATAAGCTAAGTGAAGCGCAATGGAAGTACCTACCTTTTCTCGAAGGCCTTCGTCTTTTATTTAACCCCCGTAACTTGGGTTTGGATTATCTATACTAATATTATTTATTTATTTATGTACACACAAAACACTTAACAGAGAAAAAAAGAATACAGATAGAAGAGCACAAAGGTACTGCTTATTTCAATAGAAATTTCTTCCAGCAGACCTGCGCCAGGAAAGTTGGATGATAGACGAACAAAATATAACATAATATTTTTTTCGACACAGTGTGTAGAAAAAAATAAAATAAGGAAACTATTATAAATAGGAAAGATTTGTATGTTTGTATGTAAGGAATAAACTTAAAAACTACTAGACCGATTTCAAAAATTCTTTCACCGTTGGGAAGCTACACTATCCCCGGGTGATATAGGCAACTTTTTATCCCTGTATACCCACGGGAACGGGAACTACGCGGGTGAAACCGCGAAGCGTCCGCTAGTACTAGATAATCAAAATTCTTGGGATATGCTATCAACTGTGGACTTATTAAACATATAAAGTTTCAATTGTATATCCCTTAAACGAGTATGTACTTTAGACTTGATTGATATCTAAAAAGACCGATTCCGTCACTGACCCACTCACTTCCTGAAGTCCTAGAAAGCTGCAATTTGGCATGTAAGCTAGTTTTAGTACACACACATCAAAAAAAATCTAATACTTGTAACTTTTCACCCCCAACCTTTTAAACTTGGGGATGGAGTTTGTATGAGACTTCCGCAAATTTTGATGCTGGAAGTCTGAAATTGATATAGGATTATTAATAAATCACCCCCATCCTTGAAATGGAAAAAAAAATACAAAATAAAAAAACTATTGTCATAAGCAACTTACAAAAAAAAAGAGAACTTTTGACAGTGCGAGCCAATGGCCTCGTCTTGGCAATATTTAACATGAAAATGTATCGAACACTGCTGACTGGCAACCGGATGCGTCACCCACAATCATCGATGATGAGATTGTACATCGCGCGAAAGTGTGGATGTCGAGGATTTTTAAACGCCAAGACTCTTCACAACCGCGAAGTGTGCAGCCTCTCTCTGAGAATACTTTTTAAAAGCTGAAGTGTGTATGCACCGGCAGCCGAATTGCGCAATGTACAATGAATGACCAATCACATGCGAGATGAATGACGCGATGTGGATTTTCGTCTGTGTGATTGGTCGATTCATAGCGGTCAAACCCTTTGCGTTGCCGTATTAACTTACGAATCTGGCTGAGGGTTGTGGTCGCAGTGGACCAGGGACTCACCTCATTATCTATGGCTAAAGAGAACTGGCACAAAACTGTAGTACTAACTACTGATTAACGAAAAGAGGTCAAGACTCGGCTCTCCATGGGCCCGATGTAAATTTTTCGGCGTCCGTATCCTGGCTACGTTTCGGCGACCTTTTCGGGGAAACTGAAGGTTTTTTCTGTGCAATTATGGACGAAGTTATACTGACGAATAACTACTGGAGACATATAATGAAGGACGGGACGGTTGACATATGTCGGGCATGCCACCGTGCAGGTGAATTCATCAGACATATTATTTCTGGTTGTTCTCGTCTGGCAAACGGCGAGTACTTACACAGGCATAACCAAGTGGCTAGGATCATTCACCAGCAACTTGCTTTGAAGTACAATCTAATAATAATAATAATAAATCATTTATTTTAGATTCATCTTACGATTATATTCATATTTGTTATGTTTATATCTAATCTAATGGATTCTGAGGTACCGTTTTACATGTGTATGTCCGATCCAGTTCTCGAAAATGACCATGGCACGTTGTACTTGGATTGGCGTATCATCACTGATAGTGTGATAGACCGATTAGCGCACCGCATAAGTTTTAATCGATGTCACCAACCCGCATGACGAGAAACTCGTGAACGCTGAGGAAGAGAAACAAATCAAGTATCTCGACTTAGCACACGAGGTTGTCGACATGTGGGATGTGGACTCGGCGATCATTGTGCCGATTGTCATTACAGCCAATGGCCTGATGGCCAGTAGCCTCGACGACCATCTGTCGAGGCTGTCACTGCGCAGTTGGATCAAGGGCCTGATACAGAAGGCAGTACTCCTCGATACGGCTCGCATTGTGAGGAGGGTGTTATCTGGAGCCTTAATCACTGGTAAAGCTACCAGTGGTAAAAGACCCTGCGCCCGACACCAGCGAACAACTATTTTTTTATATTTTTAAATGTTTTATTATGATTCGTTTTTTTATAAAGAATTATTTAAAAATGGTAATAGAAAGTGTAAAGAATATGACTGAATAGAATATTAATTAAATTATTGTTATTATAATAACATTAGATAATAATAATACTTGAAATAATAATATTGGATAGGCAATTTTTAAAAAGGCCTCCGGTGAATATGTAGCCGTACACTTCTCCATCATCTCCAAGTCAACCAAATGAAATTCTAAAATTGACGAAAACGCACAGCCGTAACCTTTGAATCCAGAAGCACTACACAAGAGTTCCTTGCAGATTAAAAAACGAGGTTTGACTGACTGACTATTAGGGGGTTTTTAAAGAAAAACTGCCCCTGAAACGATAAAATTGCGATTAAGAAATGAAAGTTTGCCTGTTGTAACGAAGGAACGCGAGGTACATAGCATGTAAAAAAACTGCTGTTAGGCACGGCACGGGGCTCCTGCGCGTCGTGCGACTAATTGTGACCCCTGTCGTATAGTTTTTGAGCAAACTTGCGATATCTGGCCGCGCGTCAGTGTGCGGTGCGACTTGCTCTCAATTCATACCCGGACGCTGCAGGGTCGGGGGGAAGGCTCTCGACTCCTCACACGGGAAGCCAAGTACACGCCACTAGACTATCTACTTTGCACTGTTCGAGCCCAGTAATTAAAAGAGTTTCGTCTTGAAATCGTCCAAACAAAGGTTTTCATTACAAAATTCCGTGTAGTCAGAACTTGTGGTATCTAGAGAGCTATGGACACGATAGCTAATCATCGGTTGCCAATCAATCAACGTCTCATGTTCCGGTTACAAGATTACTTGAAAGTTTACCTTATACCCAGGAGTCAAGTCTATAATTACATACTGCCATTACGAATTCAGTCTTATGTTAACCGAGTTCGCCTATATACCAGTCGCTTTGTTAACAAACATCGCGAGAACGTTTTGTAAGCGTGTACATAATGTTTCAGACGATACATTAGCTGCACACCTACAGACGTGACTCCGACACGCCGTGACGTCATCAGACGATCTCAAAGACACAATGTAGCGAGACGTGACGGACGAACAAAAGGCGTCACTCTTTCACTGCTAACCTCCGGCTCCGTATCGTAGGCCTTTGCTCGGAGTGGCCTATTTATACCGGGAATATTATAAAGTTGAAGAGGGCAAGGCTTGCTCCATTGGAGGCAATTTATAAAATGTATTGTGGAGTGCTGACAGCGCCCAGGGCCGGCCGGTCGGGTGTAGGTAGCCCCGCGCGCGTTGTTTGATATATTTGTTGTATATCGCCGGCGCCGTGAGAGTTCCGCACAACCTCCTTACATAATGTATTAAATAACCCGAAACCATCATATTGTTAACATAACTTATTTCATATTAAGCCTAAAACTCATAAATATTGACTCTCTGCTTGTGTTGGGTCAAACTGTAAGTACAGAGAGTAATTGTAATTAATAAAAATACATAAAAATGGTCCGTATAGCAAAAAGTTTTTTTCTCATCGTCAATGTTTTTTTGAAGTTCAGTTCAGTCTGTCTAAAAGTAATAAGTGATAGTACCTATTGTTGTAGAAAATTGATAAATAATAATCATTTTAATATCACCCTTTCGTGAAAGCTTTACAATAAATTAATTTATTACAATACTACAGTTGGTTATCAATATTAAATATATTACGAAACGTTTATTAGAAACAGACGTTGTCAATAGTTTTAGTGAAGGCAATCGTTTAGTCGTTAATGGACCATCGATTAATTAGACTCTTGTATTTCGTGTCGGAGGCGGGCGATGCGACCGGTGCGGCCGGTGCGGGGCCCGCAGTCCGACCCTGGAGGGGGCTGCTGTGCCGACTTGCCGAGTCAGCTACCACGCGCCACTTCGCATCATCAATCCTGTTATTAAAATCGATATCCAGGATTTTTATGATATTAAATCTTCAAAAGAACTTACATTTACAAGTTGAAAGTTTTGCTGAATTCTCGTTGAGACATTATTAGGCAATAGCTAATTGGTAAGCATTTCATAAAGTTAGGATTTACAAAATAAACTCATAAATATTGACTCTCAAATCAGTTTATCCGTGATCATGGTGCTTGACACAGCACCGAAATATCAAATCAAATCAAATAAAACTCGCAACAAACATTAAACATGATAAATATCCCATTTCGAATGTTTATGTTAGTGTTAGTGACCATGACAGCTTAAAAACTTATATTTACAAAATAATACAATATTATTATAAAAAAATAAAACCACAAATGTATTGTTAGTCACTAGCCGATCGATGACCAGCTCGATAGGTACTACTCGTACTAGATACTAGTCAGGGCTTCGACTACAATTGAACCTACATCGGTATAATAGGTACTTCAATATCATTCTAGTCGACAATTATTTTGTAATATCGTTTCGGTGCGTGTAATAAGGGACTTAAAACGCGCGATCACGTCTGTGGTATCAGCAGTGTACACACTCGCACACGTCCGTTATGTAACGCACGGTACACATGATGGCAGTGTCTCGGTTGTCGTTTGCGACACACGCATTGTGTCTAAACTAACGACGTGTGCTTCGGTTTGATGATTCGCTATCATCATCCTCCTGTCGTTTACCCGCGGTGCGCTGTCCCGAGCGCTGAGCGCTGAGCCTGTCTAATGTCGCTCGTAGTTCGTCGCTCGTCGGCCGGCTGACGTCTTTGTAATGTCGTATGTAAGGCTTCAGAGAATGTTCGAACAAATCGCGGAAATTTCGGGTTTACGTGGAGCATGTCATCTCTTTATGCGAAGACATTCGTTGTGTCGCATAATGTCCTCTCCCGCCGCCGCCCGTCTGTATACGTGTCTCGAGTATATCCACCGGCCGGCCGCTGCTGTCCAATAACATCACATAATAGAGTGGCCCCGCATAAGCTTGTTGAGCCAACTACGAGTACTTGAGCAACGCTCTGTCTACTCGATCTAGCCTCTTGTGTATTTAATGAGGATCGCGACTCATGATTGAGTGCTTTCTGCGAATTTCGGAGATGCTTGTCTATTTGAGGGATAAAAGAACTGTTTGGTTCGATACGAAAATTATTGAAGACGATAACAAAGTCTATTTTTATTCAAAACTAGCTGCCGCCCACGGCTCCGCCCGCGTGGGTTGAGTGATTCGTGTCCTATGTGTTATTCTGATATATAAGCTATATTACTGTAAAGTTATAAGTTATAAGTATATTAAGTAATTTTTGCGTGAAAGAATATCAAACCTAATCTTATATATAAAATTCTCGTATCAAAATGTTAGTTTCCATACTCCTCCAAAACGGCTTGACCGATTTTTATGAAATTTTAAATGCATATTCAGTAGGTCTGAGAATCGGCTACTGACTATTTTTTAATAGGTAGGGTAGGGTAGGTAGGGTGGGGTAGGTAGGGTAGGGTAGGGTAGGTAGGGTAGGGTAGGTAGGGTGGGGTAGGTAGGGTAGGGTAGGGTAGGTAGGGTAGGGTTGGGTAGGTAGGGTAGGTTTTTTTTTTAATAATACTAATCCCGCTCAACAAAGTTGGCGCCTATTCTGTGCAAATCCTTTCATTACATTCCTCTTTCATGCCTCTCGTACTTTCATTCTTCATACTAATTGTTCTTCTTGCTTACATCTCTTGTATACGGTGGGTGGGACTCCCACTTTCTTTAATTATGTAAAGGCAGCTTTATTTATTTAAAATTTGGTTCATAAGACAAAAAGGGCTAATATACAAGGTTACAGAAAATTACAAATGTGCGAGAAGTGCTGTTTATAAATACAATATGCAAAAGTGCTATTTATCACAGTCAGAAAATATATCACAGGCGAAAAGATCAAAATTTTATTAATAGTGCCTTACAAATAGGGATGAGAAGCACAACAGTGCTTTTCACCATACAGACAATCTGTTTTCTTAGGTACTACCCCAGTGCACAGTTCATCATTGCAGTTTTGTGCGTGCTATTCTATGCTTCTTACAAAATATTCTTATATTACTAGTGAAGCATAGTGCCGCTTCAGCTTCGGTTTCGTGCGATGACGGTGGAGGCCACAATAACACAGTACACTAGGAACTTTTCCCTGTGTTGCTTAGTCATGAGCCCATGCAGGCTCTCCTTCGTCAGTCTGTTGTCCAGCTCACATTCGAGTTGGTAGCGTTCACTGATAAATAACGGACAATCTACAAGTATGTGCTGGACAGTCACTGCCACGCCTGGATCGCAGACTCACGATGGGCTCTCCTTACACTTGAAGCGATTCAAGTATTCAGAGAACCCGCCGTGCCCCGTCAAAACCTGCGTGAGAACGCCTGTGGGCCGCACCTGTTTTACAATACGGAAAGCCGCCATGGCATCCGGAAGAAACATTTTCGTCACAGAGGCTGTCTCGCCTGACACATATTTTCGGTTCCATTCATCAAGCGATTCCAAACGGATCTGTCGCTTGATAAATGACACCGGACATTGGTCGTAGTCCGGCTTCCTCCGCAACGACAATGCTGCCTTCTTTGCCAGCTCGTCCGCTCGCTCATTCACCGGCAGGCTCGCGTGGGCCTTGATCCAGAACAAAGACACAACTTTGCTCTGGCGCAGGGCTTGAGCCAAATAGGCGCGCGCTTGAACTGCCAGGGGATGGAGAGAGCCATGGCTTGCAAGCGTCTGCAATGCTGACATTGAGTCACTGTACAAGCCATAGCTCGTCTCTTGCCGCGTGAGGATCACGTCCGTCGCTTTGCAGATGGCCAGGAGTTCCGCCTGGTAGACTGTGCAGTACGTGGCTAAGCTAAGTTTGAGATTCCGGACTTCGCCTTCATTATCCCAAATGGATAATGCGGCTCCGACCTTCCCCTCAATCTTGCTGCCGTCGGTGAAGATTCGCACCGCCTGCACATTGTTGCTATCTAGCAACTGTTGGTCTGCCAGGCACATGAACTCCAGGGGCATTTGTGTAGCTGGATGCGGAGCCTCTGCAAACCTTACAGCACTTTCGATCGCCTTATCTCCTGGCAAAAACCGGGATGGCCCTCTCCTCGCTTCATACAGGGCGGCTGCCTCCTGTATGCGCAGATCTAGAGGTAGTATTCTGGACAGTACCAGTGCCGAGTTCAGGGAGACAGTACGGTAAGATTTACAGATCTTCTGGACGAATCCTCGTTGGACCGAGCCTAGCTTCTTCCGTATGCCCAGTTTCTTCGTAGCGGGAGCCCAGGCTGCGGCCGCGTACGTTATTATGGGCTCAATCATCGCAGTGTAGATTGTGTGTATGATCTGTGCGTCCAATCCCAAACTCACTTTAGCGGCGCGGGACAACTGTTTATAAATGTTAGCTGCCCTCCTGCAGACGTTCGCGGTGTGCTCGTTGAAGGTGAGCTTCTCGTCTATGGTTAGACCCAACAACTTCATCTTCTTAACCATACCAATATCGACCCCGGCCATGCTCAGCCTTGGGGTATCATACTTGCGCTTGTTGGTTACGACCATCGCACAGGTTTTGTGCGGTGCGAACCTCAGCTTGTTTCTGACGCCCCAACTCTGAACATGGGCGAGGGCTGCATTGGCAGATGTTGAAACTTCGGTCGCTGAGTCCCCATCCAGAACTAAGACGATATCATCGGCGAACGCCTGCCCGAAGATTCCGCGCTGTTCCAATTCCTGCAATAGCGGGTCTAGAATGAGATTCCACAGAATGGGACCACCTACTGACCCTTGAACACAGCCCTTGCTAGTCACTCGCGTGCATTCCTCCCCAGCGTAACGAACCTTGACTTTTCTACTGTCGAGATAGCTATCTAGCAGCCTTCCAGGCGAGATAGTGATCAAATGCGAGCCTGCTATAAATAAAAATTAAATAACTCCAAAATGACTTGACTGTTTAAAAATATTTTTACACAGAAAAAAATATGGCTGGAATATCTTCGTAACTGAAATAGCATATGTAAATCAAAGAATACTGTCTACAAGTAAAATTTCAAAATTTAACAAGTAAAATTTCACAATTAAAAAAACCCCCGACACATTTATCTTGCGAAAACACCCCGATTCAAACAGTAAAATACCCATAACTTTGGAACGGCTAAACCGATTTTATTCAAACATAGCTAAGAACAGTCTCGATTAAGTCACCTTTTAAACAAAAAAACTTAATCAAAATCGGTTCACCCGTTTAGGCGCTATGATGCCACAGACAGACACACAGATACACACGTGAAACTTATAACACCCCTCTTTTTCCGGCGGGGGTTAAAAAACCCCGACACATTTATCTTGCGAAAACACCCGATTCAAACAGTAAAACGCCCATAACTTTTGAACGGCTGAACCGATTTTATTCAAACATGGCTAAGAACAGTCTCGATTAAGTCACCTTTTAAACAAAAAAACTTAATCAAAATCGGTTCATCCGTTTAGGCGCTATGATGCCACAGACAGACACACAGATACACAGATACACAAACACAAAGGTTGTAGCTATCAGGGAACAAAGACTCCGGAAGGGAATTCCACTCCTAAGCTCTGCGCACAATTAAAGTATTAGAAAAACGCTTTGTGCGTATAGGTGGGATGTCCACCATGTACCGATGGCGAATGGCCGTACGTCTTGTAGTCCGATGATGGAAAGGGCTAGGCGGAATCAAATTGTGCAGTTCCGTCGTACACTCCCCGAAATGTAACCCATAAAAAACTGACAAGCTGGCAACTCGGCGTCGATGTTCGAGGCTCTGGAGCTTTGACGCGACCAGTGCATCGTTGCCGATAAGCCTCTTGGCCCGTCTGTCAATCGACTCAAGTGCATCAAGCTGATATTTGGCAGATCTGTCCCAGAGGTGAGAGCATTACTCCATGCATTACTGAACTTGAGCTTTATACAAGTTGTGCAGCTGTTCAGGTGTGAATTACCGTCTCACCTTTGCAAGGATTCCCAACTTTTTTGCAGCCAACTTAGCCTTTGCTTCAATGAATAGACCAAAATTGAGGGTCGATGTCAACATAACATCAAGATGTTCGAGATGGTCCGTTAATGGCACGGTTACACCACGGAAAGATGGAGCTAAGTGGAATTGGCTCTTCTTAGCGGAAAAAAGACACGCCTGGGTCTTAGTAGCATTGAAACTGACCAGATTGGCATCCCCCCATTCGGAGACCACCTTCAAGGATACATTCAAGCGTTCGACCATGGCCTCCCGGAGAGACCAAATCTGAGGCCCAGTAGTCCGTGCTCGGACACGTATCTCTCAGCAACAGTGCTGTCGTCTGCGTATCCAAAGGTTCCGGGTTTTAGCAGATCATTAATGTGCAGCAAGAATAATGTTGCCGAGAGCACTGACCCCTGAGGGACTCCGGCGTTGATATCCAACTGATTGGACGAGCAGCCATCGATAACCACTTGGATGGATCGACCCCTGAGGAAGTCCGCAATCCAATTCGACAGACCACTAGGCAGTCCGAAGGTAGGAAGCTTACCAATGAGGCTTTCATGCCAGACCCTGTCGAAAGCCTTCGAGATGTCGAGGGAGATGGCTAGCGCTTCCCCATGTTTCTCGATTGCCTCACTCCAAATGTGAATGGCATACGCTAGAAGATCCCCAGTGGACCGATAGCTGTTCCAATGCAGGCGTACCAGTCTGACGCGCGCTATTAAGGACGTATCGAGATACTGCTCGCGGAGGGTAGCGGTATCCAAAGCACAGTACGCCGCTGGCCAACCGCATGTAGCTGGAGGCCCAAGTAGTGTGTCTGCCACACACGAAAGGCTGCCCCGCCAACTGTCGAAAAAGCACGGAATGCGCCATTATGCTGGTTGGTGACCAGAAGACAGTGTCCGATAGACATTTCCGGGGGGGCTCGGGCGTCCTTGCAGTCTCCAGACCAGTACCTCAATGATGACGTCTAGTCGGCGCGTGTCTGTGGGTTGCCAGCGTGGAACCTCATCTCAATTCCTTCTCCTCTCGTACCCTTCTGCACTCTCAATCATGGCACGGAACATAAGAGAAAGCTGTACAGCGGCAGCACTCGTTGTCACGTATGGTGCACATACATACATACATAAACTCACGCCTTTTTCCCATGGGGGTAGGCAGAAACTACAGAACGCCACCTGCTACGATCCTTACATACTTCTTTTGCTTCACACACATTCATACATCTAGTCATACACACACGCCGGTTATGGGTACTGCGCACTTGGCCTTTCTGAAGAACATCACCTATAAGGTCTATGTATGTCTTTCTAGGGCGTCCCCTCCCGGCGTTTCCATTCACGTCTGCCTTGTAAATACCTTTCGTAAGTCGATTTTCATTCATCCTCTCAACATGGCCATCCATCTTAACATACCCTTTTCAATTTTAGTCACTACATCTTCTTTTAAACCACAACGTTGTCTTATTACCTCATTCCTCAATCTATCAGTTAAAGTTACACCACACATACTCCGCAAGGAGCGCATTTCTACTGCATTAATCCTACTTTCATGTCTTTTTTGCCATACCCAGCCTTCACTTCCATACATAAGTGTAGGCACCAGCACGCTGTTGTGAACGGCGGGTCAAGCTTCCGGAGACATCGACTTGCTGGTCACAACTGCATGCATAGAACCATTCACTCTCCTTTCCACATCCTCTTTAATCTTTCCATCCCTTGTGAACATACTTCCCAGATATACAAACTCGTTCACTTGCTCCACACTCTTATCATTTATTTTCACTTCACACTTTGATACATCTTCTTCTCTTTCAAACACCATTACCTTAGTCTTGTTCACATTTATACTCATCCCTTTTAACTTAAAAGCTTCATTCATCACTGTCACCATCTCTTGCAACTGTTCTGCTGACCATGCAAGTAGAACTTGATCATCTGCATAGAGAAGGCATTTGACAGGCAACTCATTCATCCTCAATCCGCACTCATGCTCTTTCAAACCTATCAGACAACTATCCATGTACAAGTTGAACAACCACGGTGACGCTACACAGCCCTGTCTAACACCCCTTGAAATGGAAAACCAGTTCGTATACGCCCCATTAACCCTAATACAAGCACTGGAATCCCTATATAGAGATTTCAGTGCCCGTACCAAGTGCCAGTCCACACCGTACCCGGATAGCGTCGACCACAGTTCATCCCTCCACACACTGTCATAGGCCTTCTCCAAGTCCACGAAAGCACAGTAGACTTTTTTGTGCTTAGCCAGATGTTTTTCAGCTATGCTCCTCAAGGAGAAGATCTGATCCATACAGCCCATTCCCTCTCTAAATCCTGCTTGCACGTCCCATAATTGTTCATCCGTCACTTTTACCACTCTATTTATTAAAACTTTCGCATATAATTTGCCGACAACACTCAAAAGACTAATGACGCGGTAGTTTTTACACTCCTGCTGTGAGCCTTTTCCCTTATATAGTGGTACGATTACAGCCTTGCACCAGTCATCCGGCACGCGGCCATATCTCCAACACATATTAAAGATCCGGCACAACAGGCTTGCTACCACCCCGTCACCGCCCTTCAGCATTTCAACAGATACTCGGTCATACCCTGCAGCTTTACAAATCTTCATCCCACTCAGTGCTTTTATAATCTCATCCATTCCTATTTCATTCTTATGCTTTTGCTCTTCGTCCGAGTTTGGGTCTTGACAACTTGCCTCTGCCCAGTTACCCACTCCTTGCACACTATCCTGACAACTAAATAAACTTTCAAAATATCCCTTCCAGCGTTCCAAGACCTTACATTCTTCACTCAGTAAGCACCCATATTCTGCTCTTATTCCATTCATGCTCGATGTTTTTGTCACTCCGCGAGCCAATCTTACCTGTTTCCAGAACAGCTTAACATTGGCCCTGAAGTTATCGGAGAACTTCCTGTTATATTTTTCTTCCTTTTCATCCTTCTTCATTTTTACCACCTCTTTGACTTTCGCTTTCATTTGCTTGTACGTTACTTTCACTCTTGCCAGATCATCCGTCACGTTTGTTGCCTCATTCATTCTATTTTGGTCCTTACAGGCTAACACATTAAGCAAAGCCTCTTTCTTCTTCTTCACCACCTCTTTTACTTCATCATCTACCCAAGTATCATTCGTACTACTACCACGTTTCCTCTTCGCTATACCACATAACTTTGCGGCTACGTTCACCATACTACTTTTCACTATTTCCCACACATACTCTAAACTGAAATCATTCATACCATCAAATATCTTATCCGTCTTCTGTTTTATTTGCCTCTTATATTCCTCCTTTACTTTTAGTTCTTGTAATCTTTCTACTTTTATTCTTTCTAACGCGGTCACAGGAACTTGAACTCGATGACGCCAATGCTTGAACAGACCAGCCACCCGACACATAACCAGATAGTGATCAGTCCCCACATTAGCACCCCGATAGGCTCTTGTATCTGCAACTTTGCTCTTCAATCTTTCATCTACAATAACAAAATCAATCATACTTCTACTGTCTTGCCTTTCCCACGTATACCTATGGATCTTTCTATGATCAAACATAGTGTTCATTACACACAGGCCCTTCGCTACACATACTTCTAGTAAATTCCTCCCATTCTCATTCACTCTATTGTCCCCGAATGCCCCTAATACTCTTTCGAACCCATTCCTCTTCACACCAACCCAACTATTAAAGTCGCCGAGCATAACAATCTTCTCGTTAGACCTACATTCATTCACTATATCTCCTAGACTTCTTCTCTCTCAGAAAGTGAGCATCCCATATCGGGTGCATACACGCACAAAATAAAAATAGGGTGTAGGCTCACCTTAATTCTCACCCAAAGAATCCTAGGGCTCACACAAGCGTAATCTTTTACACAGCTCATCATCCGCTCTGAGAGGATAATCCCCACACCCTGACAGGCCCTCTGTGTCTCTTGAACACCAGACCAGATAGCGGTCAGGGACCCGTGTTTAGACATATCCACTCCCTTTATTTTTGTTTCATTCACACATAACACATCTATCCTTTTGTCCTTCACTATTTCACATACTTCATCCATCTTATCTATCATCCCTCCCTGCACATTCAGCGTAGCTAAGCGACACTCCGCAGCTCGCTTTTCGCCCCATGAGAACAATTGACGTGGTGTGTGGCGAGCATCACCGCCGTCGCCGAGTAAATTATTTAGCCTCATTTTGTTCCCACGAATAGCAAGGGAAACTATGTCCACGCTCTACAGAGCCCCGCTTGTAGAGGTAAGGCTGGATAGTGCCTGGGGGCGCCCGGTCCCAGACAGCAGGCACGCTCGCGACTTAGGCTCTCCCCTAGCCATGCAGCTCTCGGCACGGCGACCTTAGCTTGGGGGTGAGATGTTCGCACCGCACAGAAGGAAACAGAAGTGTCCTCTGGCATTTATGCCCTTAGTCGCCTTTTACGACACCCACGGGATGAGATGGGGTGGTGTAATTCTACAGAGGTGCCCCGTGTGGTGTCTCCACACGGGGCACCTCTGTAATATTAGAGGTATAATCTCAAACTTTCATGCAGTCCACCATCATCTAGAGACTGATAAACCAGCGCTTTTGTTCCTTTCGGAGACGTAGATCGTATTTCCTTCAGACGGGGCGTATCTTTCTTACCCTGGGTTTACCCTGGAGCTCAAGTTCAAGCCACGCGCGGGTGTATGCATGTACACCCGTGACGACATCTGTCATCGGCGTCTCCGAAACTTTTGTTTACGGTATTTGAAAGTTCTACAATTACCGTTCACTTTGCTGGATCTTTTTGTTAGGTACGAGAAAAACATCGCGCAAGTTGCCAGGACTCAGGGCAATGTTAAGGCAGTTGGAGAATTGTGTGTGGGAAGATAAAGGAAATAAAGAAATTCTCTTAAACTATGTATTGAAGAGAGTTTCTTTACTTTCTTTATCTTTTCGAGGGATATATTTAATCCAATACTCATATTTAAAAGAGATTTTTTCAAGATCTCACATTTTCGTCATTACATCCATCCATACTCACAAACTTTCGCATGTACAATATAGCTTCCGACCGAGGATTCGCCCGCATGAAAAGTTTATTATTATCTCCTCCTCCTCGCATCGTGTTCCTCATTACTGAGAGTCGTGATTCCCCGGTCTTCGTGGCAACAACTTCTCCTTCACCAATTTGCGCCATCTATTATTATCTCATGGGATCATTATACCTAGTTTATCGTGATAAAAGTAGCCTACGTGCTATTCGATACTATAATCTATCTCTGTGCTACATCCAGACCCGTTCCTTCATTCTTGAGTTGAGTATTGAGTAACACATATCCAACCTTTCCCATTTATAATATTAGTAAGAAGTGGGATTATAATGTAGGATCATACCTACAGGTATTTTAGAGATCCGTCTTTAATGTGATGACGACTGGCTTGAATCTTAACGCAAACCATAATCCTAACCAAATCGATAGGTATCCACTTAAAATGCGGCGCAAAAAAAAAAGTCTTAAAAGGAAAACGCATGGATTATTAAGTCGTTGGAATGTTCACAAATTGTGCAAGACGCCGCGCCGGGCCGGACCGGAAGGGCGCTTCTCGTTAAAAGATACAGTGTTATCGACGATCTGCTCTAAAGGGGCAAAGTTATTTGTTATTGGGACGATGGGTCCGGCCACTGGCCAGCCGGACACAGAACATGCGGGGACACGCTTGCAGCGTTATGTGCCTGCGTATACGTGTTCTCTCTGAGGAAATGCGGGATATCTGGCTAACCTTAGCAAGAAAAGAACCGTAGCTTATAATAAAGCACTGGGTGGTTAAGAATACCTGACAAAATGATTATGAACCACAAACAACTACATAGTACTTAAATTAGAAATGTCAAGTTATTTGAACAGAGTTTAGTTAGTTAAGGAAAACAAATGCGAATGTGCGTATTACACTAGGCGCCTGTAGCAGATCGTTGACGTTAATTTAGCTGCCTTGAATTTAGCGGGCAGCGGGGCAGCGGCGGCGGCAGCGCGGGAGCGGGGCGGGCAACGTAGACCCGTTCTCGAAACCAGCGGGCAGATCGCGCGGCACTATAGCGGCGTAGCAGGCGTAGTGTTGTATTCGTGCATCGTCGAGATATTAGTTTTTTTTTCGCGCACGAAATGTCTGAACAACGGCGAAAACATTTTTTTATACAAATTTATTCCTAACGCTCGATTTAATGTGGGCAAAGGAAGAAGTGAGTCCCTCCCTACTATAGGGCAAGGAAAAAAATAGGCGGGTTTTATCTAAATTATGAAGAACAGAGACAATGTCCTGACAAATTCTACTGACTATATTAAAAGCTATCAAGGGCGATTTAGAGTCTGGAATATATCTCAAAAATTAGAGAAATAATTTGCTCTAGCCCGTCCGAGGACATTTCGACACGTCACAAAAATAAATTGCACAACACTGCGATGCAGACGCGCGGGTGGTCACCGCTTGACTGGAGTGCACCGCTCGTTGCCCACCCCCGCGCCGCTTCCACGCCGCTTTTTTCGAGGGCCGGTCCATTTCATTTTACGCATTAGAACCTGCCGCTCCCGCCACAGAGTACTTTTTTATATAGGTGGCTCCCGCGCCGCCGCCGCCACCGCCCCGCTGCTCGCAAGATTCGAGGCAGAGGCCTAATAAGACTCGAGGCGTCACTCGGTCCTTTATCTCGCCCGGCGCCCTGCGCGCTCTGAGGCTCTCACTCATTTGCACAACGTCACGATAAGCACTTACGTTTGTTACGGTTTAAACTAACAACTAAGGAAGGGAGACGTGTGACGTGCTTATTGTGACAACGGGCTATTAGCGTAGTAACTAATATGTAATCTGTGCTATTAGGCCATAGTAAAGGTAACACAGTGTCTTCTAACTTTTGTAATTCTGTCTATTTGGAGCTTCTAAGGATCACTTTATGAACAGTGTCTTGCTAAAGGTAAGTAATTAGTGGCCAACAGGTAGGTAAGTATAACCTCGCTCAGCGAACATACACGTCTGCCCGTCACGCCTACTCCCGGCGCGGAGCAGCCGCGTAGCCGCCTGAGCGAGAATAATAATAAAAACAAATTGTACAACTTTTTATCGACGGATATTCGGGTCCGAACGATTCGTGCCGAAGCTTCCAAACTTTTATATTGACTAAACAATTTCGTATTAGTCCGCGCGAATTGCCCATAAAATGTAACGGCTCATGTAAATGAGTAACAGTAAAGTGTGTAGCAGACGAGGCCAGTGCGCTGTGTGGCCTGTGCGGCTCACGGGCCACGGCGCGTCGCTCTCATCACAATACAGGCAGAGCCGCGCGGCGCGGCATGCACACTCGTCGCTGCACTCAGCGTATTGCTTATTCAGTAATTGTTTTGCAGGTCGTCACTTCTCCCTCCTGGCAGCACCCCTACACCCCGCAGGCTCACTGTTAATTGTCGTTTGAGCCTGCAATACAAATTACACATACATCATTATACTCAACAGTAAAGTTCCTCTGCACTTAACGTGCCCTCCACCCCCTCCACCCCCTGTGCCCACTGACAATACGCATTGACTTAAGATTCTCTCTTTGTATTCAAAAAGTTGAATGTTGGGTTCTGCCGAGTTCACTTGTATTCAGCACCGATGTGCTCAGCACAGTTATTCGAACAGCTCAGGAGGCTCCTGAGGGAGAGCAACTTATCGAAACAACACTCCAGTCAAATTGTTGTTCGATACCAAACTTTGTTGCCTTTTAAGCATTCCTTTTGAAGCGTTCAGCTTTACAACTCACGGTATCATTATAAAAATACAAAGTAATAATATCTAAATTAAATACGAATCCTTGGTAAATAAAAGAATGAAGTTGTTACGATTTTAAAAATATGTGTCTTATTCTTTGAGCAGAAAAGGTAATAGCAGAATAAACTGAACTCCGCATATTATATTTATTATAATCAGATAGGAGCGCTCTGTGTAGCCCATAGTTTCGGAATGTTGTATAGTTCGTGTGTGTAGTAAGTTATTATCTAAATTCATTTACATGTCGGTGTATCGGCAAGGACAAGCGGTGTTATGGCGAGGTGCGCTACATAAACAAGGCGATAACATCGCTCGGCCGACTGCCGAGCCGCGCTCGCCCCGCGCTCTCCCCGCTCGCGCCACGCTCACGCCTCGCTCTCACCCCCGAGCGACGGCGACGTGTGTATCTACCTGTACACCGGAATGTATTCATATTTTATTTATTCGCGTAGGAAACGGCTCATAAACTGTGATTTTGAATGGCAGATGTTGTGATTTAGTTGGCACAACCCGGAAGGTGCCAGTATTTACTGCATAATTAATAAATCCGCGGGTCGGGCCCCGTCCGTCACGACCACGGGGGCCGGAGCCCGGGGCCGCTCGGCCCTGCGCTCGTTACTCACCGCCGAACAACCCGCGGTTTCACAGGGTCCGGTTACCGGCACATTAAAATTAATCCTTTTTTCAAGAACACAGGATTACCCAACAGCGAATTTGTTTACATTTAATATATTGTTTACCGACGGCCGGGCTGGGCCGCATGTTGCTACAAATATAAGGATAACGTTCAATTACAGGCAGATTACTCGGAAGCACACGACACGACTCGGAACAAATACGTACACGATTAAATTATAACGAACGGAAGCTTCTAACATTCTATGTTATACTCGTAAGCATAACATAGACTACTATGAAGATAGGCAATGTGGAAGTATCCGGTTACCATGGATCGCTATATATGTATTATTAGTAATTATAATTATTAGTTTTGAAAAACATGGATTGTTTCTTAGCTATTAGGCTAGTTATAGCTGTAGCTATCAACGGGACAAAGCCAAGTCAATGTGTGCGTGTGCTGGATTTTTATGATGAAGACTGGGTGTTATTATTATTATTTGTATAGAGTTTAGTACAGATTAACGATCATGTTATACTTATTTCTGCTGCTTTGAAAAATCATGTAATTCAGGGCACAATAATAGATTTGAATCTGAATGTTTATAAGTTCCTTATTATTTGTTGTGTTCGCTGCGACACGACGGCGCGGCGGCGACTCTCCTCCAACACAGCAGACTACGCTTAGCTTAAATACATTCGATATAGCTTAGTCGAATGTTACTTATAATATACCACACTTATTATTTAAGGAGGTAATCTTGGTTGGTGATGTTTAGTAGGTACACATGATAACGACCTGTGTAGTAAGTACTGTGTTGTTTTTGATGCGAAGATGAGCGGCCGATAAGTCGGCTGTAAACATAAAGATAACGTGCTATTACTGACATAACGTCCGCGCGTCCGTGCGACCACTCATGTGGAGGATTGACTATCAACGTATCAACTGAGCTTTATGCGTGTTTCAGAGATAATACGTGCCAGCGCCTATGCCGATGGGCAGAGTGGGCTGATTGCTCATGAAACGCCACTTTAATAGTTTAATGATGTAGCCTGGCGGGACATAATAACACTCAGATCGTTTTATAAACTGTGCTGTGTGCCGCATGCTCGCCGCTCAGCAGTGTTGCTTGTGCTTGTGTGCTCGCAGTGTTTTTTTATTTGGGCCAACCCCGCAACACCATTCCACCACCATCATCACCACCACTCATTTGTAACGCCTGAAAACCACGATCAACAGTGACAACTACCAGAAAACCGCTGTGTTTATGAAGCTCGACGAGCCCCGGACAAACTATTCGACTGCCTTGGATCAGGTGGATCCCACAACGAAATTAATAAATAAACGCATAACCCTTCTTTGCGTCGCACAGTCGGTTAAAAAAGAACAGCGGAGGTGTAAGAAATGTGTGGTTTGTGTGTGTGCCACCAGTTAAGGGTGAACAATCGTTTGTGTTCGTGTCGGGGTGAGTTGAGACATTTTATTTAAGTTGATAGTCGTCCCCCGGCGCGGCACGACACTACTCCGACAGTTTACGGGCGTCCCCAGGGGTCGGCCGCGCGGTCGACCGCCGCCGCCGGCTCGCTGGGGCCGCACCGATACCGACTGATCCATTACTTTACACCCCGCTTACGATACCTATTTACTTTTATTAAGACTACAGGTAGAGTTTTTACTATGTTGGCGTAGTTTTTGTAGCCAACTTTGCATTTCCTATCTAAGTTTGGACAAATTATAACTTGTGCCTACATTCCAGTAAAAATAGGCCGACTTTTAAAATAAAATTAAAATGGTTTGACTATGCTTAAATTATTCAAACTTTGACACGTTATGTGGCGTGGCTCGCTTTTAGTAAACTGCGGATAGCCATGAATAGCTGCACTCGCATCAGTAAATCATGGTTCCTGTGCTGCATTCGATCTAGTTTTTGTTCGTGTGTGAGCGAAGCGGGAGTGCTCTTATTGTGTTACAGTGTGGTAAGTTGCCACAGTGCGGCCTTCTCATGGCTTCCCGGGTTTTTGTGTTGTTGATTGCGGCGAGAGTTTCAAATCAAGCGAGCACTCGTATGTCTTCCTTCAGGAATTAATGTATCGTGTGTCTATGGTCTATGATAAAACGGAATGGATTACATGGCGTGACAGAGGGAGTGCACCACAACGTCGCCAAGTATCTAAGACTGTAATTGATCAATTCAATGTTATAAACAGGTACCTGGAAGGGTGACATCGTGAAAAAACCTGCGCTAATAATATAAAAACATGTTTATAATTGTCTGAAGTCACCAACACATGTGGCTATGGTTCCTTCTCTATGAGAACATGTATTTATTCCGCAGTGGGACAATTGTAATTACGAAGGAAACAATGCAAATGTATGAGGGTATTGTTGACCGATGCGACGCACGGCTCGCAACGGAGCTCGGTAGTGACGTGTTCATATTTAATCTGGAGTTGATATACCTAACCAAGTGTGGAAGCACATTTTGTGAATAGACAGCAAAGTTAAAAGAGTTACATTTGTTACGTCATGTTTTGTAATGTGTTCACAAAGGCCCCTTCACGGCGCGTGAACATCACGCCACGCGCCACGCGCTGCACGGACGTGCCGTAGTCGGAGCGTGACCGCTACATGTTGTATGACAGTGTCAAATATTCATTTACATATTCATCTTTGTTTGTCGAATAAAAACGTGTAGTGATTGTGCATACACAATGCGAGTGTTGCGCAGTGACACTGCAGTCACGTAGCAGAGTTGTGTGCTACGAGCACTTGGAGTTTTCACGTTATGTTGTTGGGAAAGAAGCAGAAACTTATGCTAGATAGTAGGAGGAAACATGATGAACAGACCTCTGACTGGTAATACAGACATGATAAGGGTGTTACATACGCGCGTTATAGATGCTAATCCTTAAAAGATATTTAAATGTGTAGACTAATGTAGCGATTCACGTTGGAGGCAGGGGGGGGGATGTTATTAAAATACCGACACCGACAGTGCACTCGCCATCGCAAGGCCAGAACCACAGTACTATTAGTATATCTTTATGCCGGAGCCCAGAGCCAGGGGAGGAACCAGGCGCTGAGAGTTACACGTATTAGGTACCTACTTAGTTGATCATTAGTGTCGTTCTCTTAATCTAGTAGAATCTTAAAATGTTTATGATTTATGTCTATTACCGAAACGGATGAACTAATGAAAGGGAATTATCTGTTGAATCGACTGTCGATTGAAAATAACTACTTCACTCTTTGCGCTGTAGCATGGTGCGGGTGACAGTTTAAATAACATATTTTACGTATATACGTATACGCATTTTTTGTAGTTTCTTATTTGGAAATCGGTAGTATTTTTTTGTAAACTTGTTGTTTTTATTTTTCACTTTTTAGTTATATACCTACCTAATAGGCAAGTAGTTATGTAAGGTACCTATAATGCCAGAAATAACAAAACTGGTAAAATAATAGTGTACCAAGGAGAACTTTAGAGCGTTCTGGCGTGATGTTATGTTATGAAATGGTATAAACAATAAACAGACATGCTTTTGCAGCAATCCCGAGAAATTTGCCGTTATTTATTGAAGAGTTCTGTTGTATATATGTCGCAGGGATATGATGAAAACAGGGAATTGATCAAATCTCTAAGCGATTTGATCAAATCACGGAGGATGTTAAAATAATAACACGTTTTTATCATTTCCCTAAACAAATCTGGTGATTTGACAAATCCCAATAAAGAAATCTAGTGATTTGAACAAATCTCAAAATTGGTTCAGTGAAATGACAAAAATAACTTTTCTGTAGTAATTTAAAGGTTTATTTTGTATCAGTCCAAGAGCGAGCGAAGCGAGCTCGGGAACTTAGGGCACCCCGACACGGACAGGTTAGGTTCGAACGAGATTCCCGTCATCTCGTTCGTGTTAGGTTACTTTTGACCCTGCAGACAGAAATAGGAGCCCCGCGCAGCGGGGCTACGTCGACTTTGTTACATGTTTTATTATCTTTTCACTGAATCAATTTAGGGGTTTGTTCAAATCACTAGATTTTTTTGTGAGATTTGTCAAATCACCAGATTTGCTTAGGGAAATGATAAAAACGTGTTGTAATTTTAACATCCTCCGTGATTTGATGAAATCGCTTAGAGATTTGATCAATTCCCTGTTTTAATCATATCACGACGACATATATACGAAGTTCTTCATCAGATCTTTACCAAATTCAAATGGGACCATTTCGGAATAAACTTCTTTAAAAAAAAGAATTTAGCAAATCTGTTTTGGATAGTCGGTTAAAAACATGTTCCAACACGCTCGCAGGCGGCGCGGTTGCGACTTGGGCGCGAATCAGCTGTAAACGGAGCATCACGGAAATTGCCGAATACCCCCGAAAGCGTGACTAATGGGCTAGTCGGCCAAAGTCATAGTCGGTACATCTCTAGTATATACCTACTCCCGATTTATGAATTTCAAATTGTGTATTTGTCAAACTCTACGTCTTTACCCTGAAATACTGGCAATCTTTGGCATTCAAGTAGCCTTTGACACGTTCCTAACTCCAAATACTCAGTTGAGAAACCTGCCCAATAGCGAATTTAAAAATAAACGACATAACAAGAAATTTTTTGAACAATCTTCTACTACCATGTTTTTATTATTTTCTATCGTTTGTTTAGAACCGAAACAAATGAAGAGTGATGGTTGCCCTTGACCGCTGATCTCACTGTGTTCGATGTTCTGGCTTACGTCCTGATCCTATGTGTAGCGTATATTATGTTACTGTAAAAGCCCGACCTTCAGTAAAACCTAAGATTTACCAAGTCTTGATGGTAGAAGTCCGAAATGATCTATGATAATCGCTACTTTCGTGCTTTTACCAGCGATCACACGTAGTGTGAGGGGTGCTCATGGGGCTGTAAACCTGTTAATATTTGTTTTTTGTTTTGATTTTTTTTTTTTTTTTTTAAAAACGTTGCCCCACTCTAGGAATTTCTTCCTGTATCGTGGGTGCGTTTACAAACTTAAAAACTCACATACACAAAAAAAAGCTAATTATTAATTGATCTTATAATTTTGACAAAGTCTGGCATTGTTAAATAAAATTATCATTTTTTGTTTGCTTGATTTCATATTTTATTCAGCTAAGTACAGATAACTTTATTATCTGCAGTTAGTGAAGGAGAACAAAAATAAACTATTGTTAAATCATTAATAAATGGTAATGGTAATACGGTTTTGTAAAACTTTGATGACGTGTCCGATAAGTGTTTAGCTAAATAAAGGGCTCGTGAGTAAATAACAGTCACACCGGTCATTTGATCAAAACCTCTGTCATGAGGCTTTACAATAAGATCCATAGCGAGTACACCGCTCACTATTTAATACTGTGAAGAAGACAGTGCAGTGGAGCTTCCGCACGAGTCATAAGATAAATATTATGGATAAAACTAAGGTCATTTTAAATACCCATGTGGCACCCTTTCTCATGAAAATCGGTGACTTTACAGAAGGTATTCATCGAATCCGACTTGGAAACTCGGACAGAAAAACTGAGGTAACCGACGTAGCCCCAGGAATGACCAAACTTTGGTTGCATTAAACCGACCAGATTGTTCGCTGAACAGATGGCCTATGGGAGTGAAAGGTACTGGAGTGGCGAGGTCGTTACTGGAAGATGCAACATTGCAAGGGCTCGCATAAGTTGATGTCCTGGCGAGGGCCGCAAGTCTGCTGAATCCGAAGACCAGAAGACTGGTCGCGATTTTTGAGCCGCAGAATTTCGGGTGGAGCAAAAATTACTTTAGTATGAAAACGAATGCTGCGTAAATTACGCGACACTAAAACTTCTCTCACAATCCATAAATTTACCTACGTTAGTTTGGCCTTACACTTTTTGTTGTGTTTTGTTTTGTTTGTTTGGCCTGAGACAAACGGTCCAGTTCGGTAGTTCCAAATCGAGATAGAGGTCGACTTAGTGCCGTAAGATTCTTCAAAAAAACCGGCCAAGTGCGAGTCGGACTCGCGCACGAAGGGTTCCGTACTTGGTAAATTGCGGTTTACGATTTATGACGTATTAAAAAAAAACTACTTACTAGATCTCGTTCAAACCAATTTTTGGTGGAAGTTTACAAGGTAATGTACATCATATGTTTTTTTTAGTTTTATCATTCTCTTATTTTAGAAGTTACAGGGGGGGACACACACATTTTACCACTTTGGAAGTGTCTCTCGCGCAAACTATTCAGTTTAGAAAAAAATTATACTAGAAACCTCAATATCATTTTTGAAGACCTATCTAAAATTTTAGTTGCAGTTTCAAGTATTAGAACCCCCAAAATTTAGTGTATTTTTCTATTTTTGTGTGAAAATCTTAATGCGGTTCACAGAATACATCTACTTACCAAGTTTCAACAGCCTAGTTCTTATAGTTTCGGAAAAAAGTGGCTGTGACATACGGACGGACAGACAGACATACAGACATGACGAATCTATAAGGGTTTCGTTTTTGCTATTTGGCTACGGAACCCTAAAAACCGTTGACACCCCTAAATCATATTCTGGGGGTAATTCTGAAAAAGTAATGAGGGTAATTTATTATTTGCCCAAGGAATACGAAAGGAAGAAAAAAAAAATTGCGACCCACACGGCGCACAGGAGACACCCTAAGATTAAGAGTAAGATTTTTTATACAAATAAATGTCTCCCTTTTAACTTCTTTAAAGGTTAAATTTCCAAAAAATCCCTCCTTAGTGCTCCCCTACATCATAAAAAGTAGCTATGTGCAGTAAAATACTACATTAATCTTGATCACCCCCTAAATAGTATTTTAGGGATAGCTCCGAAAAACTAATAACAACCTGCATTCTTTATTAAGGATAGTATTTGTGCCAAATTTCAAGTTTATTAACCCAAGATCTTCAACACCCCCCAAATCATCTTTTAGGGTTAGTTTCGAAAAAACTAATAATAATGACATGCTATATTATTTACTTAGGTTAGTATTTGTGCCATGTTTCAAGTTTATTAACCCAAGAAATAAGATTTTCCATTCTAACTTTAACATCCCTTAAATCGTCTTTTGGGGGTAGTTCCAAAAACTAATGTTACCTTTATTACTTTGCCCAAGGAATTCAACTTTTCATTCACACAAATATCTCTCGTTCGCTCCCCTTACATCATAAAAAGAAGCCTTGTTCAGTAAAATTCTTCGTCATTTTGAAAAACTTGTAATGCCAACATTTACTATTTGGTGTTAGTATTTATGCTAAGTTTCAAATATATAAGCCCAATAAATTTCCACCTTTAACCCCCATATGTGTAGAATTTTCTATTAATCAAGAGCGCAAAGCGTTCAGATGTTTTACCTTCCGAACCAAATATTTTCATTTTAAGTTTCATCCCCTATGTGTATATATAAATACATGAATTCTTTTTGCCCGCAAGAGCGTAAATCAAAAATTACAATTGTCCAACTTACAAACTGTAAAAGTTTTATACAAACTTTCAACCCACTTTTTACCCCTTTAGGGGTGGTATTTCCAAATATCCTTTCTTGCTCACTTTCGTCACTTGAGGAACCATTCTGCCAAATTAAATGCTTTGAGGCTTAGTGGTTTTGGCTGAGCGTTGATCGATCAGTCAGTCAGTCAGTTTCTACTTTTATATATATATATATAGATTAAGATTATTAACAGTAAAATGCCAAAATGATTTTAACACATTTTCTAATACTTTTTAACATGAAATGTTTTAAAATTATGTAGCTTTTATTCGTCAATCAAACATAATACTTTGCTTTGGTGAATGCTTTGGTGAAGCTAATCAGTCAGTCCTTAAATTGTTCTCATCATTTCGTTTCATAGTGTGTCATAGACATTACAATTATCCAATATTTTGCAGTCTTTGAAGAAAGCCTTAAGATTTACAGTGTGATTGCTGATAAAAGCTCGAGATTAGTGATTATCACAGATCATTTCGGAGTTATATCAGTAAGACTTGCTACATCTTAGGTTTCATCGGTAAATCCTAGGTTTACTGTAGTTCGGGTTTTAAAGTAACATATGTGTACACATAAGTATTTGTGCCCACTCGGGCGGTTATCCGGAGCTTGCCCACAGCTTACCGCTGTGTACTCCGCCACAATAGTTTCTTACGGATGTATTATTTTATTGTATGGGTAAGCTTTTTCGGGTTCAGGTCATTTCAACGTGACCACTAATCTGCTGTCGTGTCGACATAATGTGACTTGAATTTGACTGCTTTATAAAACTGTACGAGCGCAATCACGATGTTTTTGTTGATAGAATATCACTATTGTCTGGAGTCTCAGTGTGTTTGTTACTAGAGGCTCTAGAGCAAGACCGCTCAACCCAAGGTTCGCGTACGTTTTGGGTTTGAGCAACGTTAACGATATTTTTGTGGTAGTAACTGATTTCAGGATTTTAAATATGTTGCTCTTTAAGAACCCTCTCTATATTATCCATCATCAGTCAAGGATTTACCAGCTAGAAATTACTAGCGATAGCTACTACCGAAATGTCTTATGGTCGAAACCACGTGACATTTGGAAGCACTTGCCATACATTTTGCACTTTTTGACTATCGCTATATAATATAACTTTTAGGTATTTTCTTAAATATAAATGATGTGTTACAGTTTAAAATAAAACTAAAATTGTGGGACTAGGTCACTACTAGGTAGGAGGACACAACTTTGAGTTGAAGTATTGTTCGATTAAGTGTTTTCCCGCCGAGAGCCGAGAGCCGAGCGACCGACGGGCGGCAAGCGGCGAGCACTATGAAAGTATTCGCTAAAGGTCAGCCACCGCCACCGCCTCCGAAATAAACGCCTATTCCAGATACACTTTCTGGGTCAGCCACTATCATCTATTATTTATTCTGTTCGCAGTTGCTGCAATGCTATACTCATATTCTTAGAACAGTAAATAATTCTATCGAGAAACCCATTGGACATGATAGGCTTAAACATGGCATGAAGACTGCTTTATGCCATGTTTAAGCCTATCATGGTGAATAATATATGTAATGCGGTCACTAACTCACTGGAGTTAGTGACCGCATTACATAGACTATAATATAGTCTATATTATATTATAATCGTGGTCCGTTCCCAACTCTTTATAACAAGCTGCCGCCGCCACGGCCATGCGCCACCGCTTCTACCTGTTTAACATTTTTATACTACAGTGGAAGTGAAATTTAAACAAAAAAAAAAACGTTTGAGCTGCCCTGTGGGCGAGCTCGACGTTATTCAGGATTGCGGTGCCAATTGTTAATAGCGGCGAGCGGCAAAGCGGCCCCGCAGCCCGCTAAACCCCACTAGCCTGGAGGCTCCCGCTAGCCCGGTGGCCCTGTGAGCCGGACCCGGCGCGGCGCTAAGCGCGTTACTGGACCGGACGTTGTTGCACGCCTCTCAAGACACCAACACACTCAGCGCAGCATCACGCGAGGCATCGATGATGTGAATAGTGGCTGTATACGGGATGCTCGGGCTGTTGGAAATGAATGTATGCCGAGACCATCCCGATGAGGATGTGTGTTTGCGAAGTTCTTATAAGAAGATCAGAACACGTTTCTTTGTTTCTTTTCAGTCAGCGCGATGTCAATCTATACATATAAAATGCTTTGTCCTGAATGACTGACTGACGGTTCAACGCACAGCCTAAACCACTGATCGTAGAGACCTAAAACTTGGAGAGTATGTTTATTGTATGACGTAAGCATTCGTTAAGAAAGGATTTTCCGAAACTCTACCCCTAAGGGGGTGAAAAAGGTGGACAAAGTTTGTATGAGAAATCTAATTCCTTCAGACAAAAATATTGATACTTGGTACAAATAGAAATCTAAGTAAATGATAAAGGTTGTCATTATTCATTTTATGAAACTACCCCCTCAAGTCAATTTAGAGGGTGTTGAATTTTGTATGGAAGAATCTTATTTCATGGGTTATTAAACTTGAAACATTGCACAAATACTAACCTAAATAAATAATAAAGGTTGTAATTATTAGTTTTTCGAAACTACCCCAATAAGACAATTTAGGGGGTGATATAGATTTTTTGAAAAATTTTATTACTTGGGTTATTAAAATTGAAACTTGGCATAAATACCATACTAAGTAAGCAATAAAGGATGCCATTATTCGTTTTTCAAAACTACCCCCAAAAGACGATTTGTTTTTTTTTTGAAGAATCTTACTTCTTGGGTTATTAACCATGAAACTTGTCACCTTAGTATACAATAACGGTTGTCATTATTAGTTTTTGAAACCTTAACACTACTTACATCGTCTTCTGGGGGTACGCGAAAGACGATTTAAGGGGTGTTAGGATGTTTTCAAGAATCTTATTTCTAGGGTTAATAAACTTGAAACTTGACATAAATATCAACCTAAGTAAACAATAAAGGTTGTAATTATAAGTTTTTCGAAACTACCCCAAAAGTCGATTTAGGTGGTGTTAAAGTTTGCTAAGAATCTTACTGGACAAAGTTTCGTTTTTAATGTAGGATCTAGGGGAGCACGTATAAGGAATTTTCGGAAAATCAGCCTTTCACCATCATCATTATTTCAGCCAAAAACGTCTACTGCTGGACATAGGCCTCCCCCAAGCGTTAGCCACACTGATCGGTCCTGTGCGTTTCGCATCCAGCGGACTACCGCAGCCTTGACCAGATCGGACTTCCTACTTTGCGTTTCCCGGTACGCAGTCACCACTCCAAAACTGTCAACCTATTAGTATTTGTTTGTATGAAAAATCTCATTACTTGAGGATAAAACAAATATTCAAAATTGCCATAATACGTTTTTCAAAACTACCCTGATAGAGTTAACAGTTTGGCTGCCAGAGAACGAGACACAATAGAAAATGTATTGTTTGTCGGGCATCTGGCAGTTAAGGTGTTAAGGGGTGTTAAAGTTTAAGAGGAAACTTACTGAGCAATCATCATAATAAAAAAGGGAAGAAAAGAGTGAATAAGTAACATATATGGGTGGTTTTCTCAACCCTCAATGGGGCAAAAACGGGTTATTAAGTTTTAAGGGGAGGATTTTATTTTGTGCCGGTAACCTAAAATTTATTATTCTTTAAGTCAAATATCGTATTGTCCATATCCTATACACCGTAGTAATCTACGAAATCCCATTTTATTTGGTTTAATTACAGCTTATTTTTGGTTGCCTTCACTAACTGCACATAAGAAAGTCATCTGTAGGGAGCAGTGGTGGCCCAGTGATTACGGCCGCGACTTACAAGTTGTAGTTCGTGGGTTCGAACACAGGCAGGCGCTTTACTTTGTGTGAATTATTTCATCAACACTTCTCCCAAAACGGTGAAGGAAAACAAGGTGAGTAAATCGGCATGTCTTAGAACCAAAAATTCAAAGACATGTGACATCCACCAACCCGCACTGGGCCGCATGGTGGATTACGGCCCATTTCCTCTCACAGGGAGGAAGCTTGCACGCACATCGGACCAAACGAGAGTCTAAGTCTTAGTGCGGAAAAGGGATCCATCTATCGTAGGAGGTGTACACGAACGGGAACGAAGTAGCGGGCGGAGTTAATATTATAAATGTGAAAGTACTCTGTCTGACTATCTATCTACCTTTTCACGCTTAAACCACTGAACCGATTTAGATGCGATTTGGTTCAGAGGTATTTTGAGACCCTGGGCAGGACATAGGATAGTTCCCGAAAATCATACTTAAGGGGGTGGAAATAGGGGTAGAGGTTTGTATGGAAAACCTACAATATTATGCCGCGATATAAAAAATAAGCCATTCGCATTACTAATGCTACGCAGACGAAGTCGCCGCGCTCACCACAGCCTAGCGAGCATGGGCGTACCCAAGACATTTGTGACAAGACATGATAAATTATGTCATGTCTTACAATTTGTCTTAAATGCTAGCACGGGTCAAACATATGACATATTTTTAAGGCGCAACATGCCTTTCTTGTTGCTGCCCGGCGAGCACGGCCTACTGTGCATGGCTTGAGTCACACATTTCATCGCAGTTTGGGCGATAAAGCCATTTTGTCCTAAATAATAGCACCGGCGGCGTGAGAAAATTTCCTGACGTTTATTTGGGACTCATCGGATCTTAATTGCTAATACGGGCGCACCCATTTTGTCACAAATGTCACATTTTGACAGATGATTTAGAAAAATTTATCACTTTCGTTCGGAGATGGTGATAAAATTTTATAGTTGAAAAAAAAATATTTTCCTTCTAATTACTGCAACAAATGGCAATAAATTCATTTTGTGTGTATGGTGATCAATGCTTATTAATTAATTGAAATGTTACAGGATTATTAATTAATTTTATATTATTCATAATTGTATATATTTTTTATTGTTGTTCTTATTTTTATTTTTATTTTTTTTTTTTTTATAATTATTTTAACATTTTTAAATATTCTTATGTAAAAACTCCAAAAAACCATTTAAAATAAAACAAATAGGGGTCCACCGGTATTGGTCCAAGCTATTATATTTTTTTTTGTAATTATTAAAATTTTCACAATAATTAAATCTTTCTAACAAACACTTATTATGTTATGAAACAAACAAAGAAAAATAAAATGAGCATAAGTCTATGGTCTTGGGTCAAATATTAATTTGTTCCCAACAAAATTAAAAAGTTGTTTATCTGTATGAACGGCACACTTTTTAACGTATTATTTTAATTGGTCGTCTATTCAAATTATGTCGCACTGCGAAGTCAAAAACAAGAAAAGCATGTCGCGCCTGTAAACTATGTCACATGATTGTCCCGTGCTAGCATTTAAGACAAATTGTAAGACATGACATATTTTATCAAAGTTCAAGTCGAAAACCAAAGAATTAAAAAAAAAAACTTATAAATTCATGTTGGGATGCTGCTAACATGGGGCTAGCAAAGGGGGGCCTAAATTTTGGTTATTTTTTGCCTAGGACATACCGTTTTCGAGATATCATTTTGGAAATATAGAGCGTTTTATGCAAAATAAAATATGATACGGAGGCCCATAATTCGGAAACAGTGCGTCGTAGGGCTATGCTTCTCAGAACATAAATGGTTTTTATACCATTCCCCCTCTAAAAAGCTTATTTTATTCACTGAAAACAGTGAATAAAAAGCATTTTAATCACTGTTTTGGTTTTTGATTTTGGAACACACCAATGTATTAGACGTCCATCTCAATGCTATGTAACCTCCTTGCGCCTCCTTGCGCAAAAAATACTCGATACACAAATTTCTTTTTCGATTTTAATTTTGAGTTTGTTATTTAGGATTTTAATAATAATTTTGATTTTAGTCTAAGATATTTATTGAGTACTTGTTTGGATTGTAATTCTTATATTAATTGCAATGGTATTTAATTAATTATAATTATGTCACGTAACGGAGGTGGTTACTGGTCCCTGGAACACAGGTGCTGTTACCTAGCTCAGGGGTCAGGGTTTCACATTTTATGTAAATTTTGAAGGTAAAAACCATTCATTTATTTATTACTCGTAATATTCCTTGTGCTTTTTGCTTAAATCTTTCTTTTTCTCGAAGTCATGGTATAAAATATAGTATGCAACTCTTGAATAAAACGGATTTATATCGAGGACCATGAATCACTCGCGTCGCTCATGATTCTAACACTTGAATCACTCGCTATGCTCGTGATTCAATCATCATGAATCACTCCCTACGGTCGTGATTCAGTCGTTAGAATCCTTCACTTGCTCTTGATTCATCTATTGTAGCGTTACGTATAGCTCAGTGGAGCTATACGTAAGCCACGTTAATAAAGTTAAGATAAAAATTAAATTAAAGCTATAAAAATAAAAGGGTATTAAGTATAAGGCCGGCTTCAGACGTCGTGGGCAGCTAACCAGGAGCAGGTCGGGCAGGAAGTCGTGGAATGTACTTAATACCCTTTTATTTTTATAGCTTTAATTTAATTTTTAACGCTACAGTTTGGCGCCCAAACTGTAGCGTTACGTACAGCTCAGTGGAGCTATACGTAAGCCACGTTAATAAAATTAAGTTAAAAAGATAAAAATTAAATTAAAGCTATGAAATTAAAAAGGATATAGAGAACAGAACTATGGGTCGGCTTCGCACGTCGTGGGCAGCTAACCAGGCAGCAGCTCGGACAGGAAGGCGTGGAATATCCGAGGTAGGCAGGAGATCAAACAGCAACGACGGACATGCAGGCAATCGGGCAGGTCAGATGATACTCAATATATCACACATCATATATATTATTGGAGCACTTCAGATATTAATAGTTATACATGAGCTTAAGAGTTTTAGAATAGAAAATACAGTTCGTATCGTATCACAGACTGTTCGCATTCAGACCCGACCTGCTCCTGCCTGGTTAGCTGCCCACGACGTCTGAAGCCGGCCTTATACTTAATACCCTTTTATTTTTATAGCTTTAATTTAATTTTTTAACCTTTTATTCTTAATTTTATTAACGTGGCTTACGTATAGCTCTCCGGAGCTATACGTAACGCTACACTATGGCCCTCGCTTTAAATCCGTCTTTTATTCACTAGTTGCATAATATACTATTATGGCCAAGGTTAAACCGAAACTGCAATAAAATTGGAAAATTTCCGAAAAAGAATAAAAAAACGTCAAGAAGTTATGCCACAAGTCAGAAATCAGAAATCATTTATTTCGCAATGAATTTGGGTACAAAATAAGATGATAATGTTTACATTACAAAAAAACAGTTCCAACAACACTCTACCTTACGGCATGCAAAAGTAAAACATGTTTATATCTACTCAATTATACAACCAAATAAACAATAAGAACACAAAAATTGTACAGGTTTGTGGATCTACAACCTTCCTACATAAACTAAACATCAAAAACAAAATATTAATTCTATATTTTACAAATAAATTAAATCGATTATTTTGCAAACATTATCAAGGCACATAATAAAATTTGAAACAATATTATAAATTATTATATCATTATATCACACATTAATCATTATTATTAATTATTTATTTTATCACTATATATATATTATTTCATCATTATATCATGTAACGTTATTATCATCCTAAAAATCTTGTATAGAATAATAACATTTATCTATTAGTAAGGATGTTAACTTCTTCTTAAATATGCTTAATGGCATTTCTTTGTAGGCATGAGGTATTTTATTATAGATAACGGGTCCCATTGATAGTAAGCTTATTCTTAATAATGCCGTTTTGTATCTACCTGTAAACATTAGGTTTTTGTACTGCAATCTAACAGGTCCCGGACGTGTTCTAATATCGTCCATTAGGGTAACAAGTTGTATGTTTGTTCTAACAAACATTGCAACTTCAAGTATATACAACGACGGAAAGGTGAGTAATTTTAGAGACTTGAACATAGGTGCACAACTGTCGGTATTTTTAAGACTAGTCATCGATCTTATGCAACGTTTTTGGGCTTTGAATATCCTCTCCCTCTCAGTACAGTTACCCCAGAATACAACTCCGAATCTCAAAACTGACGCAACTAGACCATGATAAGCTTCCAGCACGGTGCGAATAATTTTGCGGAAAACATAAGTGATGACTAGGGACGGCGCAGTAGACCTTCGAGCTTGCTTCGGCATCCTTGTGTTTGTCGTTTAATCACTATGTCATCACACGATCACGTGCTTTCTAATGCTATTCTGCTGTTTTGTCGCCTGCGAGTGGCAGCTATAAAAATGATGGAGATCGTTTATTGCCGCGTTTTCATATTTTTACCGAACAAATCTCCGTGAGTAATAATAATTTAACACCGTGATTGGATATTTAACGCTGACACGTAATTGGAAGACTTTTGATCCGAGTTGGAAAGTAAAATTAGTGCAGGCTTTATTTTACGAGTCAGAAAATATAAATTATGCATTTTGTTTTCTGTAACTCGATGCTGTGAGGATCAATGCAAGCCACCTTCATGTGTATAGGTACCTACCACAGTGGCATACAAACTATACGTAGTTCACAAGCACATCATAGTTCAATAACTGGCATAAACCGACTAGATTATCTATGACATATTAAATTAACATGCTTACGTGCCTCTGAACAGAAATAAATAGCCTCTGCCTCTTATATAGAATAGAAACCATTAATAGAAATCATTTGTTAGACGTGAACATCCATGTGTCTATGTAGCCGTACTAAATCTAAAGCAAAAGAGAAGAATTGTTACAAATATTATGAGTTGTTCTTGTTACAGATTACATACAGGAGAGAGTATGACGCAGTACCTGCCCGGCCGGGGTGATATATGAACATTTAGAACAATTAGCGCGCACTTGCGCCGATGACGTCACACGACGCGCCGCGTGTGTGCGCGAGCCCTGCCGCGCGCCTCATTACGCGCGGATTTCTTCATTACTCACTTACACGGATTTCAGTGTTTTACACGGAGCGTGTAATTTATTAGTGCGTCAAACTTGAGCTCATCCAATCTGCGCCACGCCTCGCCTCGCCTCGTCGGCTAACGGTACGCTTATTACCTCCACTCGCTAGCTTCGAGCGAGTTACGTCTCTAATATGACATGTTGGCTTTGATTGGGTAATTAACTTTTATTTCTATATTAGTTAGATTTCGTCAGTATTTTGGCACAATTTTAGGCGACATTATTTGTAGATATGGATCTGGTAACAACTGAGTAACCAGGAGGTTGTACTAATCGTAAGAGACGGCGGCTCAGCACATCTGACCCCGAAGTTTATTGCTGCCATAATGTTATAACAAGTACAATATAGCAGTTAGGGAAAAGCGCAGCTTTGCGGGCGTGTCCTGAAGTCAACGATTAGCAACAATAGGACGAAGGCGAGCGTTGTCCACGCAGCGAGTAACCGAATTACGTGGCGTTTGACGAGCACTTGTCGCCAACGTTAACTGTTTGAAGGATCTTAAATTCCTCGACAGTGTGTGGCTCTGAACTTTAACTTTAACTCAAAAGATCGCTCATTGTTACCGCCCCTATGAACTTTAAGTTTTTATTTTCTTAAGGTTAATTAAAGAATACCTGCCTGCTTCTTTGTGCTTTTCATTGGACTACGAAGCGCACCTTGAACTACTCAAATGATAAATAACTTTATCAAAATCGGACGCATAAACAAGCTATCATGGTTGTGTCGAGGTCCAAAAACTTGGAACATCCCCGAGGAAGTGGCAGCAGGCGCGCTGCGGTACGTGACGAATTGAAATTGTGACAATTTGGACGTGAATCGTACGTTCCCAGATTCTGGCAGCGTGCGATACACCTAGCACATGTTATTATACCCTTCCCAATCTTACAGAGCGGTAAATATGAATAATTTGAGTATTCCCGCCGGAGCAGGCTCGTAGCTTAAAGATATGATACGGTTATGAGGTATCGGCCGGCTGCCGGCAACCTGTACACTGAACGACTGGAATATTTCAGTTTTACGCGCGGGCAAATGTGTTTTGTGCCAATCTGCTGCGCGTCGGTTGTTTGAGGAAGCGCGGGTTAATGGACCTGACGCGCGCGTAAATTTGACAAATGGCGGAATAAAAAATGCGCCAACGTTGCGGCCGGCCAACCCGCGGCTGGCAAAGCGGTGAGCGGTGAGCACGCGGTCGCCAGCTGCAGTGGCGCACGATATTGTCAGCTTTATTTGTTTGCGGAGTCACCGCTGCGCTTGTACGACTCGCTCCGATTATAACTCTTTCTTTTCTAAGTTTCTGTGTGAGCAGTTTCCCCAGCAGCCGCGAGCCGGTGTAGCGACATTATTTAAGTTTGGAACTTATTGTTTGAGCACTACTGCGAAATTAAATCTTAAATTAAAGTTAGCTATCTAATTTCATATATTATGAAAACATTACCCTTCTCCTGCGAAATACGGTACAATAAAATGTCTTTTAAGATGAATGTATAATTTTAAGTTCACAGTGTTCAGAATCGTGTCTTCAATCATAATATTCTTGTACATATTAATAATACTTGCTTCTATTTACAAGATATGCACTTTATATTTGAATGGCACGACCTGTATGGGCACGCCAGCGGCGGCGTCGTCGACAGCTCAATTAGAGCACAACCGAGCTGTTAGCTGTCATCATACTGTGGTTATATCTAGGTTTGTGTGTGACGAAGCAGCCATCTTTGAAACTATTCAATGTGTTCTGTGTTTGTAACGTTGCCTTATAGTTATCAACGTAAATACTTTCTCATAGTAAATAATCAACATAAGGGGGTACATCTAAAGAAACAACATAAATATCGTTTATATAAGAGAAGCCATGACAAAACATCACAAGCAACTATTCTGGCATGCCAAGCAGGAGCTAAAAGTGAGTCAAAACTTCAAGTACGTGTGGTTTAAAAGAGGACTTGTCAAAGCTCGCAGGGAAGATGGTGAAAAAGTTAGTATCCTACGCACCATGAAGGATGTACACAGTCTGGCTATCACCAAAGCAGTAAGTCGGATGTCATCGAAATAAATATATTAAATACATATGAAACAAAGCAGTAAACAAATGTCTTTATAAAAATGGCGAATTGTTTTGGTGATATTAATGAGATTAATAACTGTCTAAATGTAAACGATTTTATTAACTGTACCCCTAATCATCAATTTAATTTATTGTGCATGCATATTAATATTAGATCAATAATCAAAAATTTCTCCGCACTAGAACAAATGATACTTAGTACAAAAAAATGTATTGATGTCATCATTTTAACTGAAAGTAATATATCAGAAAACAATAGTGTTCTGTATCAACTAAGTGGGTACCGAATGTACACAGCCTTGCGTAAGTCCCGAAGGGGTGGTGGCATTATAATGTATGTGAATAACAAACATAAATGTAGCATAATAAAAAACATTTTTGCAAAAAAATACTACCGACTTCCAAATGAAAAACTACAAAGTGAAAAATAACTTAACTTTTGGAAGTCGGTGTCTTTCGTAGGAACCATTTTTTTGCGATATGGACACCGACTTCCAAAAGTTAAGTTATTTTTCACTTTGTAGTTTTTCATTTGGAAGTCGGTAGTATTTTTTTGCAAAAATGTTTTTTATTTTTCGCTTTTTAGTTTTACCTAATAGCAAGTTGTTTATTAAGGTCCCTATAACTCCAGAATAGATTAACCGAATATCATGAAACTTGAACATAACCGTTGAAATGAGAGATCTGCGTACCCCTTTAGAGCGTACTGGCGTGATTTTATGTTATGAAATGGTATAAACAACAAACAGACATGCGATTGCAGCAATCCCGAGAGTTTTGCCGTTATTTATTGAAGAGTTCTGTTGTGTATCTCCGAAGTTCTACATCAGACGTTCACCAAATTAAAATGGGACCAATTTCGAAACATACTCTTTCAAACAAAAAAAGAATTTTCAAAATCGGTCCACAATTGACGGAGATATCGGTGAACATACATAAAAAAAAAAAAAAAAAAAAAAAAACATACAAGAAGTCGAACATAGAACCTCCTCCTTTTTTGTAAGTCGGTTAAAAAGTGAACGCTATACATTTTGAAAGTTTATTCTGTACCGTCACCACCAATTCGAACTATACTGCGAACCTGTGTGCGGTATACCGACCACCAAGCTCCAGTAAAATTCTATTTATTGACGAACTACGAAATTCACTACTAAACTTCACTAAAATCACAGAATTATTCTTATTGGGAGATACTAATATAGATATAAAAACTGATAATCCTGTAAAGCATAAATACAATAACATGTTATGTGGCATGGGCCTTTTGTGCGGGATCACTGAATACACTAGAATAGCTATATCTAACGGAAAAATAAGTAAATCCTGTATTGATCATATTTATGCGCGATCCCGTACACAAGACCTATTTACGGCGGCACTCGGTACCACACTGGCTGACCATCGCGCTGTGATGCTCGCATGTTCTGGCACGCGAATACAGGATGTCCCTAAATACAGGACTTGCATAAATAATCAACACCTTATTAAATGTTTTGATGAAATCCAGTGGGAAAAAACACAAGATATAAAATGCCCTATAATCCTATATAACTTTATGCATACCCAGTTCAAAGAATGTTATAAAAAATCACAATATTAAACCAAAGTTAAATGTAGCTCATCGCGTAGTAAAAATGAATGGATGAATAAAAAAATAACCAAAGCCTGTGAACATCGGGATAAATTATTTATGAAGTGGATAAAAGACTCTAATAACGTAGTCCTAAAACAAGACTATAATAAATCAAGAAATTATGCAAACACTTTAATAAAACTAAAAACAATAACATAAAATCAGAAATTTTATCAAATAAGAACAATATTAGACCAATGTGGAAAATCCTTAATCGAATAACAGGCAGAATAAAACTTTCTATTGATGAGGCTATTCACAGTTCATTTAATAAAACTAACTTAACGTCTACAGATATAGCTAATAATTTTGCGGACACTTTCGATAAAAGCGTGAAGCAAATTATTCCGAAGTGCTCGAAATCATTGTTAAATAAAGCAAACTACACAACTCCAGCTAACGTTTCTATGCGTATAAAACCTGCGGCTCCTAACTCAGTTAAAAAAAACATTATGTCTTTGAATAATAATAAAGCCCCAGGAATAGATGGAATTAGAGCCATGGATATAAAAATGTTGTGTACGACAATTGCTTCAGTGATTTCTAACCTAATTAATCTATGCATACAAACATGCAAGTATCCATCGGCACTAAAAACCGGAATTGTCAGACCGATTCATAAAAAAGGAAGCAGGGTGGATTATAATAACTACAGACCTATTACTATTTTGCCTACGATTGATAAAATAATAGAAAAAAACATTTGTAAACAAATACACGAATTTTATGAAAAAAATAAAATACTAACTGACAAACAATATGGCTTTCAACCAAAAAAGAATACCACACAACTGTTATCAACGTTCACAGATAGTATTCATAATCATTTAGATAAAAAACAGCATGTCTTAGTAGTATTTATAGACTACAGCAAGGCGTTTGATACACTCAGACATGAGCGGTTACTGGAGTGTCTTCATGACAGCGGAATTAGAGGCAAACTGCACGATTGGTGCGGCAACTATCTTGATGGCAGAAAATACATGGTCAGGGTCAGTGACGCGACTAGTGAGCCAGTCATCGTAACGGAAGGAACGGCGCAAGGCTCGGTCCTTGGACCGCTGCATTACCTCACTTACGTAAATAGTCTTGTTAATGTCATAAAAAATTGCGAGATCTATCAGTTCGCCGATGACACCTGCCTCATGTCAGCTGGACGGAGTGTTAGTGATGCCCAAAGGCAACTACAAGAGGACTTCGACTTGTTGACAAAATGGTCTCATGACGCTGGTCTAGTATTAAACGCTAGTAAGACCAAATTAATGTATATCAGTTCCAGTCAAAATAGAAGCTCTTTATTGCCTAAACTAACAGCCCACTGTCATGAGTGTTTGCATGACAATCGCACCCGTAAATTAGCCATCCCTTGCAGCTGTGACTCCATAGAGCTCGTAGATAGCCAAACATACCTGGGACTTACCATTGATAGCCGACTTAATTGGAAGGAGCACATTAACGGCGTTTGTGATAAATTGAGATGCATGCTAGCTAAATTCTCTATTATTAAATGCAAAATTCCATATCAAACTCTATTAATGCTTTACAAAGCCCTGGTCGAATCAACTATATCCTATGGTCTGTCGAGCTATGGTAGGACTTATAAGACACATCTTGATCAAATTTACGCAATTCAACTGCGTATATTGAAAGCAATTGTCCCGCAAAACATTAAGAACAAATACAAAAATGATTATCACAAACTATTTAAATTCTGTAATACCTATACATGAACAAACTAAATTTGCTCTGTTAAAATAACAGTTTTTTAATGAAAATCTAAAGAAAGCAAAAAACGTAAATAGTAATGAAATTAGGACTCGTAGCGTCATCAATGCTCAGCTGTTACTACCAAAGTACACAAACTTACACGGCAAGAGATCATTAAAATATATAATACCTTACCTTATTAATAAACTACCCACATCATTGAGGGACAAAATAACCCAGGAAAACATAAAATACAAACTAAAGAATTATTTTTTACAAAATATAAATACTTAAGATATAAACATAGATTCACTAATAAAAATATATTATATAATTAATTATAACTAAGGAGTTTAAAGCAATAAAAAACCAAAAACAATACCTAAAAAACTATCAAAACACAAAAAAGTTGAAAATTAAAAATTAATAAAAACATTCGTTTTTGTTTTGGGAACAACCTGTATCAACTTAAAAACTCGCCACCGGCCGGAGTGGTCACTGATGTGCGCTTTTTAGTATTAGATAATTATTTCGCATATACCCACTGTAACTTTTGTGCTTTTTGTTGTTACTTTTTACCTAAGTACCTACTTAAGTGGTTATTATTTTTGTTTGTATTATGTAGTCGATGTTTTTGGTGCACGGTAAAACTCTAATGAGTTTATGTTGGCATCAACTTAAATATAGAAAATGTATGTGTTACTACTGATTAAATAAATAAATAAAAAAATAAAATCTAAACAAGTATTATTTAGCGCTGATCAACGGAATATTCCACACAAAGCCCACGACTGTTGTAGTGTTTTGTCTCACTTGCTCACAACCAATCCTGGGTGTCTGGGCGTCTACTCCCTATCTTCGTCGACGAAGTTACGGGCCGTCCGAAAGTATTCCGAAACTTCGGAGTGAACCCTACCCCCTAATGATTTCGGGTTATTGAGCTTCGAACGGGATCATAGACAATTTTCGTGAACGAACGACGGATGACGTTAGAGTTGCACTATTTTATCGGTCGATTACCGGTTTTTCTAGTTTGTGGTTTCAAGCTTACTAAACAAAAAATAATATTATTTTTACTTTAGAAAATGACCATATTTTTAACAATATAATATTTTCATGTCTATCAATATAAAAATGAATTACTTTTGTCATTTTAGTCCGGAAAGTGGCATTATCCTGTTGATACCATTGCCTTTTTAGGGTTCCGTAGCCAAATGGCAAAATACGGAACCCTTATATATTCGTGGTGTCTGTCTGTCTGTCTGTCTGTCTGTCTGTCCGTCCGTATGTCACAGCCACTTTTTTCCGAAACTATAAGAACTATGCTGTTGAAACTTGGTAAATAGATGTATTCTGTGAACCGCAATAAGATTTTCACACAAAAATAGAAAAAAAACAATAAATTTTGGGGGTTCCCATACTTGAAACTAAAATTAAAAAAATAATAATCATCAAACCCATACGTGTGGGGTATCTATGGTAATAGGTCTTCAAAAATGGTATTGAGGTTTCTAATATAATGTTTTTCTAAACTGAATGGTTTGCGCGAGAGACACTTCCAAAGTGGTAAAATGTGTGTGTGTCCCCTGTAACTTCTAAAATAAGAGAATGATAAAACTAAAAAAAATATATGATGTACATTACCATGTAAACTTCCAACGAAAATTAGTTTGAACGAGATCTAGTAAGTAGTTTTTTTTTATATGTCATAAATCGTAAACTGCAATTTATCAAGTACGGAACCCTTCGTGCGCGAGTCCGACTCGCACTTGGCCAGTTTTTTTCTGTTTGTTTTCTTTCAAATGCAATGTATCTGTTAATGATATTCAGTTTTTGTTGTACAGCTTATTGTACAGGGTCCACCAGTAAGAGAGCCAGCCGCCATCTCACCCACCCATGCTGCTACACCTACCGAAGGTGGAAGTGCTAAGGCTTATATGCGAGGAAGTGCTAAGGCTTATAGGCGAAACTAGGAGAAATGAGATGATCGATGAAGTAAAGCTGATTATTCTGGAAAAAACTAAGTTCCTAGCAATATTTTAAGAGTGATAAATAAAAGGAAATCTATGTTTTGATTTTTATACTAACACAGTATAAAAATCAAGTGTTAATTTTATTCAGATTATTAGGTATTTGAGACTCAAGTAGACAAGTAAGAGAAATTAAGGTCCTAAAATTAATTTAGGGCAGATAAGTAAAAGGAAAACTTCAAGTTAAAGGTTTTTTTTTATATAAATTATTATAATATCAGGGCAGCGTTATTTCCTTTTTGAGTATCGCTGCACATGCTGAGATGCATGCGGTTTGGTTTTTGGTCTTGCACGGGGTTTTATTTTTATTATTGTTTAATTTTTGCTTATTTCTCGTGTCTCCTGTGCGGGTCACAAATAAATATTTTTTCTTTTAACATTTTGGCAATTTTCATAATTAAAGTAGGGTAAGTCACATACCCATAAAGGTTGTTTTCTTATCAACACTTAATTTCGGTAATTAATCAAGTGTGTAAACTACCAAATTCAAAACTACCTTGTTAATTAAATGAAACGTCTTTTTTGCCTCTTGAAGTTGTATTTTTGTAGTTATTGTATAAGTCATAGTGTGTTGATTGTTAAATTTATTCAGATTTGAATGGTGAAAAATAAAAAATAAATTAATAAAAACAATGCTTTTATTGTGAAAAGTCAATAATACATACATGCATAAACTCATGCCCTTTTCCCATGGGGATAGGGAGAAACTACAGAACGCCACCTGCTACGATCCTTGCATTCTTCTTTTGCTCACTTACATTCATACATCTAGTCATACACATACCCAATGCAATGCACTTCCCTCCGCGCGCGCGCTCCGGTTGGCGGTGATCTGCTTTGCTCCTGTTTATTGTTGAGATTATTGTGTTCCGTAATTTATTTCCGGCTTGTGATTTGCTTGAAGTTGTGTATTGTTGTGCTAAGTGCTGGTATCGTAAGTTTTTGAACGTGTTTACGTCCGTTTTTAATTGTTATTAGTTAATTCCGTCGGCTATCGGTAAGTACATTTATTTTTCTAGACTTGAGGGTACATCGAAATAATTTATCGTCTGTTAATCTTTCGCTTTTTACGTTCTAATACGTTTATTCGTTTGATTTGTAACTTTGTTTTTAAGTAACTATGTTGTCTATTAATGATGACCCGCCTGATCGTGGTGGAGAAACATTATTTCGACGTAATAATAAACAAAGGTCGCCGTCGACCTCCGCTAATGCCAGGCGTCTATTTAGTGAAATGTCTCCTTCTTGTATTTCACCCGAAGATAGATTAAAACGACTGCCAACATCGGAGTCAACTGAAAGGTCTTCGCCGATATTAAATGTCAGTAATGCGAGCAATGACGATTATTGTGATTTGGTTTCTCAGGCGTCCGCATACCTGTCTAAAATTAACGACCTTGTTAATGACCAAGGGTCCCGCATTAATGTTGCGAATAAATCCGCTATTATGGACATGACTCAACGCGTAACGGCTATTGTTTCCTTGCTAGCCATAAAATCATCCGCCAACGAAACTAAATTAGCCAATACGGAACGCGAATAAGACAAAATTAAACTTAATACCGGTGTCAACATTGCCAAGTCTGATGTCAGTAATATTACATATGCTGATAAATTAAAACTTCGTTTGCCCAAAATTGCACCCGTGGTCGACTCTCGCGCCAAACTTCCGTGTCTCGTGGCTTACCCCACGGATGAGCGTTCAAATGATTACGCCACTTCTTCGGCGACTAAAGAAGCGCTTATGAAAGCGATAAAACCCAGTGATGGCTTTCAAATTGTAGGAGTTAAAAAAGCTGCAAAGTCTGGCGTCGTGTTACGTGTCGCTAACGATTTTCAGATCAAAAAATTGCAATCGGTCGATGCCATTAGGTCCGCTGGCTTGCGGCTTGAGAAGCCAAAAGGCCGTAGGCCTCGCATTTTAGTTAAGGACGTCCCATCCTCAATGGAAGATACTGCCTTTTTGCATGCATTATTCTGTCAAAACATTAAAGACGAGATGCCACTAAATGAAGACGACTTTATTAAATCTACCAAAATTATACGTCGGCGTTCGCTAGACAACGGCCGGAAATGGATAGGCATTGAATTGGAGTCCTCGGTCAGGAAACATTTGGTTTCAACTAAAGACAAATTATTTATTGATTGGGCGACTTGCCGTTTCATTGATGATGTCGACGTGGTTCGTTGTGTCCATTGTCAACAGTTCGGTCATGTTAAGAAACACTGCACTAATAAATCACCTACCTGCGCTAATTGTTCTGAGGCACATGAAACCAAAGACTGCCCGCACAAGGACAATTTAAATTATACACCGTCGTGCGTAGCGTGTAAACGTTCTAAGAGACCTTATAACCATCGTTGTGGTTCTCCCGAGTGTACTACTTATAAACTTAGGCTCGAACAACTTATCCTCAACACCAACTACTAAAATAATGGATAGATTAACCATAGGCCAATTAAATCTCCACAACGATAGGGTGGCGACTTCTGAACTAGACAAACTAACAATCGATTATAACTTAGATATAGTGCTTGTTCAAGAACAATACCAAAACGCGCGGTTACGTCACAAAGTAGTACAGTTGGATGGCAAAGCACGAGCCGGTATTTACGTGACGCGTTCTTCTAACTTTACAGTAACGTCTTTGCGTAACCTTATGACACCCCATTGTGCCGTTGCGGAGGTCTCATCGTCTTCTTTTAAAGTTTACGTTGTGAGCTGTTACTTTCAATATTCAGACCCTGTTGCTCCTCATATACATAACCTCCGTCATGTCTTGCAGTCGCTCGCGGGCTGCAAAGTTATTGTTGGCGCTGATGTTAACGCGTCCTCGACTCTTTGGTATGGCAAAGTTCGGTCTACGGATTATGAACGACGCTGCGCTGTTGAAGATTTCATTGCTGAAATGAATCTGTCTATTCATAATACCCCTGACGCACCACCAACTTTTTGCAGCCAAATGGGCGAATCTTGTATTGACGTCACACTTTCTAGTGCAGACGTACGCTTGGATAGGTGGCGTGTCCTACCGGACGCGTCTTGTAGTGATCATCGCTTGATCGTGTACGAATTTGTTCCGGTTTTTACTCAGGGTACGTCACATGTCATTGGTAACTTCAGGTATAAATGTAAGGGTGCTAATTGGGAATTCTTTAGCTCGCTTCTTGCGTGTCACGCCAAAGACTTCACTCGTGATGGGCTGTCAGCTGAAGAAAGTGCTGAAATTATGTCAGACACTTTCACTTACTGTGCTGACATTGCCATTGGTCGTGGATCTGTGACCAATATACGTAGATGTGATTGGTGGTGTGACTACCTAACTGAACAGCGTAAAAGTTATCGCCGAGCGCGTAAACATCTTAACAAGCTTAAAAAACGTAAGGTCACCGGTGACCCTCTTTCCATTGCGTTAAATACGTTTAGAGTTGCCAGGTCCCGCTACAGAGCATCGGTGGAAAAATCTAAGGGTAATTTATTGCGTAAAATAGTAGAAAAATTAGATAAAGAGGGTCCGTGGTCTCCTTTATATCATGAGTTTAAAGCCAATCGATCAGTCGACCTCGCGTATGTTCAGAACATTAAAGTAAATAATAAACACACCACCAGTATTGAGGAAACAACTGAAGTTTTGCTGAATACTCTTATACCTGATGACTTGCTTGCTAGTGACAACGACTACCATCAACAAATCAGAGCGTGGGCAGCTGTACCACCTGAATCACCAGCGTCAGACCTTCCATCCACTGACGAATTTATTAACGTTGTCAAGAGGTTACCACTCAACAAGTCATCGGGTGAAGATAAAATATCTAATCGGATGATTATAGAAGCGTGTAAAACAGCCGGTGATGCGATTTTAACCGTTTACAACCGTTGTATTGCGGAGGGCGTATTTCCTCGTATATGGCGACGCGGATTTATACGAATTATCCCGAAAAGTGGCGACAAACCCCCGGACGACCCTAAGTCGTACCGGCCCATAACATTACTTCCATCTTTGGGAAAACTCCTGGAGCGCCTTATCGTTCCACGTTTGCTACCGGACGGACCAAAATTTCATAACAATCAATTCGGTTTCACTACTGGAAAATCTACCGTAGACGCGGCCCTTACTGTTAGGAAAATAGTTAATACATCTGAACATAAGTACGTAATTGGGATTTTTCTAGATATTTCTGGGGCTTTTGATAACGCATGGTGGCCAATGCTATTACTTAAAATGAAAACTCGGGGCTGCTACAGAAATATATATAATCTAGTTTACTCTTACTTTTTAAATGGTTCCGCGAAACTCAAACTCGGTCATCATTCCATGTCGAAGTCTCTCACCATGGGATGTCCTCAGGGTTCGGTTATTGGTCCACCTTTATGGAATTTAGGCTTTGATGATTTCCTTGCGATTCCGCTTCCTAGCGGCTGTTCATTAACCGGTTACGCGGACGACAGTCTTCTGCTCATTCAATCAAGTACTCGAGCTGGACTCGAGAACTTGGCTGACACTTGCCTACGATTAATATCTCAGTGGGGCGATCGAAACCGCCTGACCTTTGCTCCGCACAAAACTTATCAACTCATTTTGAAGGGTAATCTTAAATCGTGTCCTACTATTAAATTTAATGACGTTCCCGTAAAAAGGAAGCAGTCCGTGTGCTATCTTGGTCTAGTGTTAGAGAGGAATTTTGCATTTATAGATCATATTAAAATAGTCGGTGAAAAAGAAAAAAAAAAATTCTATGCCTTAACGAGAATATCTAAATCTACGTGGGGTCTGTCTTTTTTAACTTTAAAAACTATTTATGGGGCTACTTACTTGGGTTGTATGTGCTATGGGGCGCCTGTTTGGGCTGATAGGGCCACCATAGGGGCGGTACGACGTAAATTACTTCAAAGTCAGCGTTTGGCTTTGATATTCTTATGCAAAGCATACAGGACGGTTAGTACTGAGGCCTTACCGATACTTGCTGGTGTACTTCCGGTCGACCTTGAAGTGCAGCGACGTGCTGCAATGTACTATTCCACACGAGAGACCGCGGACGCGAACTTTTTAACGCGGAGTGACCGTGAGAAAATCTCTAGATTATTTAAACCACCTATTGACGTCTGGGAGGAACTTTTATCCGAATGGCAATGTAGGTGGGATAATTCTATCAAGGGCCGACACCTCCACCAATTCTTTCCATCCGTTCGCGTGCGGCTGGCCAGCACGTGGCTGGAAGTGGATCACTGTGTTGCCCAATTTCTCACGGGACATGGTAACTTTAAAAGTAAATTATTTTCTTTCAAGCTCGTTGCCTCGCCTTTATGTCAGTGTTCTACATCTGACTGCGAATATGTACAATCTGCACATCATATCTTATGGGAGTGTATTCTTTGGCAGAATGAACGTAATATTATGTTGAATAATGTACAGGCTGCATCAGGAGTTGTTTACTATACGGACCTTGTGGAAACTAGAACAAATTTCCGTGCGTTCAAGCGTTTTTGCCATACCTATTATTGGAACCAAATATAACAGCTCACAATGTTAGGACCCATTAATATGTATTAATGCTAATTTTTTTTTTATCCGTGGTGCTAGGCAACTGGGCTTATCCCAGTTGTATATGACCCTTTGTGCCTATTGGCCTTGTTTGTTCTGTCTCCTGCTTGATATGGAGGGAAGTGGAAATTTACATTTTTCCTACTCCTCCGTTATTCTTTTCTGATTAATTTCGTTGCGGGATCCAAGACAGGTAAATTCATTCTCCGGGACTTCGTCGAGCTTCATTGCCTCGGCGCTTTTCTGGTGGTCGCCACTGTTGATTCTGGCTTTCAGGAGTTGCAGTGGTTTGGGAATAGTGCGGTGGGATTTATACCCAATGCATTTATATTTGTTTTATTCGTGAAGTTTTCTTGTGAGAATGCATAAGTATCTATTTCTTTCCAGCAATTGCACTAATCTTTCTCTCGCTGAAGAGCTTGATGGGCAGATATTATAGATAATATAGAATATATTTGTGGACACTTCTCCCCGTCTACTGCGCTTAAATTGAAGATCTTCTCGCTGAGGGATAGTGCGTCTGCCTGATTAAAAAACACAGCAGGCAATAACAATTTTTCCTGAAAATATAATTAAAATATGCTCTTAAATGTGCTTAAAACATTATTACCTCAATGTCTTAAATAGAAAATAATGTTCACCCGTTCAATGCGTTATTAGAAAAAACATGGCTATACCTATTATAAATTGTGACAAATACCAACTGACCGGTGCATAATGCAGCTCTCTTGCTGCTAATGGGACATCGGCCTTTTAAAATGCCAAACATACGCTGTATAGTGGACTGAGCATGTTTTTGTATGTTATTGTCTATTAGAGTCATCATGCATTCCCAGTGGGTACCCAAAATTCCTTGTAACACCTGGGCGGCTATATTTTTCATAAAATTTGTAAAATTTTAAATGATACAAATTTATTTAAGTGCATTCTTTAGGTAGGTATAAACACTCTTCAAAGCATAGGTAGTCATTGTTCAAATGGCAGGTTATATCTGATTAAATACCTATGGATATTTGTTTTAGAAAAATCGTACAAGCTTTCAAACTTACTGTCTTTTTATTTTTAAGGTTTCTCTCAGCCAAATTCTGTGGAAACATTCTATACTTTTTTATTAATGAGGGGCTGTTCAGTGAATTTGTAAGATGCCGCAGACACCGTGACACTGTCTGTTGTGCCATTAGAACGTCACTGCTAAGGCCCACTGCACCTTGGTATCTTCACCGGGCATAAAAATGCTGGAACAATATTCCCCCGTCGATAAGGAATCTTAAATGCCTTGTAACGTTCAGAGTTCGACTGCGGCAGTTTCTTATAGCCTCACAGAAAAAACTTGGGATGACTGTTTTGAACACGTCCGTTATATAACTGGCTGTCATGTCCTTCCCGAACCAATCTGTCTATTTGGCGTATCTCGTGGTCAAAATCTGTAAACAAAGGATAGGTATGGTCTCTTGGTAATTAAATAACTTGTGGATCTTTTTTTGGATAACTACTAATTTAAATACTCATGTTATTTACGTATATTTATTTATTGTAAACATGTTTACCTGCCTCTCTGTTTAGCGTTTGTGGACTACGAGAAAGCCTTCGATTCGATCGAGACTTGGTCTGTACTACAGTCTCTCCAACGGTGCCAGATCGACTACCGGTACATTGAGGTGTTGAAGTGTCTGTACAAATACGCCACCATGTCAGTCCGTCTTCAGGATCAAACTTTGAAGCCAATCCTTCTCCAGCGCGGCGTAAGACAGGGAGAAGTCATTTCTCCGAAACTGTTCACTGCTGCGCTGGAGGACGTCTTCAAGGTTCTGGACTGGAAGGGGCTTGGCATCAACGTTACTGGCGAGTACATCACTCACCTTCGGTTTGCCGACGACATAGTGGTCATGGCTGAGACCATGGAGAGCCTCATTAAAATGTTCGATGACCTAAGTAGAGCTTCCGAAAGAGTGGGTCTTAAAATGAACATGGACAAAACCAAGGTCATGGTGAACGCCCATGTAACACCCACTCATATTAAGATCGGAGACTCTACACTCGAAGTTGTAGACGATTATGTTTACTTGGGACAAACGGTCCAGTTGGGTAGGTCCAACTTCGAGAAAGAGGTCAACCGTCGAATCCGATCCGTCTGGGCGGCGTTCGGGAAGTTGCGTAGTATCTTCTCGTCCAATTTACCGCAGTGTCTCAAGACAAAAGTCTAAGACCAGTGTGTGTTGCCAGTGATCACCTATGGGACCGAGACGTGGTCGCTCACAATGGGCCTTATCAGAAAGCTTAAAGTCACCCAAAGGGCAATGGAGAGGGCTATGCTCGGTGAAATGATGATGATGATGATGAAACATGTTTACCCCTTGAATGCTGTTAGCAAACACAATAGAAAAACAATTGCTTCGATGTACCTCACATCACACTGTCGTAACACCAACATATTACGACTGCTCAGCGACCGTATGTCACTGCAGGGATCCAGCAGAATATCAGCGTCAGGTATATTTGCCTGACACATGCTGAGCTGGACTCCCATTTGGTGCAACCTTGAGACGCACACCACACTGTGCTTTAATTGAAGTAGGTATGTTACTTGTGTCACTTTTATTTGTATTATGTTGTTTTTCCTTCTTCTTTTTTTTTGTATTTTGGCACTTTTTTTTCCAAATACCCACATGTAAATTAAAATTATTTAATTGTGATTTTGTGTGGTGTGCTGTGTCTTTTGTGTGCACTGAATAAATGATTTATCTATTTATCTATCTAAAAATTAAGAGCAGCGGGGATCTGAAATAAAACAATAACACCAGTAAAATGGGTGGGACTGATTGGTAATACAGCTCAATAAGTCACAGAATCTTTAATATACCTATCCTTATCTTCATTGTTGGATCAACACCACTTCGTCGTAAGTGGTGAGGCAAAAGGGTCCTCACACAAGTCCTCAAATATTTCCCGAGTGAACCTATAGTTCCCCATGAACTCAACGTCAGAAATACTTGCCAACTGGAAGAGATCTTCTGCGAGCATTAAAAAAGCAGCCATCGTTGAGCATTATACGTTTCGTCGAAGACACGATAACTATTTTGATGTCGTAATATCTGACATAACGATCCGTTAAACAAGTGTCAAATTCAATTTTTCGAACGGATAAAAACGCATAGGGAGTAGGTAGACAACTGTCAATTTTTTTTGTCATTCATTCTTCGTTAGGGCCCCGAACAAATCATCCGTCCGTAGGTGTTAGGGAGTAGGAATCGCCCGTAACTAAGGTCGAAACTACGGACTTCGAGCTTATTGAGTAGACGCCCAGCCTCCCGTTCGATCGACGCGTGAACATTGCGTTCGGCCTGAGCGGAGAGGCTCATTAGGACACAGCCGTCTGCCAGAACGCACATTGCTAATCTCGACCTCCTACTGGGTTACCTGAGTAGCAACTTCTGCCGTGCGACTATTGAATTTACTTAAATAATTGAATATCATCTCCATAATATTGTTTAACTGTTTAATATTGTACTCAGTTTCTATCTCATGTTTTTTTGTGCTCTATTAGGTAGGTACCTACTTGCAAAATTGTGTTTCATCATCTTTTCCTTTTTTTGATTTTTGCTTTTACTTCTTAAACCACAAATGCTTTTCATTCCCTTGCAATGTTAATCAATTATGTAACATAAACTTCACACTCATTTTCATTATTATAATTATCTAAGTATGTAAACTCCGCATCTGATGGTGACCGTATACACAATCGCCTTATGAGCTGTGTGTGACCTACGCTTTCACTTACGCTGCGAGGTCACCGTCAGTGGAGGGTTGCAGAGGACTTATCGCTGGACATCAATGCCATGGTTCAAGTTTAGTCCAACCTTCCAGAACAATCGAGGACGGCTGCCGCGTCACCTAGCGGCCCTCACCAAACCTGCCAGCGCATCAAAATCTCAACCCTGCGGGTCTTCTTTCCTCGGAATCAACTCCCCGGCTGTCGCGACGTCACCAGCTTCGCGTTAGGCCAGGATAGTACTTAGCGCGCCTACCTACACAAGACAGAACCACGTACTAATAAATTTATTGAAGGTGTTGTTGAGTTTTATTCATTATTTCTACAATCACACGCTTCATGTTGATGAAGAGCGAAAACTGGTTTTTTTATATGTATATGTGCGCGAATCAGAGCTCTGTTCTAAAAGAGAGTCAAAGAAAATAAAAATAAATAAACCATTTAATGTACAAATACTTACACACTAAGATTTGCAGACTTATAGGTGATTAGTGAGAGCGACGTTACGCGTTCTCTTTGCTCCTTGAGTGGAATCATTTGCAATACGCTCATAATATATTCAATCAGGTTACAACAGCTGAAATATCTACGAAGTTTGCGTCGCAGCAAATTGTTTCATTACCAATGCAAATATACAGTGTAATAAAGTTTGTTTTACTTACAAAACGCACGACCGTCTGGCATACTAATGATCGCGTCACAGAGTAGTGAGCAGCAGAGTGCTCACACAGGAGGAGAGCTCAGCGAGTAACGCGTTCCTTGCCTCCGCCGCCGCCGCCGTCAACATATCATTAGAGTTTATGAGATGAGCCAGCGTAAACTGTTACAGAAGGCTTGCTTAACGTTGAGTAGTAGTAAGTTCAAGAAATTTTAATATTATTACGTTATGCTTCTGTAGCGGCAGCAACGCCTCCACTTACGAACTAATGACGTGACGTCACACAAATCCTGCAAGCAAAGTTTTCGGCGCGATTTGAACACATACAACAGTCCGACAACAACCGTTGGTCAGTTGCCCGGACCAGACACAACACTCGTCTGGTCGGAGGATCCTCTCTTTTCTAAGGAGGTTTGTGGGACTTTACACTCTATTCCACATACCTCCAAACTTCTTTAGCTTCATGCAGTGGTTACAAACAAACCCTCTAATGCACAAGAATGAGCTATGTAAATGTCAATACTGCTTCCGGTGTGGTAGTAGGGTTGTGTAGTAGGAATAACTATAAATCATCTATCTATACCAATATTATAAAGAGGAAAGATTTTTTTGTTTGTTTGTACCGAATAGGCTCCGGAACTCAGGTTACGCTCAGGTCAGGTCCGCTAGGAAAACAGGTCCTGTGGGGTGGCCCACGGGAGCGAAGCCGCGGGGAACAGCCAGTCTTTAATATTTAGATTCATCTATTATTTAAGACAACTCGTTTATTGCAGCCAAAGTCATCGATTATATGCGTGTACCGGTACTTTGTGGCAGTCCATTAGTTTCGTGCAGGTCACTGGTTGTGGTGGCGAGTGAGCCTTCTGCTAGCACCGCCTTCTGGCCGGGGCTGCGGCGAGTCGGCGTCCGCCCGCAGACGTCATTTGTAAGTTACAAGTCTAATAGCGGCCGCGCTGCACTCATATAACTTGTGATATTGTTTCTCTCGGCCACATGGCTTCCCCTATTTCCTTCTGATTAACTTTATTGCGGCTTCCAGATGGAATTTCTGCAATGTTTAGCGAATGTTCGTAGTTTTATGTTGGTTCGCTGCAGATCTTTACTAACAGGACTCACAACTTGTAATATGTGCCGAGTTTCGCTCCAGTCGCGTCCCTAAACTATGCTCTGTTCCGCCTTGTTACATAGCTATTATGAGCAAAGCATTCTGATGAAACGGGTTCAATCCTTCCTAATCTCTTCTCTGTTTACTTATCGTTAGGTAATCTATTTCGTTTGTAAAGCGAACTCCAAGAGGATTACTGCGCACTCACAACTAAATCGTCCTGAATAGATTTTGAAAGGTATAAAGCTGAATTGATTCCTAAATCAGAGAGCTTTTCTATCCGTCGCGAAGTGACCTAGATACAAGAGATGGAGAGCGCGCGGCGCGCGGCGCACGGTTATAGGCTAGATTGTTATTACTCGGCTTCGCGTCGTAAATCTATATGAGAAGTCTCCGCGGCGTCGTAAATCACACGCGTGGAACGACCGGCGACTGTTTATCATGATTTCATTACAACGAACTTAATGATTTGTAGCGTACATTAACAGGAGAAATATCACATGGGTGGTGTCGTGCGCTGAGATGCGTCACGTGTGTGATGTACTCCGCCAGCGACGGTCGGCCGTGGAGGATGCTGCTGCCAACATTAGCGCATCGCTGAGAGCACGCTGCGCATATCCTTGCACGAAGGACATCCTCGTGTTCTTACAAAGCATTTGAATGTCGCGTGTCTCGTTATACTAATGCTCTCTTCCTTGGTTTGTTAGCGATCATTTCCAGCTCGCTGTCAATTCAGCGTTAATTACGTATTGTTCTTCGAAGCTTGACAAGCGTATTTCTGATTTAGTAATTTTGTGACTTTGTTCATCACAAGAATTATGTTTGTTGTTCAGTTGCTATGTTTGTTAAGATGTCGTGTCAGCCCGGAGCCCACATCACTGTGGAAGACGGTTCAGTTCTAGTTTGTCGTAATTGTTCACAAATTCAATGAAATGTCTGAAGTAAACTGTTTGCGGCGAGCAGTGAGCGGTGTGCGGGAATTAATCGCGCCGCAATGAGGGCACACTTCAAAGGATAGCCGAGCTCTTTGTGAGTGTCCCGGAGCGCCAGAGGGCCGGTGTATGCCGTGTGTGCTACTTCCCTCCAATGGACGAATCGGGTTTAAAAATTGCTACGTCAAGTTATACGATTTTAGCTAAGTAATGAAGCGGATCATATTAATATCTTATGAGAATATAAATTTGTTGTCAAATTAACGGGTAGATATGTTATTATCGCGGCACGTTATCACGCAGTGTAAAATAAAAAAATCAGAAAGTAGATATGACTAGCAGGCCTGTTAAGAAACCTGTACTTACCTACATGTAAACATACAGACATATTCTCCTTATTTTTTAACGAGATTATCCACCAACAGTAGCCGTACTCAATTTCTTCAACCCATTTTTATCAATCACAATCTCAATAATTTCTGCAAGTTACACAAAAAACTAACACTATAATACACATACAGGCGAACGTATACAAACAAACCCGAACACTTACACCCCCTCATACACACGCTCACTCACATACACACCTCCACGCCATACACACAATTACATAATTGTCATTATTATGCACACTCACATAACAACTCCGTTTTATAAATTCCCTTACCACTAGTTTAATTTTTTGAAAATAATTTTATTGTACTTTCAAACCTATTCTTTGCCATGATTTTGTATAACGACATCACACACTTTTTAGTGTTTCGTAGCCAAATGGCAAAAACGGAACCCTTATAGATTCGTCATGTCTGTCCGTCCGTATGTCACAGCCACTTTTTTCCGAAACTATAAGAACTATGCTGTTGAAACTTGGTAAGTAGATGTATTCTGTGAACCGCGTTAAGATTTTTACTCAATAGTAGAAAAAAAAAAACAATACATTTTGGGGGTCCCCATACTTGAAACTGAAACTATTTTTTTTTTCCATGAAACCCATACGTGTGGGGTATCTATGGATAGGTCTTCAAAAATGATATTGAGGTTTCTAATATCATTTTTTTCTAAACTGAATAGTTTACGCGAGAGACACTTCCAAAGTGGTAAAATGTGTGTCCCCCCCCTGTAACTTCTAAAATAAGAAAATGATAAAATTAAAAAAAAAATATGATGTACATTACCATGTAATCTACCACCAAAAATTGGTTTGAACGAGATCTAGTAAGTAGTTTTTTTTTTAATACGTCATAAATCGTTAACCGCAATTTACCAAGTACGGAACCCTTCGTGCGCGATTCCGACTCGCACTTGGCCGGTTTTTGTAAAAGGTTTTTGGTATCATAGTGACAGCAGAACACTGACTCCTAAGTCACAGGATCTCCTAGTTTAGGAGTCAGGGTTTACTCTATCTGTATGACCTTTATTAACTGAAATTCATGCATCTTATATTATGCATTGTTGAAGGTTTTTGTATAAATAAATATTTTATTTATTTATTTATTTCTGTTTTATTTTGATTAGAGATAAAAGTAAAATCTCATTGTTAGGAATAACTCTGGTAACAAAAATGACAAAGGAAGCTTAGTTTGACTCTTTAATATTAAATATTGCTGGAGGCTGGTGTTATGATTTCATCATATTGTGTTGCAGTCAATGTTTGTTCCTAAATCGACATTAGTAATAACACATCATGACGCCTGTATTCCCCGAAGGGCTTGGCAGAGCAAGGGTGAAGCTACAGTAACAGCCACATGTCGACAGTAATGTTAGAAGTCCCACTGAATAGGGAGCGAGCCTATTGCCATCAACTGGGCACTAATACAGACTCCAGGGTGCTAACGAAGAATTCCAGATGAAAAATGTATCTGAATCGATCCCAGGACCGAGCAGCGGCCCAACAGTCATGCTTGCGACCACTAGGGCAACGAGGCACTCATCACCTATAGAAAAGTCGTTTTTGTATATCAAATATATTTTTCAAAATAAAATTGCCAGTTTGTTAAACGATAACCAACAACCCATTTCTGTTTAGTTGTGAACGCATCAAGTAAAATGTGCGAAACCAATATAGATAACTTTTATACAAAAAAAATTGTGCGCTACTTGGAAGTTTGGGGATATGAGTGAGCTCCTATACTTGTAAGCGGACAGACGTGTTACACATCGCGCAGTGAATTTTATTAAGTTTTTGAACTCTTGTGCTGTGATTGGTTAACGTTGCCTTTTTCGATTCCTTGTCACTCCTGCAGTGACTTTATCGAGTGTTAACGCCCAGTGGGTGGAGTTAGAGCGAGATACCAAATTTCTGTCGGTTCATGTAACAAATAGTGTTTTAAAAAACTCTTTTAAAAAACGCTTAAAAAGTCTTTGCTTTGGCTGGGTTTGAACTTGCGCCAGCGCGGCCGCGGTTGCGGAGCGGTGTGTTTGCGCACTCGGCCAAGCGGTTACCTGTGGTACAGGTCGAAATAAGTAATCGCTATCAGCTTGTTGCCCTGCCTTAACGCCTCAGTGCTTTGCCTGTGTATATATAAATACTTTTTATTCTTTGTGTATCCATCTTCGGGGTGTAGTTATCTGGTCTTTTGTCAGCTATGCCACGCTCACCTAAGAGCAGGTCTAAGGCGGCCAAGCCCATACTTGAAACGCAATCGGAACCTGATCTTACTGCTGCTACGTCTACTTCCACCACGACGGCCGATAATAATAATTTTGGTAACATCACAACAAGGCAGGCAAGCAAACGATTTCGGGGTGACGAGAGCTATGATGAGCTGGATAAATTTGAGGAACTCAAAAACATGTTGCTCTCGTGGAAAGTCGACCAAGACATCGTCCTTAATAAATTAGTGACCGATGTGGCTGAATTGAAACAACAGAATAGTTCTATCCAGAAATCTAACTTAGAGATTGAGAAATCAATTATGTTCATCAATGCAAGTTATGAGGATATGAAGTCCCGACTCGAAAACTTCGAACGAGAGCGCGTGGAGTATGAAAGGCGTCTGTCTGTTTTGGAAAATAGAAACTGTGAGCAGACAGTTGCTATATTGGAAGCTAAAATTGATGCTATGGAGCAGCAAGCACGCCAGTGTAATCTTGAAATTTGTAACTTGCCTGATAAACGCAATGAAAATTTGCTAACTATGCTACAAACTATTGGAACAGCTGTCAGTTTTCCTGTATCTCAGAGTGACATTATATCTATAAACAGGGTCCCCCATGCGCTGCAAGGAGATAATAAACCAAAGAACGTGATAGTTAAACTGAAATCACGGATTCTTCGTGACAACTTACTTAGCGCCTACCGGAAAAAGAAGAGTCTCAAATCCGACGAACTGGGAATTCTAGGCGCTACTGTACCAGTGTACATTAATGAACATCTTACTTTAAAAAAATAAGGCCTTATTTCGGCAGTGTAAGGAAATCGCTAGAAAACATGGTTTTAAATACGTTTGGATTAAAAATGCCACGGTCCTTGTACGCGAGAGAGATGGGAGTGCGGCCTTTGTTGTGCGTACCGAAAGTGATCTCAAAAAGTTTTTTGATAATGAGAAGACAAATGCTTAATAGTGTACATATTTGGCAATTCATGTATACATTTCTTGGACCTAGTATGATCTGTGTATGTATTGTGTGTCTAGTTGTATATGTTTGCTTTATCCATGTCTGCATGCTATTGGATTCATATACTATGATTTTGTTTGTGTTTAGTTATCTACTCTTTCAGTTATTTTTTATGAGAAGCACTTCTATTTATACTGTGCCCCGTCTAATGTCTCAAATATGTTATCAGATAGTCATGTTGCTCAGGGCATCATCTATGCCAAAAAATAAATCTAAAATGTATTGCATATTCCGTTTCCACTTAACTTCAAATGTCAAATTGTATATCGTTATGTTTTATATTGCTGTGTTAATTTGTTTAGGCGTTAACAGTTTTTATCTATGGCTACTAATAACATTGTAATATATTACCAAAATTGTAGAGGAATTCGTACTAAGTTGCATACGCTATATATGAGCATCATGTCGTGTTCATATGATGTTATCATACTGACTGAAACCTGGCTCATTCCTAGTATTCATGATAGCGAGTTCATTGACGAGCGCTATACTGTCTACAGATGTGATCGTGATCGATCAGCGACGAATAAACGTGAGGGTGGGGGTGTCTTAAAAGCCATACTGCGTGGGCTACGATCAACCATGAAGGTGACACAATTTGCCCATGCTTGTGTCGAACAGCTTGTGATTCAATTACCTGCATCTCAGCCCCACAAACACCACATCATCAGCGTAGCATACATACCACCTCGTACAAGTGATGTAATATATAAGCAATACTTTGATATGCTGCAATTGACTGCCAATGAATCTACTACCGAGTCATTCTTCTTTGTTGGGGATTTCAACTTGCCCGATATAAAGTGGTTGGATCAGGGCAACTTTGCAGTCGCAGATAGCTCTACCTCAAGTGGCCAGCTGATATTAAATTTCATATCAGTAATTAACGGTTCCCAATACAATAAGATTAGGAATAATCTTGGACGTATACTTGATTTGTTTATCTCGAACGCAGACTGCCAGACTGTATCCTGTACGTCACTACTTCAGGCTGATACACACCATCCTCCGTTTTCTGTATTTGTTGAACTCGACATGCAATTTACGCCTATGAAATGCCATTCTTTACCTAGGTATAACTATCATAAAACGAAATATTCTGATATTAATGCGGATCTTTGTTCTATAAACTGGGAAAACAATCTCGCCCATCTGTCCGCTGAACAGGCTGTTAGCACTTTTTACGATATTCTATACGGCATAATAAGACAACACACTCCACTAACTCGAATAAAAAATTCACAATTTCCTATCTGGTTTTCACCTTCATTAATACGTATCATTAAAAATAAAGAACGTGCCTGGATTAAATGGAAAAAGTACCATAACTTGTATTGAATTAGAAGTCGTGCAGAAAAAGTTTCTACGCACAATGAACTATAGATGTTATCATTCGAGGATTCCATACACACAGTTGTTACAGCGATATAATATTTTAAGTTTAGAGTCTCGGCGCTTACTTTTGGTGGCCATGATGCTGCATGGTCTGTGTAACAATAGATTTGATTGTATTGAAATCACAAATAAGTTACGCTATACAGTGCCCCGAAATGTTATCAGAAGGGCGGCCCACGTGCCCCGGTTGTTCCATGTGGATTCATGTAAGACCAACGCCGGGGCACGGGTGCCACTTCGTCAGCTTGTGGAAACCTATAACACACACTTCATGGACATAGATATCTTCTCCCTTTCGAGTAATAGTTTTAAATCTCTGGCTATAAATATTTTATCTCCATAATCCATAATCTAAGATAAATTAATGCGTTGAACGATACTCTTCCGTTTCCTATTTGTTCATATATTAATCCGTGGACAACGGTGTGGGTTATATGTTTGCCAATTTAATATGTACTCATAGTTTTATTTAAACTTTAACATGTAACTGTTTTTTTGTCCCTAATAAATAAATAAATAAATATGCGGAACAAGGTGTAAAGTCCCACAAACCTCCATAGAAAAGGGAGGATCCTCCGACCAGACGGGTGTTGTGTCTGGTCCGGGCAACTGCCCAACCGTTGTTGTCGGACTGTTGTATGTGTTCTAATCGCGCCGAAAACTTTGCTTGCGCGATGCAGGATTTGTGTGACGCCATGTCATTAGTTCATAAGTGGCGGCGTCGGTGCCGATACAGAAGTATTATTTAGTTTGTGTTTCATTGCAATCGATTCACTCTATCAAAACTTAGACGAATATAAGTATACAAGAAGTAAAATATCACAACACACGCCATTCAATACTCGGACAGTTGAACTCCATATACAATATGTCGTTGTGCATTTATCGTCGTTTTCTGAATATCGGTGTTAAGATTCTCCGCGGAAGATAGTCCTTAGAACAAAAAAATAGAAGGTTGGTAGGGCAGGTAGGAATGTAGGTGTAATGTGGGTATATCGAAAAATATGTGTAAGTAGGTAGGTCTGTCGCCGGCAGCAGCCAACAGTTCGCAATATACGATCTAACCGAGTGCCCGTGTTTTATTACGTCTTCCGCCGGTCACATATATCACAGTAAGAAGGGTAGGCAGTTGAAGAGAGCGAAGCCGTGGGCCCAGCTAGTTAATAATTTTAATAAATTGAATCGGTCTGTTTGCAGCACATCACGCGTGTGTGCCGCCTGGAGGCCACACGCGGCGCGGTGCGGCTCGGCAGGTTGTGGCTCGTCGCGGCGCACTCGCTTAATTAAAAAGAAACAATCGGTGGTTCCGCGCGCCGCCGCCTTCCGCCTGCCTTGTATCGTCGTCGTTTACTTTAGCCCTCGTCGTCCTACCCCCCACTCCCCCACCTCTGCCAGCGCGCTTCCAACACCCGCCCTCTCTATTTCTTTATTTAGCACTCTGTTACCGTGATCTGAGCTTTTATTTCTCATGGTTTTTACTTTTTATTTGTCCTCTTCAGACATTTTAATTGGTTTCGAGTTGAGCATGGCATCGATGTTATGTACCCATCATTAGCGCCACGCTACAGATACGCCCAACTGACGGCGCGAGTTGTAATCGCAAAAAAATAAAAATAAATACTTTGGATGTGACTAATCAAAACGATAAAATGTAAATTATTATTTCAAGGTGAAGTGTCCACAATACATACAATGAAACTATCTCCGTTGGGTGATTAGGTCTGTGTGTATCTGCACGTACCTGTGTCATGTAAGTCACCAACTGTGCTGTGCATTGTGTAATATACGATCCTATGAGACGATCGAATTATGAAGTTTGTAAATGGATAATATATATCTAGCTCATATAGCTGTAACATTTCTTGATTATCATTAGGTACCCATAGTGCCACATTTCCAATCTCCATACAGGAAGTAATACAACCGGTCAGTTCCATTGTTGAACAAACCAACTCATACTTAAGAAGAACTGGGCTCTAAAGTAAACTGAACTTCGTCGATGAACGCTGAAACATTTATCATTTCACAAAAAACGAGCGCGAGCTTTTCGCACGAGATTTTAACTTTCAACTCTATTCCACTAATAGCTGAAGTTCCCGGTTTTTCCGTCAGGGGCCGTCTCGAATCGATTCTTAGAACTTTTGCTGCGGCGTTACGGATAATTAATTTTCTTTGTGAAAACATTTATTGTGCGGTCTGCGGCTGCGTGCCGTCGTGCCGAAGCTCACGAAAAAATTCCTCTTTTTATTATAATTGTCGTAATTATCTCTTGTTATTATTTCATAGTCGTGTGCTTGCTTCGTTCGCTCCTCGCTCACTGCTCGCGGCCGCTCAGCCCCGGGGCGCCCCACTCGCGGAGTTGTGAAGTGAAGGTAGTCGGTTGTCAAACAGTAAACACTATATACTTTTGCTCCTACAAACTAAAATCCAAAACAGTGCCGAAAACTGTGTAATTACCGTTTCTTACGGATAATATTGTTCAGTGGCTCAACACGTCCCATTTTAGTAGCATAATACAGGAAATTACAACATAAATAAGAAGATTCATCATCGAAACAACACAACATTGGAGGTTATCAGGTTAGATTTCATTGTCAAAGTCACAGAGTACATTTCATAATAGGGTAGTCAAAGTATTACGACTATTACAAGTGACAGCTTGCAATCAACATCCACCAGTAGTACAAACATAACGAACCAAACTTGGTGTCAAGTGTCACGGAGGTGCGTTCGGATATCTACTACTTCTACCATTGGGGACATTTCTCGGTGTTTCCAGAATATTCAACCGTGATACCATTTGGGAATAAATAACTACCAAAAATGAATAACGACACGGAAATATTATTGGGGAAAATAAAAGAACAAATGGCTATTCAAACGGAAAATATCAAGTACATGGACAACGAAAAAAGAAGGAATAACTCACGAATTTTTGGAGCAAATGAAAAACAACAGGAAAATTGATAGATGAAGCGAAGAAATTAATTGAAACGCAAACTGAAGCTAAAATTGAGAAGTACGAAATCAACAAAGCCTATAGGCTAGGGGTTAAGGGAGTGAAAAAACGCCCAATTCTTGTAAGTTTCACGACTACATGGAAACGGGACGAGGTTCTAAGGAAGAGAAACAATCTTACCACTGGCATTAACTTCAAAGAGGATCTTAGCAAAGAAACGCTAGAAAGAAGAAGGGAACTGCTCCCCAAACTTAAAGAAGAGAGAGAGAAGGGGAAAATACCGTACCTAAGAGGTGATCAACTTACAATAGAGAATCTAAGGAAGACAAAAGGGACAAAAGAAAGAGGGACAGCCTGGAATCTCTAAAAACCTCGCCTAGTCAGAAGCCAGCCCCAGTCCCGAAGAAACTAAACAAAACGAATATGTTTGACTATATGGCTCGTGGAAGATCTGCCTCACTATCAGAGAAATCAAAAAACTTAGAAATGACATCGACAGCAGAAAACACATACAAATTAGGAAAACAACAACACTAAACCAAACAACAACTAGAAAAACTTTCTCAAGCCGGCCAGTCACCGTGAGAAAGGACGACTACTACCCTCCAAATACCTCAACACCCGCACAAGGAACGAGAACACACCAAAAAGAAGAGAAATACTTACACATAGCAACGTATAATACTCTAACACTTAGAACAGACGAAGCATTGCTAGAACTTATGAAAGCACTGGAAAATATTAGATGGTCAATTATTGGCCTAAGCGAAGTACGGAGACTCGGTGAAAAAAGATATTTATTTCAACTGGGCCACCAAGCGGCACTTTTGAATGTCACAATTTAAATTTAAATGGAATACAAGTTGATTCTACCGTGCATTCGGAAAGTAGCTAGTTATGGAGAAGAATGCACAAGAAACTCCATACTTTTTAAATTGAAGACCATGATGAATTTATGGTAGAAACACCAGGCAAACACGGCTTAAGCTTTCTAATAAAGAGAGACCTGAAACATCACATAGAAGAATTAATAGGTATATCAGAACGTATTGCCATACTGAACATAAGTATCCCTCCTCACAAGAAAAAATGGTCAATAGTACAAATATACTCTCCAACAGAACAGTCAAGCAACACAGATATTGAATCATTCTGCAATTTGCTCATCAACGAAATACAAGATCACACTTATAATAACCTCATAGTTATGGGCGACTTCAATGCACAGATAAGAGGAAGACGGCACGGAGAAGAAATTGTATTAGGCCCGTACTGCGAAGGAAAAGGACACGAAACGGAGCTAAACTAATTGAACAGATCAGATTATTTTCATGTACTAACATGAAAATAATCTGAAAATATTGAACAGTCAATATAAGAAACGGAAACAACGGAAATGGACTTGGACATCCCCGGATGGCCGTTATAAAAACCAGATAGATTTCATTCTCACGAATAGACCAAAATCCTTTGATGATTGTAGCGTGCTGAATAAAATAAACTTCAACAGCAACCATAGAATGGTCAGAACAAAGCTAAAACTTGAAAAATCCAAGAAAAAATGACATTTTAAAGCAAAAGAAGTAGTACCAGCGACCACAACACAAACAGTGCAAATAAAAGACAAACTAAAACACTTTATAATTGGGACAAAAGATATTAATACCCATGAAAAATTAGAAAGGCTTCATGATATTTTAACCGGAAAAACCATTTCAAAGTAAACAAAAGCAAGAACAAAAATGAGAAAATGACAGACACAACTATAGAACTACAGAACTATAGGAAAGAGAGCTGAATTAATAAAAATCAACATTAAAACAAAAGATATAAGGATGGAAATAACAAAATTAAGCAAGCAAATTCAAACTAATATGAGAAAAGATCGACAGAAGTTACGGCTTAAAACATTTGTAGAACACATAACGAAGACTGGACGGAATAAAAAAGCTGTAAAACAGCTCACAGATACAAAAGAGTGGATACCTAACCTCAAAGACAAAAATAATTTCTTAACAATAAAATTATTCTTATTCTTATTCTAATTCAAATTCTTGTTCTTATTCTAATTGTTATTCTAATTCTAATTCTTATTCTTATTCTAATTCTAATTCTAATTCTAATTCTAATTCTAATTCTAATTCTAATTCTAATTCTAATTCTAATTCTAATTCTAATTCTAATTCTAATTCTAATTCTAATTCTAATTCTAATTCTAATTCTAATTCTAATTCTTATTCTTATTCTTATTCTTATTCTAATTCTTATTATTATTCTTATTCTTATTCTCATTCTCATTCTCATTCTCATTCTCATTCTCATTCTCATTCTCATTCTCATTCTCATTCTCATTCTCATTCTCATTCTCATTCTAATTCTTATTCTTATTCTTATTCTAGCCGAGCCGTATCGAGGAGTACTGCCTTCTGTATCAGACCCTTGATCCAACCGCCCAATGACAGCCTCGACAGATGGTCGTCGAGGCTCTTGGCCATCAGGCCGTTGGCCGTAACGACAATCGGCACAATGATCGCCGAGTCCACATTCCACATGTCGACAACCTCGTGTGCTAAGTCGAGATACTTGATTTGTTTCTTTTTCTCAGCTTTCACGAGGTTCTCGTCATGCGGGATCGTGACATCGATTATCATTGTGCGGCGCGCTAATCGGTCTATCACCACTATATCTGGCTTATTGGCAACAATAGTCCTATCAGTGATGATAGACCGATCCCAGTACAGCGTGACATGGTCATTTTCGAGAACTGGGTCGGGCACATACTTGTAATACGGGACCTCCGATTCCACTAGATTGTACTTCAAAGCAAGTTGCTGGTGAATAATCCTGGCCACTTGGTTATGCCTGTGTAAGTACTCGCCGTTAGCCAGACGAGAACAACCATAGACAATATGCCTGATGGATTCTCCCGGACGGTGGCATGCCCGACATATGTCAACCGTCCCATCCTTCATTATATGTCTCCGGTAGTTATTCGTCAGGATAACTTCGTCAATAATTGCACAGACAAAACCTTCAGTTTCCCCGAAAAGGTCGCCAAAACGTAGCCAGGATACGGATGCTGGGAAATCTACATCGGGCCCATGGAGTGTCCGATAGGAGCGCTCCTTGCCTTGCCATACCTCTTTGCGTTCATCAGTCGTTAGTATTACAGGTTTGCGCCAGTTCTCTTTAGCCATGGACAACGGGGTGAGTCCCTTGTCCACTGCGACCACATCCCGGTGCATACCCACTTCAGCTTTTAAAAAGTATTCTCTGAGGCTGCACATCTCGCGGTTGTGAAGAGTCTTGGCGTTTAAAAAGCCTCGACCCCCACACTTCCGCGGGATGTACAGTCTCATCACCGATGATCGTGGGTGATGCATCCAGTTTGCGGTCAGCAGTGTCCGGACCCTCCTATCGAGGGCGTCGAGCTCGGTCTGAGTCCATTTGAGTATGCCGAAAGAGTACATCAAAACCGGCATGACCCAACTGTTGAAGGCGCGCACCTTTTTTCCGCCTGACAAAAGGCTATTTAATACCTTTTTCAGGCGGCCAAAGAAACGCTCCTTCAGCAGTTGCTTCATGTCACTACTGTTGATGCCCAACGCTTCCGACATACCCAAATACTTGTAAGTTTCAGTCGAGGAGAGGTGTCTAAGGTGTATGGAATCAGAGAGTTGAATTCCCTCGGATTCCATAATCTCCCCTTGCTTTACATGCATGACTGCACATTTGTCCACACCAAATTCCATCCTGATGGAGTTACTGAAGGTTTCAGTGACCTTCAGTAGCTCCATCAGTTGGAATTTGTTGGGGGTAAAGAGCTTCAGATCATCCATGTAAAGGAGGTGAGATATGACCTGACCACCTCTTCTCAATCGATAGCCTAGTCCTGAATTCTCCAGCAGTGTACTTAGAGGATTCAGGGCTAAGCAGAACCAAAGTGGACTCAAACTATCGCCCTGAAATATCCCCCGCTTAATCCATACAGGCTCATCATCCCCCTGGATCGGTCGACATCCTGGATATCGAAGGACTGTCTTCCATTGCCCCATACATGACTCAAGGAAGGTGCATATAGTTGCATCTATTTTGTACAACTCCAGCACCCTCATGAGCCATGTATGTGGCACAGAGTCGTAGGCCTTCTTGTAGTCTATCCAGCATGTCGACAGATCCTTGCGGGATCGATGAACCTGCTGGCTTATGGCCATGTCAATGAGAAGTAGCTCCTTAGTTCCGCGGGACCCATTCCTACATCCATTCTGAGAGGTAGACATTATTGAGTTACCTTCAATATGTTTATCAATTTTTGCTCTCAGGATGGTACATCCATCCTGAGAGCAAAAATTGGAGGAGAAGTTTATAGACCGTTGATAAGCATGTAATTGGTCTATAATTCTTGGGTTCCGCGGGACTACCTGTCTTATGAAGCAGGTGGGTAACGCCTGTTGTTAAAAACTGCGGAAGCGACCCAGACTCACAAGAATCACAGAATTTTCGCATCAACAAAAGATGAAATTCAAAAAATGCTGAACCATCTAGATACTGAAAGCCGGAAAGTAGGACTAACCATGAACCACGATAAAACTAAAATGATGACAAATGACACACAAGAACCAGTTATCATAAACAACAGTAATATAAAATATGTAGACGAGTACACTTACCTAGGCCAAATTATATCACCAACCGACTTAATGTCAAAAGAACTAGAAATAAGGACAGCTAATGCGTGGTAAAGATATTGGTCTTTTAGGGAAATAATGAAAAATAAAGAAATAAACATGTACATTAAAAAAAAACTTTATAATACTTGCATAATGCCAGTTCTTAAATACGGGTGCCAGACTTGGGCTCTAACAAAAGCCCATACCAAAAAGTTAGAAGTCTGTCAAGCTGCCATGAAAAGAAGTATGCTCGGGAAAAGGAGACTGGATAAAATTAAAAACGAAACACTCAGAAGACGTACAAAAATAGATTTTATTGCACTTAAAGTAAAGAAATTAAAAAGGAGATGGACAGGACACACAGTAAGGGGAAAGGAGAAATGGAGTAGAACATTGATGAATTGGTTCCCAAAATACAATAAACGAAAGAGGGGGAGACCGTTCAAAAGGTGGGAGGACGAACTAAAGGATATCGCAGGAAAAACATCGGCAAGGACGGCGAGAGATAGAGAGGGGTGGAAGAGGTTGGAGGAGGCCTTTGCCCAAAATGGGCAAACAGATATTATATGTGTCGATGTCATATAAAAATATTGTAGTAATTAAATACTTTGGAACTATCTGAAATAAAAGGCTTAAATAAAAAATGAATAAATAATAATTATTTCATAGTCGTGTGCTTGCTTCGTTCGCTCCTCGCTCACTGCTCGCAGCCGCTCAGCCCCGGGGCGCCCCACTCGCTCTGAGCGCTCACTCTTTGAGACGTGTGGCAAGTTGAACGCAGATTTTACTTTCCACAGTTAAGTCAAATGGAATTTTCAGTAATCAGTTGTTGTTTAATTACAATAGTGAACGGACGTACGATACTATTACTATTTAAGAGTTTTCTGCAGACGCAGCAAAACACCATCGCGTCACCGCGGTGTACCTACGTCGATCTATCGGGGTCATTGCCATGACCTAGTTACAAGTGCGGAAATCATGAAGTGTTTACAATAATATATTGTTCAGGTGTTAAACTCGCCCTAACAACTAAATAATGGCTGCAGTCATTTAAGATAAAAACTGACCTGGAAAAGCGGTTGTATGACTGTTACACCCAGGAGAAAACAGATAGAGAAAATCTGCAGCTTATGGTACCTAAACTGAATGATCACATTAATAGTTTACAGGACCAAGTACAAGCTCTTCAAGGAGAGTTAAATTGCTTGAAGGGAAAAAAAGAAACTGAAGAACCCTTAAAATAACAGGAAAGCGAGAAAACAATATTTGCCCAGCGTATTAAAAGTGACGTCAGTCTCTTTGGCGATTTCATCCTTGTCTGTACAATAGTACAGACGAGGTTGAAATCGCTAAAGACTGAGTCACTGAGATCGATGCTTCTGAGCTTAGCCGTGACGATCAAGTAGGTAATACTTCATCATCCTGTGTAGTCGAAGCCAATCAGAATCTAGAAGAACTAGACGTAAGCACGGATATAATTCCCAACAAAATGGCACCAGAAACAGCACCAATTTCTGATAAACAAAATGCTAGACTTAAGCGTCAATGTTTATTCCAAGGCAAATACGCAAAGTGATTGTTACATAATGCCGTAATTAATATCTATAAAACACTACTGGCTACTACTACTACTACTAGTCTGAGTCTGAGTGTGCCTGATGACTGAGTGGATAAAGGCCAAGTGCAGGAAGAAGAGGAACCTTAACACCTCCTTTTCTCCAAAACAACAACCCGGAACAATTGCCCAACAAGAAGAACAACAAAAAAATGCGAAAGAGACTTCCGTCAAAAAGTGCCCCCACCACCGCCATTCATAATAGACGGAGTTAAGAACTACCAATCGTTTTACGACTAGCTAACTGAATCCATACCAGCTGAATCATTTACCGCTAAAATGATGAATGGCGATTGTGTGAAGGTGAACGCCAAAACAGAAGACTCTTATAGAGTAATTGCCAGGCTTTTGACAAAAAAAGACTTCCATTGGCATTCGTATGAGAATAAGCAGGCTAGACCAATTAGAGTTGTTGTGAAGAAATTACATTCTTCTTGCCAACCTGATCGTATCAAAACTACCCAGCAGTCTCTTTCTCTACAAAATCGTGATAAACAGGCACATGTAATGTTTAGTAATTAAACCACGCTGATAGAGTAACCCATTTATTTCCGATAATAGTACATTACTGCCGCGGTCTATAATGACTACTTTGCTGGTCGCGCTGATTATGGCCGACAGCGCAGCTCCAGGCCGACACAGCGCGGTCAGCGTGCAGCACTTGATGGACGAGCTGAGATAAAGGCCGAAACCGTAGGTTGAGGCCTTTACAGCGAGGACAGCAAGGGCTGCAATGATGGCCAAGCTGAAAGGCCTAGAGCGTAGCTAGGCTAGTTCGAGGCAATCATAGCGTGACCAGCGAAGCAGTCATTGTGGGCCAAGGTTTGTATAGTGCTTTACTCAAAAATGCAAGTACCTAATCTAAATAAAACCAGCAAGTAATTTAAATAAAAAATATATTAATTAACTAGAATTTAAATAATATAAACATTATGAAAAGTTCAGTTACTAAAATTCAACACCGACTTTCCCGGTTTGATATCTATACTAATATTATAAAGAGGAAAGGTTTGATTTTTTGTTTGTTTGTTTGTTTGTATGAATTGAATAGGCTCCGAAACTACTTGGCAGATTTGAAAAATTCTTTCACTGTTGGATAGTCCATTTATCGAGGAAGGTTATAGGCTATATAACATCACGCTACGACCAATAGGAGCGGAGCATAAATGAAAAATGTTACAAAAACGGGAAAAAATATTCCTTTTTGAGAGCTTCCATTGCGTGCGCTGCGTAAATGGTTTAAGTTACGCAAATATCATGTATGATGGAATTGTTTCTCTTTAAAAGTTCTAAAAAAAAGTCCGTGACACCATATGTCTATCTTTTAAGGTGGACTCACAATAGCAAATTTTATGTTCTAAATTTTAATTAGATCAACGCTGCCGGTAGAAACAAAAGTTGGTTGCATTCGTATAGTAGTATATATATTATTTCTTATTCAAATAAATAGTTCAACAAGTTGGTAGGTAGATAGGGTAGGGTAGGTAGGGTAGGGTAGTGTAGGGTTTTTTTTTTTTTTTTTTTTTTTTTTTTTTTTTTTTCTTAACACTAATCCCACCAACGAAATTGGCGCCTATTGATTGCAAACACATACATTCCGTTCAATCTTTCTTTCCTCTCGCACTTTTATTCTTCATACTATGGTTCATCGTGCATTCATCTTCTTGTATACTGTGTGGGTTTATTTAAATAACTACGGGCATTTTTATTTCAATCAAATTAAAATTCGATAAAATATACATGTTCTGTTTATCCCAGAAAATAAAATACAAAAAATGCTAATTATCACAGTTAAAGTTAGGAAATATACAAGAAGTTCAAAAATACAAAAAGTGCGGTATCACAGAATTGTGCAAATGGTGCTGTTTATCACAGGTAATACAAAAAAATACAAAAGGTGCTTTTTTATCACAGATAGATACATGAAAGGGATAAAAACACAAAAGCACAGTTATTAAAAAATAAATATCACAGTAATCAATTACACAGTCTATAAACTTAGGTACTAACATGAAATACTGCCGGCTATACATGTCCTTGCTGCATTCCGTGCTTGCATTTAAATATCACACAAAAATATTAATGAAGCACGGTGCGCCTCAGGTTTTATTTCGATGTATAACCGCAGTGGCTACTCTAATGCAATATTCCAAAAACTTTTCCCTATATTTCTTGTCCATGAGCCCATGCAGGCTCTCCTTCGTGATTTTCCTGTCCAGCTCACATTCAAGTTGGTAGCGCTCCCTGATAAATAACGGGCATTCTACAAGTATGTGCTGGACAGTCTCTGCCACGCCTGGATCGCAGACGCATGATGGGCTCTCCTTACACTTGAACCGATTCAAGTATTCAGAGAACCCACCGTGCCCCGTCAAAACCTGCGTGAGGACGCCTTCGGGCCGCACCTGTTGTACAGTACGGAAAGCCACTATTGCGTCCGGAAGAAACATTTTCGTCACAGAAGCAGTCTCGCCCGACACATATCTCCGATTCCATTCATCAAGCGATTCCAAACGGATCTGTCGCTTAATAAATGAAACCGGACACTGGTCGTAGTCCGGCTTCCTCCGTGACGACAATGCTGCTTCCTTGGCCAGCTCGTCCGCTCGCTCATTCCCCGGCAGGCCCGCGTGGGCCTTGATCCAGAACAAAGTAACAACTTTGCTCTGGCCCAGGGCGTGAGCCAGATTGGCACGTGCGCGGACTGCCAGGGGATGGAGAGAGCCATGGTTTGCAAGCGTCTGCAATGCTGCCATTGAGTCGCTGTACACACCATAGCTCCCCTCTTGCCGCGCGAGGATCACTTCTGTCGCTCTACAAATGGCTAGGAGTTCCGCCTGGTAGACTGTGCAGTACGCGGCAAGGCTAAGCTTAAGGTTCCGGACTTCGCCTTCATTATCCCAGATGGATAACGCGGCTCCTACCTTTCCCTCAATCTTGCTGCCGTCGGTGAAGATTCGCACCGCCTGCACATTGTTACTGTCTAGTAACTCTTGGTCTGCCAGGCACATGAACTCCAGGGGCATTTGCATAGCTGGATGAGGGGCTTCCGCAAACCTTACCGCACTCTCAATCTCCCTGTCTCCTGGCAGAAGCCGGGATGACCCTCTCCTCGCTTCATACAGGGCGGCTGCCTCTTGTATGCGCAGGTCTAGAGGTAGTATCCCAGACAGTGCCAGTGCCGAGTTCAGAGAGACAGTACGGTAAGATTTGCAGAGCTTCTGAGCGAATCCTCGTTGAACAGAGCCTAACTTCTTCCGTATACCCAACTTTTTTGCAGCGGGTGCCCAGGCGGCGGCTGCGTATGTCACTATGGGCTCAATCGTTGCTGTGTAAATTGTGCGTATGACTTCCGTGTTTAATCCCCAGCTCACCTTTGCGGCTCGGGACAGCCGCTTGTAAACGGCAGCTGCCTTCTTGCAGACGTTCGCGGCATGCTCATTGAAAGTGAGCTTATCATCTATGGTAAGACCCAGCAACTTCATTTTCTTGACCATACCGATGTCGACCCCGGCCATGCTCAGCATTGGAGTGTCGTACTTAAGCTTATTGGTTATGGTCATCGCACAGGTTTTGTGCGGTGCAAACCTCAGCTTATTTCGGACGCCCCAATCCTGAACATGGGCGAGGGCTGCATTGGCAGTTCTAGAGACTTCAGTCGCCGTGTCCCCATCCACGACCAAGACGATGTCATCCGCGAACGCCTGCACGAAAAGTCCGCGCTGCTCTAGGTCCTGCAGTAGAGGGTCGAGAACGAGGTTCCACAGGATTGGACCTCCGATCGACCCCTGAACGCAGCCCTTGCTAGTCTCTCGAGTGCATTCCTCCCCGGCGTACCTAACCCTGACCTTCCTACCATCGAGATAGCTGTCTATCAGCCTTCTGATATTGACCGGGCACTTTTCCTCAGCCAGTCTGACTCTGATAGCTAGCCACCAGGCGCTATCGAAGGCGCCCTCTATATCCAGCGACACCAGGACAATTAGCTTCTTCAGCCTCAACTTGTCCTGTACGCCCTGAGGACGCCCTCTATACGCTAGTGCAGCACGCACTAGCGTATAGAGGGCGTCCTCAGTGCTCCTCTGGGGCATGAAGCCAAACTGACGAGTACTAAACCGCGGTACGAGTTGATATTTTAGACGCGCTACGACCATCCTCTCCGGTAGTGTAGGGTAGGGTAGGGTAGTGTAGGGTAGGGTAGTGTAGGGTAGGGTAGTGTAGGGTAGGGTAGTGTAGGGTAGTGTAGGGTTGGGTAGGGTAGGGTAGTGTAGGGTAGGGTAGGGTAGGGTAGGGTAGGGTAGTGTAGGGTCGGGTAGGGTAGTGTAGGGTCGGGTAGGGTAGGGTAGTGTAGTGTAGGGTAGGGTAGTGTAGGGTAGTGTAGGGTAGTGTAGGGTCGGGTAGGGTAGGGTAGGGTAGGGTAGGGTAGGCAGGTTAGGCAGGGTAGACAGGGTAGGCAAGGTAGGCAGGGTAGCCAGTTGACGGGAGCGAAGCCCCGCGGGTCAGCTAGTTAGTAATAGTTTGCGATAATTCTAATGCGGTGTTTGACTGCTGTATTATTGAAAAGAAATACATTTTCGGATAAAAATTTAGATTTCCTACTGATTTTCCACTGCACAAATTTTTCATATGCAAATTTATATTTTTCCTTTGAGTTACGCGGTATCAAATTTTCAACCACTAATTTAGCTTCATCTTTAATGTCAGGTGGTGTTAAACACATTGAATCGGAAGAATTTTCGCTTTGAGAGCTTATTTTTTGCAAAAAAGTCACTAAATAAAAACAAAATTTTCGCTGAACCGCGTTTTGTTACTTCTTTGTTTTTTTTTTGAGCAATGGTAGTTGGAACTATACAGCCTAATATGGAATAAAATCTTTTTGTGCCTATCTCTATAGATACAAACAGCTGTGTTTGTATCTATAGAGATAAAATCTTTTTGGATTTGATTTTTTAAAACGTTGAAACGTCAAAATAGCCGTGTATTCCCGTTCGTCCCACCGATTTCGTCCCCCTGGTGGGACGAACGGGCATTTACAAAAATAATATTAAATTTGTTCCCGATCGTCCCACTCAGGATTTTAGGGGGACGAATGAGACTAAATATTTTTGTGCGTAAAATGTTTAATCTTTATTTCGTAGTTTACTTTCAAATTTGTCGTGATATTACATGGCTCTGGTGGGATGCTCCGGCGATGCCGCTAAATAACAAAAGAGTGCCGATAACATTGTGTTATTAGCTTAAACCCTATTGGTTTATCCAACATTCTCTCCCAGTATCCTTAAATTAGACCGGTCGGGTTAGTGTTGACAAAACAATGAAACTGCACGGGTGTTAATGTAATAATATATGTTGTACACGAACACGAATTCTGTGGTAAAACTACTGATGTAAGTAAATTTTTGTTACAAATATCATTAGATAGCCTACATAGTTAATACTATTTTGTCTCATGTCTTATTAATTTATGCTAATAATGTACCATGTTTGTATTCTATTTTATTATACATATATTATTACCTTATTATTAACAGTGATGTTTATCCCTAATAAATGACTGATTATTATTTTAAACTTTGTTTTTTTTTACCATTAAAACAACCAATCTGAAATTATTTGGTGGGACCAAGAGGACTAAAATAATAATTAATAAATTATTCCCGTTCGTCCCACCAACAATATTAGTGGGACGGTCGGGAAAAATTATAACGAATTCCCATTCGTCCCACCAGGGGGACGAAGTCGGTGGGACGAACGGGAATACACGAAAATAGCGGCCGGCAAAACATTGCCGGCCTGTTAGAGCGGCCAGCAAAGCTTTGCCGGCCGCTCCTTGAAACAGAACGGCAAGGTCGACTTTGCTCGAACAAGGTTGTCAAAATAATGACCACATTACATGCATTTTTGAGTGAATTATATTAATACGTATTCGTCTTACAAGTTCTGCTAACAAGTGGCGTTCGACCTCGGGCGCGTTCCCGTGTAGCATGTTGCCATCTTTCACATAAGCACGTTCCATCCCTAGCATAATGTAATAATGCTACATCTATCCCTTTTAATACAATAAAAATAAATAAAAAAAATATTAAGTTTCTTTACAACTATATTGTTAAACTATTTCTAAATTTAACCTTACTAACAACAAGTTATTACATTACAATACAATGTTTCATTTGTGTTTCTTTACTTCTATACTGTTTACCTAGTTCTAAATTTTACCTAACTAACAACAAGTTATTACATTACATCTATCATTGTTGCCTGCGATTACAACTTTCATATTTATTAACATTTCATTAACACACTGTATTACTATAAAATGCTTATTCAATACAATTTTATATCCACTGAATCATCACACACAGCCCTTGTTAATCAGCAGATTATTGAGGTCGTACAAAATATGAGGTCCTGGTGTACACACATCCTTCTTTATTATCCAAGACATCATATGATCTAAAATTATTATTTTTTACAACTTTTCCTTTTAGCCATTTCTTACTTTTAGGTTCTTTTTTGATCCACACCTCTTGTCCTATTCTAAAGTTATCTTTGTTTTTAACATTTTCATTATATTTTTCTCATTTCTTAGTTTTACTTTTTCGAATTGTTTTTCTACATTTGTATTTAATTTAGGTTTCAAGTATTGGTATGTTACTGGTAATTTGGTCCTTAAATTTCTATTCATCATCAGCTGTGCAGGTGATAAATTTGTTCCAGAGACTGGTGACGCTCTATACTGAAGCAATGCTATTCTAATATCTGTGTTATCCACACTGCATTTTGTTAGCATTTTCTTTGCAATTTGGACTCCTCTTTCAGCCATCCCATTGGACTGTGGGTATCTAGGACTTGAAAAGTTAAATTTAAAACCCCATTGTGATGCAAACTCTTTGCATTCTCTAGAGTCGAACGGTACATGATGAGACACAATCTCTGATGGTACCCCAAACTGTGTAATAATTTCTATTAAACTATTAATTACACTACACGCTGATTTACTTGAAATTAATTTTACATCTAACCATTTAGTTGTGTAATCATAAATAACTAAGTAACTCTTCTTTCTAAAATCCATAATATCTATTCCTATTTTTGAAAATGGTAGGTCCGGAATATCATGTGTCATTAGTGGCTCTTTTATATTGTTATTCTGATAAGTTTGACAAATGAAGCATTTTCTAACGAATTCTTCAATATGTTCATCTATCTTTGGCCAATAATACAAGTTACGAGCTGTTTGTTTCATTTTTATAATGCCTAAATGTCCTCATGCAATTTTTTTACTATTGACTTTCTTAATTTTTTTGGTATTATTAATCTGTTATTTATGAAAATTTATTTATTATCAACTGTGATATCCTGTCTGAATTTATAATAATATTTAATTGCATCTAGTACCTTGACTACTTTTTCTGGCCACCCATTTTTTACCCTGTCTACTAATTGTACTAATTCCTCATCCTGTAATGTTTCCAATATTAATTCTTGTTTTTGTTCCTGTGAACACTGTAAATAGGAAGACAGACCTATATAATGCACTACTTCAAACATGTACCAGTCATCATCATCTGTTTCCTCAAGAAAATATCGAGACAGTAAATCTGCAACATGCATTAGTTTTCCTTTTAAATATTTGAAATCTAGATTATATTTTAATAATTTTAATGTCAGTCTCTGTAGGCGTGTTGATGGTATTTCATGAATTCCCTTTTTAGGGTTGCGTAGCCAAATGGCAAAATACGGAACCCTTATAGATTCGTCATGTCTGTCTGTCTGTCTGTCCGTCCGTATGTCACAGTTTTTTCCGAAACCATAAGAACTATGCTGTTGAAACATGGTAAGTAGATGTATTCTGTGAACCGCAATAAGGAGTTCACACAAAAATAGAAAAAAAAACGATAAATTTTGGGGGTAATTTTGGGGGGGGGGTATACTTGAAACTGAAACTAAAAAAAAAATTTTTTCATCATACCCGTGTGAGGTATCTATGAATTGGTCTTCGAAAATGATTTTGAGGTTTATCATATAATTTTTTTCTAAACTGAATAGTTTACGCGAGATACATATCCAAAGTGGTAAAATGTCCCCCCCCCCAGTAACTTCTAAAATAAGAGAATGATAAAACTAAAAAAATATACTATGTAAATTTCCATAAACTTCCAACGAAAATTGGTTTGAAAGAGATCTAGTAAGTAGTTTTTTTTTAATACGTCATAAATCGTTAACAGCAATTTACCAAGTACGGAACTCTTCGTGCGCGAGTCCGACTCGCACTTGGCCAGTTTTTAATAATGTCTCTAGCGGTTTGTGATCATTTAAAATGGTACATTTTCTGCCATAGATGTAATAGTGGAATTTTTTCGTTGACCAAACGACACCTAATATTTCCTTTTCTATTTGTGAAAAAAAAAATCCGCTGAGGTTAAACTCCTACATGCATAACTTACTGGCTTGCCTTCCTGCATCAAGCAACATCCTAAACCTTCTTTGGATGGATCACACTGAATCTCTAACTTACTATAAAAAAAAATTAATTCTGGTGCTTGACTAATGTTATTTTTACGGTTCCGTACCCAAAGGGTAAAAACGGGACCCTATTACTAAGATTCCGCGGTCCGTCTGTCTGTCTGTCAGTCTGTCTGTCTGTCACCAGGCTGTATCTCATGAACCGTGATAGCTAGGCAGTTGAGATTTTCACGGATGATGTATTTCTGTTGCCGCTATAACAACAAATACTAAAAATAGAATAATATAAATATTTAAGAGGGGTTCCCATACAACAAACGTGTTTTATTGCCGTTTTTTGCGATAATGGTACGGAACCCTTTGTGCGCGATTCAAACTCGCACTTGGCCAGTTTTTTATACTACTAAATACATTTTCATGAACTTGTGTCCATAACCATTCAACATCTTTTTTGAGTAGCAATTGCAATGGTGCTGCCAAGTTTGCCAGTCCAGGTACAAACCTACGTAAGTAATTAATCATTCCTAATATTATTTGTAATTCTTTTTTATTTTTTGTCTTTTGAGCTCAAGAATTGCTTTTATTCGATCTGAATCTATTTTCATTCCGTTTTTAGAAAAAATGTGACCAAAGTATTTTACCTCTTTAAGTTTACACTGAAATTTTCTTTTATTGAATTTAACATTATAATTCTTAGCACGTTCTAACACTTGTGTTAATATTTTATCATGTTCCTCTTCACTGTTAGCACATATTAATAAATCATCGCAATATATTACAACCCCTCGGATATTTCCAAAGGTTTTCTCACTATATTTTTGAAAAAATTCTGAAGCTATGGTTAAACCAAATAGTAACCGTAAGAATCTATAGCAACCAAATGGACTACTAAATGTACAGAGTTTCTTTGATTCTTCTGTTAATTTAATGTTGTAGAAACCATCAGACAGGTCAAGTACTGTAAATACTGATTTATTACACAGCTTAGTTAATATTTCTTCTAGTGTTGGAATTAAATGATAATTTCTAATTAGTACCTTATTAAGCTCTTTAGGATCAAGACATAACCTCAAACTTTTATCTACTTTCTCTATTATGACAAGATTGCTTACAAAACTATCAGGCTGTTCCACTTTCTCTATAATCTGCTAACCTTCCAAGATCCTCAGCTTTGCAGCAAGCCTCTCCCGCAGAGCATGAGAGACTCTTCGTTCATTTCTTAAAATATCTTAATCTCTTAGTGAGCTTAAGCCCAGGATTGGTTTAACATTTTCCTTTATTTCCTTTATGATTACAAACTCTGTGTCATACATTTGCCCACTTTTATTATATGCCTTTAGAACAGTCCATATTCATATTCTTTTTTTTTTTTTTTTTTTTTTTTTTTATTCATATTTTAAATAAATGTGTTCCCCCAAAAGCCTCTAAAACTATATTTGTCTCAGACCATTTAGGCATGTCATCATCGACAATTTTCTGTAAGTCTCTTACTGATAAGACATTTACTTGAGCCCCAGTATCACATTTAAAATCCACATTCTTATTTTCTATTCTCAAAGTTAGAATCCACTCATTATTTCGAATGGTATGAGATCCAATGCTATGACACACTTTTAATAGTCACAAATTGTGGACATAATTGTCCCCATCCCCATTACTATCACTGTTAAGCACCCTAATTTCATTTAAAAGTTTACACCCTTTTTTGAAATGGTTTGGTTTCTGACAATTGGAGCTAATTTTTCCATATTGTAAACAATTTCTTGGCCCGTGCCGTGTTCCACATTTTTTACAATTACTGGAATCTTTTGAGTCCTTGTTAGAAGCATACTTAACTTTAGTACCCGCTGACTGCTGTACATCAGTGGCTGCTGTGCGCCGGACAATATCCACCACCATCGTCTGCTGATGCATCATCTTGCTGTAATTATTTGATAGTTCTGAGGCCCTGCACATGTCCACTGCTGTTTGTAGTGTTAACTTGTTTATTTCTAACAATTTTCTCTGCAATTTCTTATCTTGAACCCCTAATACAATACGGTCTCGGATCATTAATTTAACCAGTTTTCTTATTTCTGTGTGGAATAAATCGAAACTCTCCCCTTCTTCTTGATTTCGTTTATGAAAGCTGTACGTACTTATCAGTTTGTTCTGTTTCGGCTCAAAACAATCATCAAAATGTTTTATTATTTGTTCATATTTTGTTGATTCTTCTGTCTTTAGAACATTGAAATAAAGCTCCTGTACTTCGTGACCCACGCTATTAAGGAAAATGGCCGCCTTGCGTGCCTCTGAAATTCTAAAAAAATCCAGCCGCTGTCAGGAATATTTGAAATTGTTGTTAAAATTTTACCCATTTGGGTAGCAGATCTCCCTATGAGTCTAACCGCATGGGCTCAGGCATTCTGTATTCCACACCCACCATTGTCTCTCGGTCGTCAACCTGCGTGGTCATAACCTCCTTAGCAAAGTGAACAATTCTTTTTTCTTACTTTATTTTTATTTTTAAATAATAATAAGAGTGTGAATATAATGATAAGAGTGTGGAGCAAGTGAACGAGTTTGTATATCTGGGAAGTATGTTCACAAGGGATGGAAAGATTGAAGAGGATGTGGAAAAGAGAGTAAATGCAGGGAATAAAGTGAATGGTGCTATGCATGCAGTTGTGACCAGCAAGTCGATGTCTCCGGAAGCTCGACTCGCCGTTCACAACAGCGTGCTGGTGCCTACACTTATGTATGGAAGTGAAGGCTGGGTATGGCAAAAAAGACATGAAAGTAGGATTAATGCAGTAGAATTGCGCTCCTTGCGGAGTATGTGTGGTGTAACTTTAACTGATAGATTGAGGAATGAGGTAATAAGACAACGTTGTGGTTTAAAAGAAGATGTAGTGACTAAAATTGAAAAGAGATAATAAGATGGTTTGGCCATGTTGAGAGGATGAATGAAAGTCGACTAACGATAGGTATTTACAAGTTAGACGTGAATGGAAACGCCGGGAGGGGACGCCCTAGAAAGACATACATAGACCTTATAGGTGATGTTCTTCAGAAATGCCAAGTGCGCAGTACCCATAACCGGCGTGTGTATATGACTAGATGTATGAATGTGTGTGAAGCAAAAGAAGTATGTAAGGATAGTAGCAGGTGGCGTTCTGTAGTTTCTGCCTACCCCCATGGGAAAAAGGCGTGAGTTTATGTATGTATGTATGTTTTTATTTTTCTACGGTTCTTCCGTCGGCTGCGCCATGTAATGTTGAGTAATTAAACCACGCTGATAGAGTAACATATTTATTGCCGATAAATTATATTAATACGTATTCGTCTTACAAGTTCTGCTAACAAGTGGCGTTCGACCTCGGGCGCGTTCCCGTGTAGCAATGTTGCCATCTTTCACATAAGCACGTTCCATCCCTAGCATAATGTAATAATGCTACAGCACAGAAAGCAAGTGTCCAGTCAAATGCAAAACCCATGCAAGTAACCAACATTGGTTCCTATGCGGAAGCTGCAGCACAAAACAAAGATCACAGCTTTTGAATCTAAATGATTAGATTAATCAGATCCTAAACTGTATTACCTCACTTGACTAGAGATTAGAGAAACTAGAATCCAGCGCAAAAACAGCTGTTTTAAATAATCGAGGAAATACGGGCGGAGAGACTTTTGAAAAATAGGTATTTGAAAAAACTATTGCTGTCGCTCTGCGAACTGCGAGCGCGTGGCGTCCGGCCGCCCGGCCGCCCTATCCATGTGTGTGTAAGGGTTGGACCTCATCTGGCAGCACGGAATCGCCTTTTTCCGTCGCCCTTTCTCTTTCTGTCGCTTAGAACTGCCATTTGCTAGACCGAGACAGAAAGCATAATGCGATAGCACGCGGCGGAATCCTCGAGGCGATCTCTGTCTCGGTCTAGCAAATGGCAGTTCTAAGCGACAGAAAGAGAAAGGGCGACGGAAAAAGGCGATTCCGTGCTGCCAGATGAGGTCCAACCCTAAGTAGACAGTGTGTGCATGCCTCCGAAACGCTCCCGGCCGCGGCTCGGCATTTCTTGTAATCGCCCCAGTCACTCGTTACTTTTGTTGTTGTGGATTGTGGACAGATTTCCATCAATATCTGTTATTCTTAACAGCAAACGCAGAAAATCTTGTTTTGGACGTGACTAATAATACTGTAGAGCAATTTAATAATGTAATTGCTAAATTTATTGGCGGAAAAAGAATTAACTTTTCAGGAAGTGGCTCATATCACATCAGACAAGATCTTATGAAGTAAAATATGTACGTCGCTGTCGGAGGACCCAAAAAAAAACAAAATGATTTTAAACTATCTTTAATTAAAGTAAAATTACAATATTAATTATAACAAAAAAAAACTTTTTTGCAAAAAAATACTACCGACTTCCAAATGAAAAACTACAAAGTGAAAAATAACTTAACTTTTGGAAGTCGGTGTCTTACGTAAGTACCATTTTTTTGCGATATGGACACCGACTTCCAAAAGTTAAGTTATTTTTCACTTTGTAGTTTTTCATTTGGAAGTCGGTAGTATTTTTTTGCAAAAAAGTTTTTTTATTTTTCCCTTTTTAGTTTTACCTACCTAATAGCAAGTTGTTTATTAAGGTCCTTATAACTCCAGAATAGATTAACCGAATAATATGAAACTTGAACATAACCGGTGAAATGAGAGATCTGTGTACCCCTTTAGAGCGTACTGGCGTGATGTTATGTTATGAAATGGTATAAACAACAAACAGACATGCGATTGCAGCAATCCCGAGAGTTTTGCCGTTATTTATTGAAGAGTTCTGTTGTGTATCTCCGAAGTTCTTCATCAGACCTTCACCAAATTAAAATGGGACCAATTTGGAAACATACTCTTTCAAACAAAAAAAGAATTTTCAAAATCGGTCCACAATTGACAGAGATATCGATGAACATACACAAAAAAAAAAAAAAAAAAAAAAACAAACATAAAGTCGAACATAGAACCTCCTCCTTTTTTTGTAAGTCGCTTAAAAATAGAATTCCTATTCCGATCGATACTAGATACAGAATGAATCGCTAAAGTTCACATAATTACTTATTTCTAGAAAAACACCTGCATCCGGTAAACAGGGGCATCGTATGACCCACGTCACTGTGCGGCATCAGCGCTTTAGGCTACACGTGTAAGGCTGTTTCCATGCACTGTTTCTAGGTCGCTGCAATCTTACCGTTTAGGTGTTGGCTCATACTATAACAAGTAGTAACTTCATGGAATAGCGAAGCAAAAAAAAATACAGGGCTGCAGTCCATGCCAAAATACAAAAAAAAAAATAAAATGATTCTCTTTGCGGATGACAGTACAGCTGTGATTAAGTGTGAGAATCATATTAATTACGAGCAGGACATAAATACTTGTTTACATGACATAATAAATTGGCTAAATAATAACAATTTAATTATAAACCTCAATAAAACAAAAATAATGCAATTTCATCAACGCAGTGAAAACCCAAATATTAGCATTGCTTACCAAGGTTGTAATATTGAGGAAGCAAGCCAGGCACGGTTTTTGGGTATAGTTATTGACAGTAAACTCACTTGGAAACCTCATATTGAAGTTGTGTGCAAAAAACTCAGCAAAACCGCGTATGCTCTCCGTCAACTTTCAAAAAAAGTCAACATGCAGGCTCTTTTATCAGCATACCATGGACTAGTTGCCTCTGTCTTGCGGTATGGTATCATATTTTGGGGGCAGTCTACCGATAGGGAACTAGTATTTAGAATGCAAAAGCGATGTATAAGGTCAATGTGTGCGCTTAAAACAACAGATAGCTGTCTTCCCTATTTTAAGTCTCTAAACATTTTAACTTTCCCGTGTTTATACATTTTAGAAACAGCATTGTTTGTAAAAATTCATCCAGAATTATTTGTAAAACTGTCAGCAGGCAGAAAAAATCCGACACGGGCTCAATATGTTAATAAACTATCCCAAGTAAAATGCAAAACGGCACTTATGCAGAAGAGTTTCTTTGGTCTTGCCCCACGAATCTATAATAAAGTACCTGATGCAATAAAAAATATGACTGTAATAAAATTTAAAAGGGCACTAAGCCAAATATTAATAGAGAAATGTTATTACACAATTGATGACTTTCTTAATGATAAATTATTACAATGACATAAAAACGTATTATTGTGATGGACATGTATGATACTATTTCGACATTTATATTTTTTCCAAATTGACTTATTTATTATTCTCTTTGACATTATTATAAAAATTCTACTACTTTCACTTGACTAATTTTAAAAAAGATATTTTTTTTTGTATTTTGATAAATTGACATTTAAATTTATATTATCATTACAATTTTATATTACTATTTTTTGTGAATGAAATAATTTTTTGCATGCCCACAAGACGGTAGAATATGGAGGAGCTAATTACCTTTAAAAAACATCTATGTACCAATCACCCATATTTGCAAAGAAATAAATGATTTATGATTTATGATTTTATGATTTATGCAGCGTTCGAAAAAAATCACAGAGATTTACTGAAAAAGGAAACTGACGTATCCCAAAGACTAACAAAAAGAACTACATAACCTGTTAAAACTACGGTCGCTTAGAGTTGGAAGAAGATATGCCTTTGGATTTATATAAATTAAAAGAAAAATAAATTTCTTGAAAGATTGCTCTCAACTAAGGATGTTCAAAGAAAAATAGTGGGGGCCAAAGCGATAATAGCTTATGGGAAATTGAAAGACTAAAGAGGCTTACGGCATCGAATTTTGGGCGAATATGTAAGATGCGACCGAAAACATCAGTTCGCAAAATATGAGAAACGTTATTATATAATAAATTTGCTGTACTGCAGTCTCCTCAACGGTACCAAATTGACTACCGGTACATTGAAGTGTTGAAATGTTTGTATAAAAACGCTACCAAGTCTGTTCGACTTCAGGATCAGACCTCGGAACCGTACGGACGTAATATCTCCAAAACTGTTCACCGATGCACTGGAGGATGTCTTCAGGGTTCTGGACTGGAAAGGGCTAGGCATAAATGTCAATGGCGAATACATCACTCACCTTCGGTTTGCCGACGATATAGTGGTCATGGCTGAGACTATGGAGGACCTCAGTACAATGCTCGATGACCTCAGTAGAGCTTCCTAAAGAGTGGGTCTTAGGATGAACATGCACAAAACCAAGGTGATGTTGAATGTCCATGTTACACTCACTCCAATCAAGGTCGGATACTCTACACTCGAAGTTGTGGTAGACTATGTCTACCTGAGACAAACGATCCAGTTGGGTAGGGCCAACTTCGAGAAAGAGGTTAACCGTCGAATCCGACTTGGCTGGGCAGTGTTCGGGAAGTTGCGGTATCTTTTCGTCCAACTTACCACAGTGTCTCAAGACGAAAGTCTATGACCAGTGTGTGTGTGAGTATATAACCTCCTTTAGATAAACAACTATATATGTATGCTCCTTTACATTAGGTATCATGTGTTAAGCTTACCTAGCATTTACGTCGTTTTACTTGTTTCTTACTCTAACTAATTCATTATACTATTGGCAGCCAACCTGACTTGTTATTTACTATTGCCCGTACGACTCCAAACATCTCATAGCGACCTTGCCAGGATGCATCAGAAGATGCCAGTATAACCTTGGGTTTTAGTATAATCGCCAAATTCGGTAAATTATAAATTGGACCAAAAACACAATTGGACATTGGAGTTTCAAAAGATGTACCGCTCAACGGTGGAAAAAGATGAGGTATTCATCACACAAAATTCAGCGGGCAGCAACCAGGCCACGTTAAAGGATGTTGGTCAGCACATGGAGCGGATGAATATAGTGATGTTTCGCTGCTGGCTATATGCACCATTGCAATGGCCTACTTTGTGGTGCGTTTGAATAAACGGTGCCATCAGCAGTGGATCCAGGAGGAGATTGGCCTCCGGGCTATGCAACGTATCCGGGATTCTATCAGAGGACACGATAGCGCCGAAACGACAGCCTAAAGAACCGTGAGTTACCTGCCAAAATTCAAAGTGTTTAATTCTACTTTTGTGCGTGTTTTATTAACTTTTGAGTGCGATTAAACCTCTCGCGAGTGATTAAATTAATAATTATGGACATTAAAACTAAAAAACAATAAGTAATAAATAAACCTAAAAATAGAATGGGATCATATTACATTACGTTCTTAGTTAATTATTCTATAATCGTGTACTTTTGCTCACGTAACTCGATACTTCGCAGCAAAATTGAAGCTTATTCGCCGCGTAGTAACTTTACACTATTGTTTTGACATGTTTACTTAGAATTATGAAATACTGCAATGACAAAGTGACTCGATTCTATTTTTAGATAATGATTGATGCATTAATTGACAATTATGTTTTATTAGAGCAAATAAGAAAATATTTGATTAAAAGGGGAAAAGCTCGTTATTTAAGTAAGGTTTCTGAGATAAAATTAAATGAAGCAACAAATATTTTAGATAAATGCAGTAAATTGTTTTTACTTTTAGAATTTAAGAAGGATCCGCAGATGATTTCTTCTGCGACAGATATTTAAAAAAATATAAACATACTATACGAGAATATAAAAACTTTATGTACTTCTCCTAATATTGAGTCTGCCAAAATGGAGTTTGACTTGAAAACAGCCTGTAGCTTATTACCCGTTATGGACGATTCGAAAAAATTTACGAAAAGATTGATTGATGGTATTGAAATGTATTCGGATATGATCGGCGAGACAGATAAGGATTTATTAATTAAATTTATTTTGAAAAGTAGACTATCAGAGAACGCTAAGTTGCGAATGGCTTCAAAGTATTCATCTGTTACAGAACTTGTCAAGGACATGCGTACGCATCTTTTAACTAAGAAATCATTTACAGAAATTCAATCGCGTCTTCAAAATGTTTCACAAAACCAACGTACGATTGAAGAATATGGTTCTGAACTCGAAAAGCTTTTCACAGACTTGACAATTGCTGAAGCAGATGGTGACTCTAACAAATACGATATTTTGAAGCCATTAAACGAAAAAATGGCAATAAGAAAATTTTTCGAGGGTTCAAAAGGTTTTAAACTTAGCACGATAGTAGCAGCTCGTAATTTTAGCTCACTAAAGGACGCAATCCAGGCAGCTAAGCAAGTAAGCCTAATTCTTATCACAGAGGAAAGAGAGGTATGTATAACAATAATTTCAATGGACAGAGACATCAAGGACGTCGAGGCCGAGGTGCACAAGGACCAGGTCAGTCATCAAATTGGTATGCACGTGGGAATAATTATGGTAATCGTGGAAATTGTTCAAGATGTTACCATAATTCAGGTTATTTTAGAGGCGGAAAATTTAGAAACAATTATCCGTTACATAATCGTGATAATACGCGTCAAATTTATTCGGCACAAGCAACTAGTGTTAATAAAAATAGCGGCCAAAACCAAACTGCTCAAGTGGTAGACCAAGCAGATAAGTTTTTTCGTGACCCACCCAGAAATATTAGCCTTTAATGGACATACTAAATTAGTTTCATTTAATTTAAATAATAATCAATTTTATTGGCTACTGGATAGCTGCTTAGCTTCTTTATCGATAGTACGAAAAGAATGCTTACCTCCAGATATTTAAATTTTTGGTCATGATATTTTAGTCAACGGCAGTCGAATTCGTTCACTGGGTCAAGTTTGCCTTGAATTGTCATCACCGCTGTTAGGTGACGTATTCACTCATAAGTTTCACGTGTTTAATAATCTACCTATCAAGGCTGATGGAATTATTGGATTAGACTTTTTAAGTAAATACTCATCAAATATAAATTTGGAGACTAATGTTTTAACTTTAAATATAAACGGAACAGCAATTAGAACTAAATTTTTGATATTACGGAATGCAAGTCAGAATTTTTGACTGTTCCGGCGCAAAGTGAGTCCGTTCACTATGTAGATTTAAATTTAAGTATAAAAGAAGATTATGTTGTTTGTGCAAGTAAATTTGGGGAAGATTTGTTTTTAGCTGGTGCAATTGTAAGGGCAAATAAAGCTCGGAGGAGGCTGGATTGACCCAACGCGAATGTATACGTACATCCGTGGTGGGGTGATCCGGACTGCCAGGCACTTCTTCTCATGCAACCGAGCGGGTGGGCAGGTTGCGGATAGCCCGACTCCGGCTGCGGGACCAGCCGCTGGTGGCTGAATTGCTGCTGCCGGTGGGATCCCGTGGTCGGGGCATCTCCCAAGGAGATCCCGGACAAGAGAAGTTCCCGAAAGCCAAATCCCAGGCCTAGGGTATCCTATACACCACCATCCTATGTGCCCATCTCCTAAACAAACCATCCCTCCCTATTCATACACATCCCGTCGATCCTTAAATCCCTAGGTCAAATCCCAGGCCTAGGGTGACCCCATGTAACCCACACCCCTATCCATCAAATTCCTTCCCTCCTATCCCCTTAATCCCCCCTATCCCCGAGGAAGGGTAACCTCGGCTCCAAAAAAGCCCACCCCCCTACAACATGAACATGCAGAACGACAATTTAGATACCCAGGTGGGTCCCGGCCAAGCCGGGGAATCCCACACCACTTCGGTGGTTAGCTCCCGACGTAATATGGGGGGAGCATCTACCTGCATAGTTGATGACTTAATGCCGCGCTTCTCGCGGCCGGCTGCTGATTTAGCGCCCACAACACAGGCTGCGTCCAACGCGCCTACGAACACGACCCCGACGACAACACCCGCCACATGGTGCATGCCGCCCACGAACCGCTGGCAACAGAGCGTCGTGCGGAGCAGCACTAACTACCCGGATAATGACCCAGACCAGCATAAAGACACAGGGAAAGATGCTGGAACTGGCAGTCCCACTACTCTCCTGGCTATAGCTGATGGAGTACGCCCGCTGACTAAGCGCGGAAAAGTCCTGGCCCGCGAGAGTAAAGTAGGCGATCGAAAGCGCAATACCCGCGAAGGCATTAGCCAGAGCGAAGCGCGATCGGACGCTGAAGGGGCGGTACGCGACCAGCCGCAAGTACGCGTAGGGGAAATCCAGCGCGAAAAGCGGTCGGACGCGGGGTCACGTGACCGGTCGCAAGTACGCGCAGGGGCAACCCAGCGCGAAAAGCGACTGGACGCGGGGCCACGCGACCAGCCGCAAGTACGCGTAGGGACAACCCAAAGCGAAAAGCGGCCGATCGCGGACCAAAGTGAGCGGAGGCAGGTGCGCGAAGGGGCAACCCAGAGCGAAATGCCTTCGCACGCGACAGAACCTGCCAGGACCGCAAACCGACCTCAAGACACTGACAGTACACACGACGGGCAAAAACCCAGACACATCAGGAGCAAGCGTGGTGGCGCTGCACGCAAAGCAAAAAAGACCGTGTCAAGCTCCCCTAACCTGCAGCCTGGCACAAGTGGGACAGCACCACAAAAGAGGGAGCGCCCCGACGACACAGCCTCGCCGAGTACACTCCAGGGGGACGCCAAGCGAGTGAGAATTCACTCTGCTCAGGGGGGGCAGAGAAGCTACGCGCGGGCCACTAAGGATATTCCTGCACGGCTGGCAGTAGCAATCTGCCTTCCCCACCCCGGTAGAGAACTGAACAGGCAAGAGGCCGAACACATAAAGACCGCACTGGAGGACAGACTTCTGGACACGGACTTGACGACACCACTCCTGGCTTTTCGCGGATACCCACGGGTAGCGGAGGGCACGGTGCAGTTGTGGTGCGAGGACGAGAATGCACTGACCTGGCTGACACAGAATGTTCCGCACATAAAATTACCCGACAACGACCTCACACTGACGGTACTGAAGCAGACCGACGTGCCCACCCGTGTCCGAGCCTCGCTCTTCGTCCCTCGCTACAGAGGTGACGTGGGCAGGCTCCACGGTATTCTGATGCGTCAGAATACCTGGTATGACATCAGCAGGTGGTCACTGTACAGGGCGACAACCATCGGTGGCGACCGCTACGGTACATACCTGACCCTGGGGCTGCCACCGGAGGAAGCCGAAAAGGTCCTGGGGCGGGAGCGACGGATATCGTACCTCTTGGGGTCGATATACGTACGCTTCTGGCCCAAGACCCGACCCGCCGACACACAGACAGACAGCACGGATGGTAAACCATCAGACCAGACGACGACACCGACGACGACTCTGACGAGCGACACAGACATTGCCCAGCTCGAGGAGGAGATGGCCCGAGCGGCAATGGCCGAAGACGCCGACACCTTACCGCCCGCATCACCTGGCTGGAACGAGCAACTCCTTGCCTCGTCGCCGGGAGACCAACACGACGATAACTACAGAGAGGTGGAGGTGGAGGGACTATCCGATGGATCCATCCATGAATAACTCCACCACACCTCCATCCCCACCCACCAACATCATCCAAACCAACCTCCAGCATAGCCAAACTGCCACGGCTAGCTTACGCAGAGCACTGGAGGTAAAGCCCAGAACCATCGCACTGATCCAAGAGCCGTGGATCAGGAAAAATAGTATATGTGGCCTCAGTAACATTGGAGGTAAGATAATTCTCGACACACGCGGCTCAGAAAAGCCTAGAACTTGCGTGTACATACCCAATGAAATTCCCTTTACGACACTGACTCAATTCTGTTCATGAGACCTGACAACTGTCAGGCTCCACACTGTAGTTAGCGATCCAGATGTTGTACTAGCCTCGGCATACATGCCAGGCGAGGACACAGATTGCCCGCCAAAGGAGCTAGCCGACCTAGTGCAGCACTGTGAGCGCGCCGGTCTGGACCTGATCATTGGCACCGATTCTAACGCCCACCACCCGCTCTGGGGCAGCGACACACCGAACTCCAGAGGAGAGGTATTATCCACCTTTTTATTCTCTACTAATCTTAACATTGTTAACCGCGGCACAGAACCCACTTGGGTTACGGTCCGGGGACAAACGATCATAGATTTAACACTCGCCACAGAAAGCGCGACAAACCTTATCACAAATTGGCACGTTTCGGACGAGCCTTCTTGTTCAGACCATAGAAGGATCCGCTTCACACTAACCACAAACACTAAAAAACCCGCACCAAGGCGAAACCCGAGGCGTACCAACGTTCCCGGGTTCAAAAGCCTTCTGGCCTCACTATTAGCTGAACATCTAGCACGGGTAACCATAAGGGACCGAGCACAATTAGAACACACCGTAACAAAATTATCCGAATACTTAACAGAAGCTTACCATGCATGCTGTAAATCAAGAGCGCCACAAAGCAGGAACGAGAGGAACTCCTGGTGGAACGCTGAACTTGGTAAACTCAGAGACACGCTGCGTAAGCAATTTAACAGAGCAAAAAACACAAGACTTCCGGAAGACTGGGAGATATACAAAGAGACCCAATATGCATACAAAAAACAGACTAGAACTGCCAGGAGGATGGCATGGCGAAAATTCTGTGAATCCATTGAAACAAATAACGAAGCAGCAAGGGTACGAAAGATCCTGTCAACTGACCAGGACCGTACCCTCGGCGCGCGGAAAAATCCCGACAACATATATACACAAACCGACTATGAAACCAGCAAGGTCCTCCTCGAAACTCACTTCCCAGACTGCCGAGTCCTGGAGGACAGGACGTGGGAGGCCGAACCCGAATGGACCCCAACGGAACAAGACTGGTTAAGTGCCCACAACATAGTAACAGTAGACCGAATAAAATGGGCTATCAACACCTTTCAACCATACAAGTCGGCGGGGCTGGATGGTATCTTCCCAGCTCTGCTACAGTGGGGGATAGACTATCTGACGCCGTGGCTGTTAGAGATCTATCGGGCCTGCATAGCACATAGACACATACCCCTTGCATGGCGCGAGGTGAAAGTCATCTTCATACCCAAACCAGGGAAAACTGATTACACGCAACCCAAGGCATATAGACCTATAAGCCTTACATCCTTTTTATTAAAAACCCTTGAAAGACTCTGTGACAGGCACATCCGTGATGGGCCTCTCCGGGAGAAACCACTGCACAAACAACAGCATGCGTACTCCACAGGCAAGTCAACTGAATCCGCGTTGCACAATGTGGTTTCTAAAATTGAATGCGCAGTGGATCACAAATGCTCAGCACTGGCTGCCTTCATTGACATCGAGGGCGCCTTCGATAAGACCATGTTCAACAGCATAAACACGGCCCTCGACAGACACAGCATAGACCCAACCCTAGGGGGATGGATCACTAATATGCTCAAACTGAGAGCGGTTCAAGTCACAGTTAACGACACAACAAGGGCTGTCGTCGCAAAGGGCTGTCCGCAGGGGGGCGTCCTTTCGCCACTCCTGTGGAACCTGGTAGCTGACAGCCTCATCAAAACACTCAATGACAAAGGTTATTTCACCGTAGGTTACGCGGATGACATAACCATAATAATAAACGGGACCCATGAAAACACCCTATGCAATCTCATGCGCCAAGCCCTGAAAATAGTAGAGGAATGGTGCAGCGAGCACCAACTCTCAGTGAACCCCACAAAAACTGAACTAATTCTCTTCACAAAAAAGAGGAAACCAATGACACTGCAACTGCCACGTTTCTTCGGAACAACCCTAAGCCTTTCAACCGAAACCAAGTATCTGGGCATCTATTTGGACAAACAATTGAATTGGGCTAAACACATAAACCATATCACCACAAAAGCCAGCATATCCCTGTGGCAGTGTAAGCGACTGCTAGGCAGGAATTGGGGAATTAGCCCCATGATCACTTACTGGCTATACACCACAGTCATCCGCCCAATCATCACATATGGCTCGTTGGTCTGGTGGCCCAGGACAGACCTCAGCACAGCCCAAAGAGATCTCGAAAAACTGCAGCGGTTTGCTTGCGTTGCAATCACTAGAAGTATGAGAACCACACCCACTGCCGCCTTACAGGCAATGCTGGGACTGCCACCACTACACCTTATTGTGCGGGAGGAGGCAGCCCTGGCCACTTTCAGACTCCATCTATCAGGTACCCTAAACAAAGACTCCAGAATTAAGCACACACGCATAAAGGAAGATGCGATCAAGCGTAAACCAATGTTAGCATCACCATGCGACAGAGCCCCCAAAACACATCACTTTCATAGGCACTATAACATAGTACTCACAGAAGAACGATGTGACTACTCAGGCCCGAAAGAGATGAGAGTTTACACCGACGGATCGAAAACGGACTCCGGTACCGGAGTCGGAATCTTCTCACACGACTTCAATATACATATATCCAGACCGCTAGGAGAGTTCAACACCGTCTATCAGGCGGAATGTGTGGGCATTATACAAGCGGTCCATGCCCTAGAAGATAGGAGGGTTACGGACACTCACATACGGATACTCTCCGACAGTGCATCAGTACTCCAATCCTTACGAAAAAAATACATTACATCAAGTTTAATACTAGAATGTCACAACGCACTGGAACAAATAACTGTATCTAGTCGTAACACGGTGACACTACAATGGATAAAGGGTCACAGCGGATCGCTGGGCAACGACGCGGCTGATGAGCTTGCGAGGAGCGGATCCAGCTCAGCGGTCTATGGGCCTGAACCTGTTGTGCCCATCCCCTTCAACCTAATACGCAGGTGGCTACAGGAATTCACCCAGACACAGGCAGAGAACTGGTGGGCCTCGACACCGGGCTGCAGTCAATCCAAAGAAGCTATGCCATCCTTGGACAGTAGGCTTACCAGGCGTCTTTTACGCCTGGATAGGAATGGCCTGCGCCTGGTGACGGGGACCATCACGGGACACTGCTCACTTAACAAACACTTCCACACAATAGGCATAACGGACAGTCCTCTGTGCAGGGCATGCATGGAGGCTGAAGAAACCGTTACGCACGTTCTCTTCGAATGCACAGTTGTTACCCAGATAAGAACACGAACCCTTGGGTCACCCAGATCGTACACTGATGTTTTGTGGAAACCAGGAGCTCTAGTCGACTTCTGGAGGGAGGTGGGCTGGTTGGAATGACCACCCAACGGCCGCCATGGCCCACGTACAAAGGTCCATTTGAGGGACTAAGTGCGGAAACCAAACCCCCCTAACATAGAACATAGAAGGGCAAATAAAAATAAAATACCCTTAAATTTTTTAAATGTAAGTGAAAAGCATATTCGTATTTCAGTTATTATGCCGATTATACAGCCGTTAACAGAATATGAATGCTACTCATTTGATAAACACAAAGCTGATGCAAGTAGAGCTCAGACTTTAAGTACGTTTTTGAACCAATTACAACATCTTAATTCAGAAGAGAAAACATCAATTGAAGATATTTGTTAAAAATACTCAGATATTTTTCAATTATCTAATGATAAACTATCAAAAACAAATATTTATGAACAAAAAATAACGCTGAAACCTAATACTAACCCAATTTATATAAAACAATATAGACTACCACAACAATTAAAACAAGAATTAAATAAACAAATTAAAACGATGTTAGAGAATTATATTATAGAAGAAGCACAAAGTGAATGGTCTAGACCAGTTATACTAGTACCCAAGAAAAGTGACGATAATAATGAAAAGAAGTGGCTATTAGTAGTCGATTATCGAAAACTAAATGAAAAAATACAGGATGACAGGTTTCCACTACCAAATATTACTAAAATTCTAGATTCTCTTACAGGAGCTATTTTTTTATTCAGCCATCTGGATTTACATTCTGGTTATTATCAAGTTTCATTAAATTCAGAAAAATAATAATTAGTTTCATTTGTAAGTAAAGATCGTAGCAGGTGGCGTTCTGTAGTTTCTGCCTACTCCCATGGAAAAAAGGCGTGTGTTTATGTATGTATGTATTAAATTCAGAAAGCACAGCATTTAGTACTAATACTGGTCAATTTCAGATGAAACACCTACCGATGGGGTTAAAAATTTCCCCAAGTGCTTTTAGTAGGGTAATGACGGTAGCAATGTCTGGTTTAACTTTTGACAAATGTTTTGTTTATCACTACCAGAAAGCTTACAGTCACCCAAAGGGCAATGGAGAGGGCTATGCATGAAGTTTCCTTGCGTGGTCGAATCAGAAATGTAGAAATCCGCAAGAGAACCAGGGTTACCGACATAGCCCGGGCAATAGAAATTGACAAGCCCGAGAATTGCCAAACTTAAGTGGCAGTGGGCAGGGCACATTGCTCGCAGAACGGATGGCCAATGGGGAAGAAAGGATCTGGAGTGGCGACCGCGAACCGGAAGACGTTGCATTGGAAGGCCACCAGGTGGACCGACACATAACTCGTCGAGATTTCTGTTATTTTATTTTATGGAGTCCCAAAATCTTTTATTTTTCAAAATATTAAGAGGGACGATGCATTATGGCATAAAAATGGAACCATTATTAGAAAAGTTCGATAGATTTGATTTGATTTGAAAAGTTCTACCACATTAGTGGCAAGCCTAAGGCATTAGCCTTTTACCAGAAATCATTGACGGTTGGATACCAAAGAATAAACCAGTGAGAGAAAGCACGTCGTCATAATCTGCCTAGCCTTTTCCCATCTACGTTAGAGTCGGATGCAGCTGAATACCAGTATTTTGATGGATCGACTGCCTATCTGACCTCCACAACCAGTTACTGGGTAATATGCAACCCCTTGGTAAAATGGGTCAGACTTTCGGGCTGTCGAAGCCAAAAATAACAGCCGGAACCAACGGCTTAACGTGCTTGGCGAGACACGGACGGGTCTTGGTATGTAAAGATGGTCACCCATCCACGGACCAACCACGGCAAGCAAAGTTTAACCTGATTGATTGACCCGTGCGGCTGACGTTGAAATAAGTTTAATTTCGCTGATGTACCTAGTAGGCGATCTAGAGATTGCGGATACCTATCCGATATATAATTTACTGGTTTGTATTGAAAACTTATTGTAATAAACATTTATAGACATGCACTTTATTTTATATTGTATACAATACTTTTTAATATTTCTATTTGTATTTCTCACGAACAGCACATGTAAACAATATAAATGTGTTTATCGATAACTGTTTACAACACTAGTATATCGATATTATTTTCAACTACTACGCATCACCTTTCCGTCTGTGTACGTATTATGCAGACCCCTTGCGTCTCACCCCGCCCACAAATTCGTGCGATAAGGACAACTGCAGATTCGACAAATTTACTTAAGTAAAAAGTCATAATTCGAGGTTTGGCTCTCGTCTGTTTTCTCCTCCAATATTGGATCGATTTAGAAGATATTTCATAAACTAAATAAGAAGGATATTTACTATGTCCCTATGTTTTCCTTTTTTCATTAATAGTTGTCAAATTTGTACACTAAGGCTCTGAAGACAGCGACTCAATACAGACAATTTTGAGCATTTTGAGAGGGTTCTAGTTCTTATACGGATAATATATCAGCAAAAAGGATAACATAGGGACATAGAAGAAGTTGATATTTATTTTACTGTAAAAAATCATTGCTTTAAGTTCATAAACCAGAGAGAAAACAGACGAGAGCGTTTGTATGGACAAAAGACCACCCCCGTTTCCTCTTACTCGTGGAATTCTAATAGGCTCCTCAAACATCAAAATGAGTTGCAGGCGGTCCTAGACACAGAAAATATAGACGTGTGTTTGGTCTCCGAAACGCATTTCACTAAGCAATGTTTTGTCAAATTTAGAGGATACATGGTATATAATTCGCTCCACCCTGACAACTCTACCAGAGGAGGTTACGCGGTTATAATCAAAGACAGCATTATTCACTACGTGTAGTGTAAAAATGAAGAACAAGACATTCAAGCTGTGGCAATATCTGTTAAAACCAAATATTGTCACGTGTCTATTGCAGCCATATATTGTCCTCCATGGCATATGATAAGAAAAGAGCGATATTTACATCTATTTGAACTATTAGGTCAGACATTTATCCTAGGCCGCGATTTTAATGCTAAACACACGCATTGGGGATCAAGACTCACTACAACTAAGGGAAGGCAGCTCTTAAATGCAGTTAAAGAAACACATTCAGAAGTTATGATCTCGGGTAAACCAACGTACTGGCCCACTGACCACCAGAAAATACCAGATCTTATAGATTTCTTCATATGCAAAAATATATTCGCCAACTACATCAGTTTGGAGGAAGGTTTTCATATGAACTCGGACCACTCTTCGATTATATTAATGCTTAGTCAATAAATCCTACTCAAAGAAAGCCACTTAAGCCTGGTTAATAAGTTTACAGATTTGGAAAGTTTTGCCCTTGATCTAGATAATATTATCGACCTTAAATCTCCGATAAAAAAGCAAGATCAGCTTGACTCAGAACTAAACAAATATATTGTTAATATCCAACGAAGTGCGTGGAATAACACACCGCAATTTAAACGTAAATATTAGGGATTTAGCTATCCTAAGGCAATTGTAGATTTACTATCCGAGAAAAGGAAACAAAGGAAGCTGTAGCACCAAACAAGGTGCCCGCGAGATAAAACATCACTAAATAACCTCACTAAACGATTAAAGGGAAAAATTCTACAGTTTGAGGATGAATCTCTGAATAGCAACCTTTTGCAGCTAACCAATGACAAATCAACGAATTACTCTCTTTGGAAAGCTATAAGAAATCTAAAAAGGCCAACTAAACCAATACGGCCCATCAGAGATAGCGACGGAAAATGGGCCATAAGCAATGACCAAAAAGCATTAAGGTTTGCATAAGGGTCTTATATTCAAGCTCAGACGCATGCTACCAGAATTTTCGGATATTCTAGAGTCGTATATAACTAACAGAATGTTTAGAATACGGCAAGAAGACGCATAATCCGAGCTAAAAGCTATAAAAGCTGGGGTACCTCATGGAAGTGTGCTAGGCCCAATATTGTACTTCTTATACACATGTGACATTCCACTATTGTACTTGTTATACACATGTGAACTGGAAAACAACACCATTGCGACCCTTGCAGATGATACTGCAATTATGGCTACCGGGTCAAGCCACAGAGAAGCAGTAGAAAAAGTTCAACTAGCTGTGAACAAAGTTTATGACTGGACACAAAAATGGAATATCAAACCGAATGAGTCAAAATCAATTCGCATTGACTTCACAAAAAAACACTTGGACTATCATCCAATCATCATAAATGGCATGCAAGTGCCTTCTGCTAATACAGCCTTGGCTGTATTTTATTTTTTGCTTAACTCTCGACACCAAATTGCGTTGGAAAGCTCACGTCAAAAAGAAAAGACAAACTCGATATACGTTATAAAAGTATGTATTGGTTACTCGGAAGGAAATCCTGTCCATAAATACGTAATAAGTTAACTCTATATAATGCATGCATATACGGATGCCAATTTGGACGTATGGTATCCAACTTTGGGGCTGTACTAAACAAAGCAACGTCAAAATAATTCAAAAATTTCAAAATAAAATCCTCAGAAATGACGATCTTCACTGTGACTTTAAAATGGATATCGTCACCACCATCATCCAAACATTTGCTAAAACCCACGAACGCAGACTTCATCGATATGTGAATGTTAAGGCTATCCATCTGCTAGACAACACAGACTTAGTGCGTAGGCTAAAAATAACTAAACCTTTTGAATTAGTGTAGTGTAAAAACGTGAATAAATAATAGTGACAACATATTGAAACAACACATACACATGTGCTATACATATAACACAAGAACATAGTGTTTTTATAAATTATATCAGACTCTAAGAAAGTGCTACAAACTTGTGTAAAAGTGCAAATGGACACTATTCTCAGTTTTAACATAATCTATCACGTTACATATTAATAACTTAATATGTTGAAATAACTTAATATGTTGAGTTAAATTGCTTATTAGTCTTTTAGGCTAGATCGTAATTAATTATTAGGGATTTTGTTCTTATTAATACAAAAAAACATATGGAATTTTGTATTCGTTTTTGTTCTTTTCCGTGAATCCTAAGAGGAATCAGAATTAAGTTCATTCGTGTAAAATAGTACACGTATGAATGAAACAGTATTTTGTGTCTGAAAAACCGCTGTTATTATTTTTGAAATTCTACGGATTACGTATATTTTGGGTTTTCATTTTCCCGTTGCTTCGATTGATATGAGATAGGTATTATTATTATTATATCCACAGTCCGAGCGAGCACTATTTCAACATTCTCTTCAGATAAAAACGCTCTCAAGCGGAGGATGACCTATGATTAGATAGTTACATATTTTTCCAATAAATACGATAGCTAAGTATTACGTCATGTTATCTAATCTACAATTTCAAATTGCAAGAATCCTACTACTATTATAAATTGTGTCGATGAATGGATGGATGTATGTTACTCTTTAACGCAAAACTACTTAACGGATTTTACTGAAACTTTTCAGTTATATGGCATATACATATCGGAGGAAGGTAAATGATTAATAGTTGAGAACGATGAAATATCGCTTGTAAACTTATTAATTCAGTTTTATTTAATTGGCAACATTTAGCTTCTGATTCAAATTTCAATTAGATTTTATTCGATTGGCAACACTGAGTTTTCTCCAATGTCCAATGCTAGTGAAGGATTTAAATCCTGGAGTAAGGTGACAGACAATTTGGAGGGAAGGCGCGCGGCAGCGCGGAGTTGACTTGGGTAGAGAGAGTACGATATTCCTGGACAGAACTGGAGCGGGACGTATGGCGATTACGTGTGATAAGTGGCATTATTGGGGCCGGTGGAGTTGCGTCTAAAAGTATCAGACTAGTGAAAGTGATTATAAATTGGCGCGTCAACTTGCTACTAGAATTGGACAATGGAATATCTCTAAAACTGCATTAGTTACCTGCTTTGTGCGCGCATTACCCACGATAAGCCCACAGGACCGAGGGTATATGGAAGGAAGCCCTCGTGTTTCCGACATCAGAAGTATGAACCAATGCACGCACAAGGCGATGCTGGATCAAATGAGACGAGTAATGGCGCGCTCTCTTTGATGCGCAAAAATTTGCATGGAAGTACCTACCTACATAGAGAGACGTTTCGCAACTCGTCGGCTATGGAGAGCGGAGACAGGAATATTATGTTGCCCGAAATCAACCGTATAGTTTGGCCTATACTAGACAATGTGAAAAGTCTAGTTGCAGATAATGTTAATGATGACATCGATGCCCAATCCTGACTAGATACCTACTGGGCAAACGCAACTGTGGTGTACAGATGTACAGGGAAGTATAAACTTAAGTATTCTGACAATAATTAGTACCTATCTAATGCCTTGTGAAGTTTAGCCACAATACCTATTGTTTTTCTTGGTATAAAGTGGCTACAATTTAAAATAAATTTCTATTTTCGTTATGATACTAAAAGAAACTTAGCCAGTTTCATACTGTCAGCGGAACTCGCATGAGAATAAGACGACTTGTGTAACTAACATCTTTAAGCTACAACTTGATTCAACAAAACATTACGCTTGTGTGAAAACTTGCTTATAGACATGAATTTTTCAGCCATTCGTACAATATGCAACAAATAGCAGGGACAACTGAACCCTTCAACAAGGCTGCTGTGGATACCACAAGACCTGTTGTGAGCAGCTGTGTGTGGTGATACAAGTGCGGAGCTCAGGTTCTATTTCAAAAGGCAATACATAACCCGCAGCCTACAGCGCTATGAAAGAGGAAATTTAGTAGTGTTATACATGCCACTGCGGTGATCAATCCATTTAATATTTTCTGGTAGCATCTAGGAGTCTGGACTTGTGCATGTGTGCATGGTCGGCACTGCTGCCTGACCCATCCGGGAGCACAGGCTTAAGGTATGTTACTTTGATTGATCTGCATTCAACAATATGTGCAGCTGTGCATTTTTGTGGCAGCCGAAGTATGTATTGGGTTTGGATTTACCTAAGTTTTACCATTAATTCTTGCATTCATTGCAATTTATAACTATTGCATTGCATTATTTTGTTTCATGGAAATGTGTCATGTAAGTTACATAAAAAGGGTAAAAAAATATTCAAACAGCGCTATCTATGTAATGGTGTTGATACTGTATGTTTCTTTCAATAATCATCGAAAATTCGGGACCCCATTAGCCGTAATATGCTGCTTGAAATAACTTATTGAATCTGTACGTACAACAGACCAAATGCGACTAAGTGCGGAAAAGGGGTCCATCTAACCTATCCAAACTTATTGAATAGGTGCATGAATTTTTTTAAGATCAATTAAAAAATGAACAAATCATTTTTACATAGACAGAATGAGAAGTCAGTCCATGTCAAGCCATCTATTGATATCCTTGCTTTGTTCGAGCTTTGAAATATTTTGTTTCATCAAGTATTTAATCTTTTTTATTTACCAACAAAATAAACAACAAAACGATTTTCGCAATTTTATGTATTTAGATACATAAAATTGCGAAAATACTGTACTCGGAGCATCGGAACGTGGGGACGAAACGCAAAGAAATGAGATTTCATTACATTATTATGTTGTTAGAACAATAATACACGGTTTTGTGACCACTAGTGCTGTCACAAGCATAAACACAACTATTAAATAGGTTGTTAGTTTACTGACAATCGAGAAGTATAGATATTAGCAATCCGTTTTTTTTTTTTTTTATATGTTTGAACACTAGGAATTTTAGCCATGCATTTTTTATTAATAGGTGTCACTTCAGATTTACCGTAAATATTACTACCACTGAGTTTGTTGTTGATTTGATCTCCAAGGGAATTTGTGAATATGCAATTCCTTGGAAGTAACATACTTTCTAACTGTTCGCGATAGTATTTCAATACAAGTTTGAATCCAGTTACGGAACGCAAAAAGAAAAATCGTAATAATAGTCGATCTTTAGCATCTTTGGCCGATTGGGGTTGTTTTTACAACTAAATTAAAGTATCAGGTATAAGGGAACAATATTTATTTTGTTAATGTTGAATTCACTTATGTTTGTGATATACATTCAATTATTTTTAAATTATATTTTGGTTCATATCTAAACAGAAAAATCTTATCTCGATTTTCTAGGGTGAAATATCGATTCGCTGGATCGATTCAGTACTGGATATCGATTGAAAAAAAATAATAAAAAAAAATACGTCTATTTAATTTTTTGTCCTTAAAATCGATTCGTCGATTAATCGATAACAGAACGTCATCTCTTGCTCATCTCTATAAGACATAAAGACAGTGACAAGTAAGTGTCAACATTCGAAAAAGTTTGATGATACAAAACAAATAACTTGATATGATTTTTAACTTAAAAGTTACTAGATAAAGACTAGATTATTAATAAATCGTTACAAGGTGTGAGTCACTGTGAGGATTAGACTTTTAACTTTTGCATTGTTGCACAGACATGCAATAACTTTCAGTTAAGAGCTATGTAATCAAGATTATTTTCAAACCGGTGTTAAAGTTTAGTGAAATAGTTTGTTGTTCGACTCGATTTGCAATCTTACAACCTGCAAACATCACGAGGATTAACGTTACTATAGCCTAGACAGTTGGCGTTTAGTTTTGTTACTACCAACGGTTGAATAAAGGTAAAGATAATGTCTGTAGTTGTTATATATCGCATTGTAGAGAACTAACCAACTGATAACATGTCATTCTAATGATACCTACAAATAAAAATGATTTAAATTGACTACGGTGAATGACAAGTGCAACTAGACATTTAGATGGTGTCGAGAAGACGTTTTCAGGTATTATGAGATGCTCGAGAGCCAATAACTGTTCCAAGTCGTGGCTGATGATGAGATAGATGTTCAATTTTAATTCACATAGAACGGTTTCGTGGGTCAGAGAGATGACGGAGTCAAGAGTTTATTCGGCGTTTAAGTTTAAAGTGCATTCTGTGTAGCAAATGTATTTGCTATGTTATTGTGAATTGTAGACCACGGATGAGATACTTGGGTTCTATTTGATGTACTTGGTACATGGGTTTTTGTTTTTTTGGAGGAAACTAAGAATGGTTTCCTTGTTCTGTGTTGTTCAACGATGCTTGGCCTCGGAAATCTTGAAAATTGTTCAAAAATTTTAATAATTGTAGCATCTCTTTAAAATAAAGGTGTGTATTTGTGAATTGTGTGTTGTCATGTAGGAAGTCTAGTACCTACCTAACTTGAATAATAAGTTTGGAATTTAAAGTATACTGTCAGTAATGGCTGTGCTAACTTGTTGAATAGTTGAATAGTCTGGTCATTGTGAACATACCTAACGTTATTTTGTGTTATTTCATTCAAGTTGGATAAGATAATGTTAACACAGATGCAAAGTTGGTAATGTATGGTGTTGGTAGTTATTATACCCATCGTACTGAGAGTTGGGTATGAAATCATGAACATAGAATAGAGTTCTTGAGTATGCTTTTGGCTGTGTATGAAATCCTGAATGTGAGGTTGCCGTTGTATTCAGAATAAAGATTGATACTGAGAGTAAAGATTGAAATAACAAATTTCATTTTGGTTTAAAGGTGCTGTTTGGAAGTGAATTGGAATTCTGAATGATGGCAATTATGTGTTGAATTAAAGGCTTTGTTTGGTTCATGATGAGTTAGAGAAAATCTGAAAGATCAAGTACCCATTGACGTAACTGAATGTACTATGGTGAAGACTGATTCAAATCAATCTAGCAATGGTGAGGTCGTGTGCATGGTCAAAGGACTGACTGTGCGGTGAAGAGTAGTCACTGCGGTGACTGCTGTAGCCTAAGATGGGCTGGTGAGTGGTCAGAGATGACTGCTGTAGCCTAAGATGGGCTGGTGAGTGGTCAGAGATGACTGTTGTAGCCTAAGATGGGCTGGTGAGTGGTCAGAGATGATTAGTGTAGCCTAAGGTGGGCTGGTGAGTGGTCAAAAGATGACTGCTGTAACCGAGATGGGTTACGAGGCCTGGTCAGGATGACTATGGTTGCAGGATGGTCACAGGGTTGACCATCAGGAGGCACAGCAATTGCTGTGGGACCAAGAAACATTGCTGGATATGTATGGGGGGAGCCTAGTCCCTCTTGGGCTTCGGTGACCTGTTGTTTAATGTATGTAGCATGGGTATCTGGCAGTCTTGTTGCTTCGAGAGGACCGGTTGTCTGGGGGAGCCTGGTCCCTCTGGGGCTTTGGTGACCTGTTGTCTGGGGGGAGCCTAGTCTCTCTGGGGCTTTGGTAACCTGTTGTGTGTCTGGCGGAGCCTGGTCCCTCTGGGGCCTCGATGACCCGTTGTTTGATGTATGTGACATGGTATGTTGTGTTGGGCGTTTGGGTGGTTTCTGGCACACTAAGTGCTTCGAGACCGATTTGACGTCTGTTGGGAACCTGGTACCTCTGGTGCTTCGGTAACCGTTTAGAAAGTGTTAGTGTTAATATGGTTGTCTAAACGGTGAGGTGTCTGTTTCGAGAGTACGACGATGGTTGTGTACGCTGTACGGTGTGGAGACCTAGATTTACATGGAGAAAACAAATGAACAGTGTGAAAGCTATGAGAATTATGTTTTCATGAGTAAAGAAGTACTTGATTTTTGTTGTAGGCTGGTAATATAAGGTGTTGATTAAAGGTTTCACGTGGAAGATGTCACGACCACGTAAGATTTTTTTTTTGGTCAGGAGCGGCCGAACTTAACCTATTAGGTACTTAATTTTTTTTTTGTTCTCTTGGTTTTTATTTTTTATCACAACTGAGTAACGATGTTGTTCATCGCTCTACATCAAACGTGGGACCGTTTGAATGTCAAGATGGCCGTATCGGAGGAAGGTAAATGATTAATAGTTGAGAACGAAGAAATATCGCTTGTAAACTTATTTTAATTCAGTTTTATTTAATTGGCAACATTTAGCTTCTAATTCAAATTTTAATTAGATTTTATTCGATTGGCAACACTGAGTTTTCTCAAATGTCCAATGCTAGTGAAGGATTTAAATCCTGGAGTAAGGTGACAGATAATTTGGAGGGAAGGCGCGCGGCAGTGCGGAGTTGACTTGGGTAGAGAGAGTACGATATTCCTGGAGAGAACTGGAGCGGGACGTATGGTATTACGTGTGATAAGTGGCATTATTGGGGCCGGTGGAGTTGCGTCTAAAAGTATCAGACTAGTGAAAGTGATTATAAATTGGCGCGTCAACTTGCTACTAGAATTGGACAATGGAATATTTCTAAAACGGCATTAGTTACCTGCTTTGTGCGCGCATTACCCACGATAAGCCCTCAGGACCGAGGGTATATGCTGCCGTCCTTTAACTAGAAGGCCGTTAAGCCCAAAAAGTAATTTCCGAGTAAATGACAAAAAACGCGGGAATCGTTGTTTCTTAAAAACTATGATACTTAGGTTAATGGTTGTAAGACACATCAATTGATATTTAATTATATTTATCCTAAAGAATCGTTTCCGTCCAAAAACTCTTATTGATTACTTTTAAAATATTTATTTTTTATTTTGTTAAGCATCATATCCAGTTTTTTTATCTTATTACTGTACTACAAGGCCGTTAACCATACCTTAGCGGCTTTTTAGTGAAGTAATTTATTTAAAATTTTAGCCTTAATAATGTTTGTTACATTTTGTTCATAAATACTTACCTAAAAAGTTGTTAAGTGACATAACTGCTTTATAGCCATGACATTCGTTTCGATTTCAATTTTAATAACTTTCCTAATGAGCGGTTACGGGGCTTTAGATGCTTTTAAGCTAATTGTTGCCAATGTTATGCGGAACTTTTTTTAAATCTTAACTACTTTGCTTATCTAAAAGGGGGCTACAAATATTTCGATTGTGGTTAACTTCTTTATAGTTTAGCATTCATATGGGAATATCTAAGAAATTATAGACATCTTCAAAAATTAAAATTTTATTTCAGCTTTTAAATGATACTCAAAAGAAATATAATTTTAATAGACAATACTCAACTTATAACTAATTAAGATCTTAAGGTACGATTCCACCGAAATAGTGTGCAGCACACGTTAACAAACATTTTGTGCAAAACTCCTGCATTGCACGTACTAAGCTGGTATCGCGTTTAGGGGAACCAATTATTATTTTATTCTTTCGGGGAACCGATTACTATTCCGAATATTATTTGGTCGAATTTCATTTTACCGAAAACTATTGACCGAAGTCTTTTTTGCTATATGCCTTATTTGACATATTTTCAGATCATCGAAGTATCATGTGGCATAATGTATTATTTTACCGAACTACATTTCGCCGATTTACAAAATAACTTTTTGCTTTGGCCGAAGCCTCTTTTGAACTTTTTTTTATTTGCCTAATGTTTTATTTGTCATATTTTCACCACATCGAAACAACATTTCACGGAATATTATTTGGTCACAAATATATAGCCGGTTACAGGGTGGCATTTTCAATTTATAATTGAAATGGTGTCATATAAAGTCAATATATTGTGCTACAAAATTTAGTGACAGAAACGAATCGCTGCAAAACCGACTTCACGCAGTCTAGTCTGTGTTTACGTATTTATTATGGAGTGTCATGCAAATGATTTATTAATAACTGTGATGCATAAGACATTTTATTAAGTAATTATTTCAACGAATTAGTCCAAGAGCGGAGAAAGTGAGCTCGGGAATTTAGAGCACCCCGACACGGATAGGTTAGGTTCGAAGAGAATGACGAGAGCTAAAGTGAGCGAGCAAAGCGAGTGAACTCAACTCCCCTCATCTTATTCATGTTAGGTGACTTTAGACCCTACAGACAGAAATAGGAGCCCCGCATAGCGGGCCTCCGTCATCATTTTTTTTTTCAATTCGCTTTTTATATATTTGTATTCGCCCACTGTTTCTCTCTATGCATGCTCTTTTTTAAATGCATATAAAATATGCTTTAATATCATTATGCGTAAATAAATTTATGCTGTAGAATGTTATGCGTAAATAAATGTATGCTGTAGAATGTTATGCTTAAACATCATTATGACGAGAGAAATTATGCGCAAGCTGTTTAGCGTAAATAAAATTAAGTATGCCATGTTATATTATGTCTTAAAATTTTATGCAAATGGATAGGGAACGATGAAATAGTGTGCACAAACTTTCTAGGCGTTTGGTGAAATTAAAATATTATACTAAACAAATTTACTTAGTGACTCTATTGGTTTTTTGATGATGTTCATTGACATCGCGAATAATAAGTAAATTTTGCCATTAAAACGTTTTATGCTTGCGTATTATTTATCGGTGATAATGTTTTAATTATATTTCATTTCTGTTATTTTTCAATTTCTTGAGGATGCGCTCGAAATTTAATTGACATTTGAGGATTCTTTAGAAACTTTTCGTTTAAAAACTTTAAATTGTATACTCTTCAGCAAAATTAAGGCTTTACACGGTGATATAACAAAGTAATTAAGCGTTATTGACAAAGATTGATGATGGATCCTGGTGATGGAGGTATGTAACTTATTTTATACATTATTTTACAAATGTTTATATCTTTTGAATCTTTTTCATAAAAAATAATCTTGCATAATAAATTAGTAACTATTTAAGATAATTACTAATTAATATAAGAAATATATCCGGGCTAGTCAAATTAGAATAAAAAAAGTTAATTCAAAAATCAAAAACCCAACTGATTAAGAATTGAACTAATAAGCTGTTAACAAGAAAAAATCATGCTGTGCAGTCGGAGGAAACATATTCGCGAACTAGCTGACCACCTGATCCTGCCGATGTGCGATGGTTGTACACGACCTCGGCAGTCGGTGCTTCGGGTGGAATGGCCGCACCCCGCTCACCCCCAGAATGCACGCAGCGCGAGAGTCAGCTAACTGCCTTTTAGTTAAGTAATGAGACTTAGCTGCTTTGTAGCTAAGAAAAATCTAATTTCTTTCCGGTGTTTTCATCAAACAGGCATGAATTATTTTCAAGCAGCTTAGCTAAAAAAGCGTTAAGGGCGAATAACCGCAAATAAGTTAAGTTTTTCATTGAAACTGTTCTTTAAATGCTTAACTATAAAGTAGTTATAGTCCTTTTGCGTCTTTATAGTCAAGAATAATCAGATAACGAACTTGTAGTTAAGCAAAGGGCTAGAAAATAACCATCACATCGAGCAGTTAAGGTTCTTTAAAGTACATTTAGCGAAGAAGTGTGGGTTAGACGCTTTCAAGTGATGGAATCGTCGTAAATTGTGTTACTTAACGGCCTACAAAAATTTCATATCTTTGGAACTATTTACATTCCAGACATGTTTCTTATACAGAAAGATAGATAATTTTGAACTCTGTCACTCTCTATTAAAAAGTAAAAATTGACCATTTGAGGGTTAACGGCTTTCTAGTTAAAGGACGGCAGTATGGAAGGAAGCCCTCGTGTTTCCGACATACATATATCGGAATAACACATAAGCTATAATTTATAAAGATATTCATAATCATTTCAGCCGAAAGACGTCCACTGCTGGACATAGGCCTCCCCCAAGCGTCGCCACATTGACTGTTCCCGTGCATGTCACATACAGCGCATTCCCGTAACCTTAACCAGGTCATCGGTCCACCTGGTGGGAAGCCTTGCAACGCATCGTTTTCCGGTTAGCGGTCGCCACTCCAGAACTTTTCAGCCCCATCGACCATCAGTTCTGCGAGAAATGTGCCGAACCCACTGCCACTTAACTTTCGTAATTCTTCAGGCTATGTCGGTAACTTTGGTTCTACTGTGGATATCCTAATTTCTGATGCGATCACGTTAGGAAATTCCGAGCATAGCCCTCTGTATTGCCCTTTGGGTGACTTTAAGCTTTCTGATAAGGTCCCATGTGACCACGTCTCGGACCCACATAGGTACACCCCATAGGTAATCACTGGCAACCCACACTGGTCATAGACTTTTGTTTTATTGGACGAGAAGATACCACGCAACGTCACGAACGCCGCCCAGCCGAGTCGGATTCGACGGTTGACCTCTTTCTCGAAGTTAGACCTACTCGACTGGGCCGTTTGTCCCAGGTAGACTTAAAAACTTAAGTACAACACAGCACATCATTAATATATCATTTCATATCATATCATCATCAATTAAATTGTATTGCATTGGAAGACCAAATATCTCATTCTTAATATCTAAATCAGTCGTCACTAAAAGATTTACAGGTATTGTAGAAGTACTAATTCCACGCTAGTGGAATCGCGGGCGGCAGCTAGTATATAATATCCTGCTGCTATTATTTAAACGTGAATGTTTGTGAGGTTGGATCGATGGATGAATGTTTGTTACTCTTTCACGCAAAATACTACTGAAAGGATTTTGATGAAACTACAGAAATATAGCTCATACATCAGTATAACACATATTATGCTATAAGTCATAAGTCATTTATTCATTTGTTTAACATAGGTACAATAATAATGGTATATACAGGTAATAAAGAGTGCGCTATGTTATGCCAGAGGGCGTACAAATGTTTGCAAGTATTTAAAAAAAAGAAATTAAATAAAATCAAGCCAGGTAAATCAAAATAATGAACTTAAATAAGCCTGGAAAATTAAACAACAATTATATAGAATTGCATAATCCAAATTAATAGAAATCAATGTCAATATAAATATCAATAGAAATCAATGTCAATAAAAAGAGAAACAAATAATAATAGGAACAATAATATAACAAAAACAAAATGTCAAAAACAGTACATGTCAAGACACAGACTGAAAACAAATAATAAGGCTATGTCAATATAGGCAAAACATTACAAATGTCAATATTCAATACTAATATTAATATACAAATCCAATGTCAATATACAATACTGATTTCAATATACAATACTAATGTCAATATAGGTAAAAATTACAAATGTCAATATCCAATACTAATGTTAATATACAATTCTAATGTCAATATACAATACTGATGTCAATATGCAATACTAATGTCAAATATACAACATTATTTATAAGCACAAACAGTCATGTATCTCATTAGCATGTCAACATTCTATCATTAGATTTTTGTCTGATAAAAATTCCGAAATACTGTAATATGCTTTGCTCACCAGTAAGGATTTTAGCCGTTTCTTAAATAAGCTCACGTTCAATTCTTTGATTGATCGTGGTAAGTGGTTAAATATGACTGGCGCCATGCAAAATACACTTTTATACATTAATGCTGTGTGGGACCTTCTTACGCATAAGCTACTGTTATCCCTTCGACTTCGGTTACTAATGTCCGACATTTTTTTAAACAACTTAGGATTGGACTTAACAAATACAGCAACTTCAAAAACATATAAAGATGGAAGAGTCAATATTTTAAATTTAATAAATAATGGTTTACATGTATCTATGACCTGTAATCCAAACATTGTTCTGATGCACTTTTTCTGTGCTTTAAAGATTATTTCCCTATTGGTTGAATTCCCCCAAAAAATAACGCCATATCTGAGCACTGAACCCACCAAGCCGTGATATGCTGTGACTAAAGCGTCCACACTCGTCACTGAGGTAAGTTTGTATAGGGCATAGGCAGACTTACTAATTCGCTTGGTTAGCTCCTCCGTGTGTGCTTTCCAATCTAATTTATTATCAATTGTTAAACCTAGGAATTTAGATGTGTTAACTTGTGATATGCGTTGGCTTTCATAGTATATACTCATATTTGTGTTTGAACGTTGGCTGAACGTAGTTAATTTCGTCTTTTCTATATTTATCTTTAAATTATTATTATCTAACCATTGTATTATGGAGGTTATCGTCTGAGAAATTTCGTCATTGTAGGTTTCAGCGTTTGTGCTGTTAATAGTCACAGTGCTGTCATCAGCAAATAGTGACATAGTGTGACTTGTAACTTTCGGCATATCATTTATATAGATTATAAATAAAGGAGGCCCTAAAACACTGCCCTGGGGTACGCCATATGTGAGTGTTCGAAGATCAGATTTGTAAATTCGTTGACATTTAAATTTAAAATCTATTTCAGATACTTCAACGTACTGTTTCCTGTTCTTTAAATATGATTCTATTAAATTCAAGACATTACCTCTAATGCCGTAAGCTTCTAGTTTACTTAACAAAATATTATGGTCCACATAGTCAAAGGCCTGTGTCATGTCACAATATATTGAGCACACAGGTATTCTATTGTCAACATTCGTATAAACATTATTTAAAAAGTCGTAGATGGCCAAATTTATCGTTTTATTTTTCCGAAAACCTTTTTGTTCATCTGTCAAATATACATCATTCATATGTCTATAGTTTATATAGATATTGGGAGAAGTACTAATACCACGCGGGCGGAGCCGCGGGCGGCAGTAAGTGTATCTAATAAAGATGCCTTAGTGTTTAACCACAAAAACTGTTACATGATATTTTAGAGTTTCTAAGTAGTACCACAAAGTAAGTAAGCGTCATCTTGCCGCAGATAGAGAGGCCACTACGAACAAAGCGTCATTATGCATTTTTTTTCAAGATGGCAAGTTAAAAATTCAATATCTAGGCAAATAATAGATTATTTTAAGTCCATAGACGAAATTGGAAAGGCTCTAAAACTTGTAATAATAATATGCTTGGTGCTTTTTACATTTTTATGACCATCTAAAGCAAAGCTAGAATCAAAAACCGATATACATATCAGAGGCTCTCACTCATAAAACCCAGAGACTGTATTATTTGGCCCGGCAATTCCGGAAAAGTCATGGATTCAGCTTCTGCTGGATAGCAAATGGTATTGTCTACTTGAAAAACAACAAAAACTACTCACATATTCGGATAAACAACGTTGCTGATTTAGAAAAGTTACGAAAAAATTTAAAACCGCTGTGACTATCTATTGCTCTTGGATATATATTCTGTATCCAGTCACATACTCAACCAAATTATTTGTGTAGGTATATATCCAGATGCTTTAAAAACATCTATAATTAAACCCTTATTTAAGAATGAAGATAAGGAGTTGATGGAATATTATAGAGCAATTTCACTCATACCGGTTATTTCAAAAATATTTGAGAAATACATCTACAGAGAACTATATAATTACGTGGAGAAAAATAATATATTTTGTGAAGAACAAAAAGGATTCAGACAGCTCAGAATTATTAACATGGCAATTTATGACTTTTTGTATACTATTATTAGAAACATGGATATACGATCCCCTATATGTGCTATATTTCGCGATATGACTGAGGTGTTCGATTATGTACATTATAATACCTTACTTAAATGGCTAGACAAGAATAATTTAATTATAAATAACACAAAGATAATGCACTATAGACAGCATACTCCCGCCTTAACTAATCTTCATATACACTACAAAAATGACAATATGGAGGAAGCAGGAGATACGAAATTTTTAGGATTACAAATAGATTACAGCTTATTTATTTATTTATTTATGTACACACAAAACACATAAAAGAGAAAGTACATATAAAGAAAGTATAGCACAAAGGTGCTGCTTATTTCTAAAGAAATTTCTTCCAGCAGACCTACGACAGGAGAATTTGATAAGACACATAGACACATTAAAAACGCTTAAATTGGAAATCTCATATAGAAATTTTGTGTAAAAAACTGAGTTCATCTGCATATGTTTTATATAGATTATCCTCCTTAGTAGATACCAAAACATTTCTAACGGCTTATTACGGCATAGTTGAATCTCACTTACGCTAATGCATCATTTTCTGGGGGGAACTCAACTGATAGAGACACGGCATTTAAGGCCCAAAAACGATGTCTCCGGTCAATGTTTAAACTTAAAACTACAGACAGTTGCAAGCCCTATTTTAAGCAATACAATATCTTGACACTTCCTTGTATTTATATTTTCGAGGTGGCTGTGTTTGTAAAGCAAAATCCAAGTTGTTTTGAACGCCTAGCTGATGTATTCCCACGGAATAGGCGTGACAATAGCAAAATATGTCAAGTATCATGTCAAACCACTTTGATGCGCAACGTGTTTATTGCATGGCCCCAGATATTTACAATAAATTACCAAGTGGATGGAAAGATTGAAATACAGTGATGTGTAAGATTAGACTACGTTCTTTTTTATTAAATAAAACATACTACAGTTCAAAATCAAAATCAAAATCAATAATTTTTATTTCACATAGGCCTACATGGGCACTTATAAAACGTCGACAATGTGCACGGTTCGGGTTGGTCGATTCCTATGGAGAAGAACCGGCAAGAAACTCCATGGTTACTCTTTTAAAAAATTGTTTGGTTTTACAATATTTCCGTGTTACAGCAGTACTTAGATGGGGGGACAACGCAGGCCCGATAATAAGTCGTAAGAAACTTAAACAAGAAGTGATTATATAATAAATAAACAAAAGATTAAAAAAAAGTAAAACGAGATAAAATGTTAACAATCTAGAAGGCCTACAATGTTCACACATTTACAAACCAATCGGTAAAATAATCTATACAAAGTATAACAAGACTAAATTTAACATGTTAGTTGTATCAAATACGCGTTCGATTTTTGCTGAGAGCAGTTGTGTTACATGCGATCGCGCGCGTACCACAGTGTAAAAGTGCTTACGCATCAAAATAACGCCGTCCAGTCGGATGCACCGCAATGTCCTAGTTATTGCGTAATGCTGACGGCTGCAGGCGAATATTATTGTTAAGGCGAAGTTAATACTCGATTAACTTCTACAATGAGTTCGAATAAGCAAAAACTCAGCGTGAACTTATCAACAGAGACTGAACATCTGTTGTTCAAGTACTTTTGTGAAGAACAAAGGCAGCGTGAAAAGCTTGAAAAAAACGTAAATGACTTAAAAAGTCAGATAGAAAACCTCCAGCAACAGCTGAAACTTCAAGCGGAGAACCCACCGAAATCAGCTACTACAACCGCCCCTGAAACTTCTCCCCCGCCTGTTGAATATACAACGGATGAAGAAGAACTCGCTCGAGAAACAGGATGGATACGGCAAAAAAGCAGGAAGAAAAGAAAATTGAACACCTCGCCCGCCCAACCCACTCTGCATGAACAAGGAAGTGAACATAATAAAGGTAAGGAAAAAACCATTAAAACTCCTTTGCCACCACCTATTGTAGTAGATGGTATCCAGGATTACCAGAAATTCTTTGATTTTTTGTCTGAGAGCCAACCAGCTGACGCGTTCAGCATCAAAATGATAAATGGCGATACAATCAAAGTAAATGCCAAAAACGATGATTCATACAGAGCAATTACAAAGGCCCTCTCTCTCAACAATTGCCTTTGGCACTCGTATGAGAACAAGCAAGAGAGACCAATTAGAGTGATGGCAAAAAAATTGCATTTCACATGCATTCCGGAGAGAATTGTTGAAGATTTGCGTGGCAAAGGCTACAAAATCCTAGAAGCAGTCAACAAATTGGCCACTCAATATGTTCATGCTAACATTCTCGAACGATGAAGAAACTAGCAAAATTTTTAACATCAAAACTGTATTGGGATGTAATGTGGAAATACAACCGGTAAAATCCACAAAACTGGTACCTCAGTGCAAACGATGCCAGGCTTACGGCCATACGCAAAAGTACTGCTCCAAAGAACCGAGGTGCGTAAAGTGCACAGGCAAACATCTCACGAAGGATTGCAGAAAATCAAAAGAGGAGAAGCCAAAGTGCGTTCACTGTGGAGCGCCACATCCAGCTAACTACAGAGGTTGTATCGTAGCTAAAGAAATCCAGCAGATGAGAAACAAAAAATCGAAAGGCAATAATACTGCCCCTCAACAAAATACACCTAGTGGAAGAGCCGAAGTCCCCACCCAGTACAAACGAAGGCAAAGCACTACAATTAAAAACGTATCTTATGCCCAAGTAGCTACAAGAGGCATAGCCAAGGCGCCTGTGGTTGATATGAACAGTGACAAAAAGTTAGATGAAATCTTAAAGTTAATGTCATCATTCGACGAGAGATTGAAAAAAATTGAAAATAGCAACAAAGCTGCTACTACTAAGCCACAAAAATGAATACTACACTAAGAATTATGGCGTGGAACTCAAATGGGTTACAAAAACATCAGAACGAGTTACAAGTAGTATTAGATATAGAAAAGATTGATGTTTGCCTGATATCAGAAACTCACTTCACAAAGCAATCTCACATTAAGTTTAAAGGGTACAAAGTATACCATGCACTTCACCCAGACAATTCCGCAAGAGGTGGTAGTGCCATTATAGTAAAAGAAAACCTACAGCACTTTGAAGAGTTTAAATACGAAGAGAGGGACATCCAAGCAGTGGCAATTTGTCTACAAACCAAAAAATATCCTCTAACAGTATCTGCCATCTACAGTCCACCACGGTATATGATAAAAAAGGACCACTATATGAACTTTCTAACTCGCTTTAGAACTCGATTTATCTTAGGAGGTGACTTCAATGCTAAAAATACGTATTGGGGCTCAAGACTAACAACTACTAAAGGCAAAGAACTACTAAATGCCATAAAAGAGCTGAAATGTGATGTCATATCAACTGGAAAGCCCACCTACTGGCCAACAGATCAAAATAAAATTCCGGACTTAATAGACTTTTTTATAACCAAGGATCTATCAACTAGTTATATAAAATCGGAACAAAGTTATGACATGAACTCAGATCACTCTGCAATATATCTTGAAATTAGCGAAACCATTTTGTGTAAAGAAAACAGGCCCACTCTTGTTAAAAAGTGTACAGACTGGGTGAGCTTCAAGACCAGATTGAATGATCAAATAGACCTTAAAATTCCACTAAAAACACCCGAACATCTAAACGCCGAAGTGGCAAAGTTCATAATGCATATCCAGCAGGCAGCGTGGGAAAATACACCTGACTTCAACAAGAGGACGAAAGGAAATACTTACCCGCTCAAAATCAAGCATCTCATTATGGAGAAAAGAAAACAGAGGAAAACGTGGCATCAATCTAGGTGCCCTGAAGACAAACGAAAATTGAATTGTCTTACAAAAAAAGTAAGAAGACTAATCCAAGAATTTAAAGACGAGTCAACCAAAACCTATCTTCAGAGCCTAAGTAACGACCAAAAGACAGACTACTCTCTTTGGAAGGCTACTAAGCACTTAAAAAGACCGATTACCCAAATACCACCTATCAAATGTGAAAACGGGCAATGGGCAGTAACTAACGAGCAAAAAGCGAAAAGGTTTGCAGAGCACCTAGAAAATATCTTTCAACCAAACGACGGGGAAATCCTTGAAAATCACACTTTGCTTAATATGGTGACATCGGAAAATGAAGTTACCATAAAATTAGTAACACCGAGAGAAGTCGCACGAGAAATAAAACACAATATAAGTACAAGAAAATCACCAGGGTACGATTTAATAACAGGAGAAGTACTTCATAACCTACCGAGAAAGGGTCTGGTTAAATTAACGACCCTTATCAATGCCGCATTAAGGCTTAAATATGTACCAGACTTATGGAAGGTGGCTGAAGTAATAATGATAGCTAAGCCAGGTAAACCGGCTCACGAAACATCATCCTATAGGCCTATTTCCTTGCTACCAATAATGCCCAAGCTATTTGAAAAGCTGTTACTCAGACGACTTAAACCTATAATAGATAGCAAGAACATAATACCAGAGCACCAGTTTGGTTTTCGAGAAAAACACTCTACTATTGATCAAGTACATCGGATCACAAACGTTATAGAAAACGCCCTTGAAGATAAGAAAGTATGTTCTACTGTATTCCTAGACGTGGCGCAAGCGTTTGACAAAGTATGGCATGAAGGCCTTATACATAAATTGAAGAGCTTATTACCGAAGCAATTTTCAGATATATTAGAGTCCTATGTTCTAAACAGAGTCTTTAGAATAAGACAAGAAGACGCCTACTCTGAACTGAAACAAATAAAAGCTGGTGTACCGCAAGGAAGTGTGTTAGGTCCGGTCCTGTAACTACTATACACTTGTGATATTCCTAAATTAGAGCAAAACACGATTGGGACCTTTGCTGATGATACGGCCATAATGGCTGTAGGAAACAGCCACGTAGAAGCAGTAGAAAAGGTTCAAATGGCTGTTAATCTAGTTTATGACTGGACCAAAAAATGGAGGATTAAACTAAATGAATCTAAATCTGTTCACATTGATTTTACTAACAAAAAACACCAGTATTCTCCAGTTTATATTAATAATAAACAAGTCCCATTCGCGAATACAGCCAAATATCTCGGTATGACCCTTGACGCAAAGTTACGCTGGAAAGCCCACGTCAAGAAGAAAAAAGAAGAACTCGACTTCCGATATAAAAGAATGTATTGGCTGCTTGGAAGAAACTCCATGCTGTCTGTGCAAAACAAATTACTGCTATACAAACAAGTCCTGATGCCAGTTTGGACTTATGGTATTCAGGTATGGGGCTGCACCAAACAGAGCAATATATTAATTATACAAAGATTCCAGAACAAAGTGCTAAGGGCAATTGTAAATGCACCGTGGTACATACGAAATGATGACCTCCATCGGGACCTAAAAGTTGAGTTCATCGATAAAGTGATCCAGAAATTTGCAGAAGCTCACGAAAAGAGACTTCATCAGCATGTGAACGTCGAGGCAATCCAGCTTCTCGACCACACAAACATAGTTAGAAGACTAAAAAGAACAAAACCGTTCGAGTTAGTGTTTAGTGTTAGTGAATAGTGTAACGTACGAAAGTGCTACCAAATAAACACAAGAACGAAGTGTATTCGCCTTAATAGAGACAATAAGAAAAGTGCTATTGGACACATTCTTAGTAAAGACAATGTAATAGTTTAGGTTATAATTAAATTACTTATTAGTCTATTTATAAGGCTAGATTGTAATAAGAGTAGGGTCCATCCTATTGATGAACCCTAGAAAAGACAAAAAAAAAAAAAAAAAAATGTTAGTTGTTGTAGTTGTGTGTCATGTAGTTGTAACGGATAAAAAATCAATATATCTTTAAGAGACATCTTGTGCCAAACATGACAACCAGCTTGGCTAGGGTGTGTCACCAGTTGATCGTGTCGTGACACTGGATGGCGTTGCTATATGGAGTTACTAATTAATGATAAAATAAAATTAGAATGTATGTGTGTATCAATTTAATTCAACAAACACACAATTCAACACTTAAATAATAAATGATTAACTTCTTTAAAATATCTACATAAAGAAAAACCATAGACATAAACAAGTCTATTGGTCAATCTTCAATGTCTATGACTGACAAGAATGACAGTTATTTTTCATTGGAATTTACTGAGCGAGTACACCGGCTGTAAACTTTTTATCCCTAAAAGAGCTCATAAAAGTTATTAAAATGACTCGTAGGCGGCAGGGAACCAGCCCCAAATATAAATAAAGAATGTTTGTTATTAAATAAGTTACCCAAACTATAGGTTAACTTCATGCTTAGATAAATTACAATTGTACGCCAACCAAACTATAGGTTTACTTCAAGATTACAAAATTTTAAATTTTAGATAAGATAAGATAAGTCTTTATTTGCCTTAAACTTGGTATAAAGTTGTTACAGTCAGATATTAATCTTAAGTCGACATGTTTAGCTATACAGGATATGTATCAATTGCATGCAAAATAAATATATAATTATTAGTTAATTGCTGTTCAATGTCACAGATAAGCTCAATACAATAATACAATAATTTATCTGAGCATTATACGCAATGACAAAAGATTATTTTAAGTTTCTTGTTAAAAAATATCTTTAATGTCATAAAACACATGTTCTTTCAGTCATTTCAATAATCTGTTTTTAAATGAGTTAATATTATATAACAATTTTATTTCTTTTGGAATTCTGTTATAAATGCGTATACACATGACAAGGAAACTTTTCGCATACTTGGCAGATTTATGAGTATCCTGCAATACAAGTCTGCATGGATCTCTAGTCTCTCTTAAAAATAAGCCCCTATCGTAAGATGGATTCTATATAGGCGTGATATGTTGTAATTGCTGTTTTAATGTTGGTTATATTCCTTCCTGAGAGCATAAACAAACTTATTGATCCTACTGCACAAATTATCCAGATGTACTTTCCAATTCAGATCTTGATCTATGAGTACTCCTAAGAATTTAGTTTGTGAAACTTCTTTTAGCCTGTCAATGTTAAGTTTGAAATTATATTTAGCATGTTTTGATTTATGAAATTGTATATAATTAGATTTATCCAAATTGATTTTCAAATTATTTGTCTGTAACCATTTTATAATGTCGTCAATAGTATTATTAATGTCCATCTCATGATCAGATTTCGTTTTATACTTTTTGTCAGATGTCACAATAATCGAAATGTCATCTGCAAATAACACACATTTATGTTTAGTCACTAGTGGTAAGTCATTTATGTATAATAGAAACAATAAGGGTCCTAATACACTACCTTGGGGGACGCCGCAGTTATTAACTCTATAGTTACAAGAATACGAGGTTAATAGATCTTCGTTTAATTTATCAATAACAACATATTGTTTTCGGTTGCTTAAATAAGACGCGATCCACTGCAGTGCTAAACATCTTATTCAATTTTTTTCTAATTTATTCAACAAGATATCATGTGCCACAAAGTCGAAAGCTTGTGACAGGTCGAAGAATAGTCCTGTCGTTAAATATTTTTTATTTAGGAAATTATGAATATGTGTTAAAAGATCAGCAATTGCTAGTGTTGTTGACTTATGCTTTTGAAATCCATACTGTTCTTTAGTTATGATGTTGTATTTGCTACAAAAGTCGGAAAGTCTCTTATGCATGCATTTTTCAAATAATTTAGATATTATGGGTATAAGAGTTATCGGGCGATAATTTTTAACATCATTTCTATCGTTTTTTTTTGTACAGAGGTTTAACGACTGATAATTTTAAGGCATCAGGATAAGTTCCAGATGAAAATGAAAAATTTATTAAATAAGTCAATATAGGAATCAATTCTGTACTGCAAGTTTTAATTACTTTTGTACTAATTCCATCGTAACCTTCTGAATTAGTGTTATTTAAAGCTATTATCTCTTTTTTTATCTCGTCTTCTTTCATAGAGGCAAGAAACATGGAATTGGGTATGGTCTTGGTTTTATTGGGCTCATCAGTATCATGTAAATTAAATTTCACAGTGCTAGTCGAATCAATAAAGAAATTATTAAAAGCATTTGCTATGTCAGAGGGATTAGCCAGTATTCTATTATCTATTACCAGTTGAGATATATTATTGTCACTTTTTGTATTTCCAATTTCACGGTTAATGACTGACCACGTTGCTTTGCATTTGTTTTGACTTTTATTTATGTAATTAATGTTTGAATTTATTTTGGATTTATAGATACATTTTAGCAGTATTGATGAATATTTTTTATATTTGAGTTTGTACGTTAGGGTTTTATTTTTATAATAGAGGTACCGTAAACATCGTTTAGTTTTGCAACTATTTCTGAGACCCTTACTTATCCATTTTTGTTTATTTGCATTAGAGTTGTTTATTTTAATCTTAATCTTTGGGAAGCATAAATTATACAATAAACATAAAAACTCGTGAAATTTATTGAATGCTTTATTTAAATCAGTTTCGTGATGTACCTCTGACCACGTTAAACTAGCTAGGATTTTTTTGAATTTTCTTATGTTTTCACTACAATAGTCTTTTTTATAAATAAAATATGGTTTGGTGTTTAAACTTTGCTCTTTTACTGGGAAATCTAAGCGTTGTGCTGTGTCGTGGTCTGATAAGTATAGGGGTAAAACCTCAATAAAAGATTTTTTTATGTTACTTAGTATGTGGTCTATACAAGAGTCTTTACGGGTGGGAACATCAACGTGAATCTGCAAGTTATATTTATTACATAGATCATTTAAGTAATCGGTTACTTTTCCTCTCTTAAAAGTATTGATATTGAAATCACCGGCAATAACTATTTTTGTACTTGACCCATATTATTTAACCGTTTCGCAAATAAATTATTCAAGTTGATCCAAAAAAATGTTAGCATCAGATTTAGGCGTTCTATAATGACACACATTAAATTATATTCATTATTATTTATTTATTTATATTATATATAATATTATTTATTTATTTATATCATATTATTAAATAACATAACATTAATATTATGTAAAACTTAAAGTGAGGTTATAGTCACATGTTTTATTTTAAAACTATATACCTTTTCACTAGTAAATGTTATGTTAAACTTAATAAATAACTCTAATTTAACAAAACATAAACATTATATAGAATTTGAAAGTGCGGTTATAGTCACATGTTTTATTTTAAACTATATACCTTGCACTAGAGAATGTTTTGTTATTCTGAATATAAATCACTTTAATTTAACTTAGTTATTTTAACTGTTAATTAGATTTAAATGTACAGAACAAAAATATTGTTTTTGTTCAAAATGCATAAAGCAATTTTGTTAAACTATCTTCATAAATAAGAATGTTTTCATGTATTTAAATGTATTTGTATTTCAACAGATCTAAAAGCAACTGGAGATGTGATTCGCAAGCGGTATCGTTCCCTGTGTAGTCTGTGTCGGTGTAGCAGCATCAAACAGATGGATTATCCAATGCCAGCGTTGGCCGATGAGGTACACATGTGTTTGGAACCTTATGCAAAGCTGTTTCAGTTAAATAAAGAGTAGGCTTAAGTAGATACTGTTACAATTAGACATATCATAGCTTGCTCATAATATAACTTAATGAGAATTTCTCAAATGATTATTATCATAGTTGATTTTTTAAAACTTAAATAAATATAACTTTATATCACAATTTCTCTTGGAAGTAAGTGATGCCAAGAGAAAGCGTGGGACATCTATTATAACTATTGCATGATGATCCCACTGGCGCCCAATTTTTGAATAAATAAAACTTAAAAACTGTTTGAAGCAATTAGTAGCGACTTATTAGGTTTTTTTTTCTTGTGTCAACTAAAAGAAACATAATTTAAGAGATGGCGATGACGAAATCCTACACCGGGAAACTAAACTGTGCTGGGGGATAAAACATTGAAAGCTCAAGAAGAAATATGACGAGCTAAGACGAATAGTTGGCAGAAGTTTTGTACAGGGGGGTGACCACAAGCTCTTAGAGTAAGGTTATTTTGAGATCGAGTAAGGGACAGATGTATCTGACTTGTATACATCTGTCACTTACTCGATCTCAAAATAACCTTACTCTAAGAGCTTGTGGTTACCCCCCAGATGTGGACGATAGTGTATTAATATTCTTATAATATATTTTTCTGAAATGTGGAACAGAATGAGATGGATTAACTCTCAAAAGTTACATGAATGTAGGATTCTGCGTGTATCGCTCCACTCGCCTATTAATATAATTATTATAAACTTTCTATTTTGTGGTAGTACTTGAGTACTTGGCTAAGCCAAGTAGTTTAAATAAATCTTATGTTAACCTTACCAAAGTTAACTCAGAGGCTTCCGATCAACGTGTTAGAATCATGAATGGAACTCTATATAAAAGTATTGATATCTACCAAGATAGCAAGCTTTGAATGTCAAGATGGTTGTTGGTTATTTACTGTTTATCAGAGTTCCAATGAATGTGGCGTGTCAGGAAAGGGTTTTATGAATAAAAGCACAGAAAGACAAGACTAGGTATTTATTTAAGTAAGGCTTGTCAGTTAATTCATATTTAGAAGGCTCGAAAGCTTACCGCCCGTTCGCTAGACTAGTTCTCGTGGGGAAGAAGGCAAGAAACCCCACGGAAGCTCTTTCATAGTATTTATCGATATCTTAACTACAAAGTATTTACAATATTATAGAATCAAAATAACAAGCATAAGGCAAAGGACATAGACTAGCCCTTAAATCAATATAACATATTAAGAATAAAAGCCATAATATGATATAGACACAGTTTCAACACAACCATTAGCAATAATAAAGATATAATATCAAATAACTTACGTTAGCCTTGTGTAGTCGACCTTACACCAAGTATTATAAGTAGTATACTTCTAAATAACTATATCTGGCCTGTACTGGCTTGTAGTTCACAAAAAAAGTAAGTCAGCTTATCAATTACACAATATTTTATAACAACAGGTCTATCTGTGTCTCAATACGTCCAATATGAGAAAATGGCGCGGTATCCCGCCATTTTCCCTATTGCTTTAAATAATCTCAAAATAAGGTGAACAATAATAAATTCTTATGTATTGAAAATGTTTTAAAACGTATCAAGACAATTAAGGAATTTAATAGTGCCTATTTAGTCATTCTTAATCAATATTCGAAAGAATATTGATACTAACATACAGTATTGTACTAATTGTTTCAAAGGAATTATAATACTAATGTAGCAATATAAAATCCAGGATACAACACAATGATCATTACAAATTACGTAATGATTTATAGGAATATCATCAACGTGGCTTAATATAAGTTTAGAGTTATTTCCTGTACACACAACAATATTGACTTAGGTGGGTACTCTTTTACATTTGCAGGTAGTTAGACAACACAATAATAATTTAGGTAGGTACTTAGACATTTGTCGGTAGGTGCTTAATAAATATGACAGGTATGTATTATGTAGCAAACCAATGCGACTTGAAAACTGAAAACTAACGATTTAATGACGTCACACATACTTCAAAATCTAACAAACGCATGCCAAGAATATATCGGTGCAAAACCAACAGATAATATAACCAAGCGAATAACTGAAAGATCCACAAATGCAGTGATATCCCAGTAGCTACGAATATCCGATGTATGTGCGCGAATAAATGTATTGTAATATATGCGTCGAGGAGCTGTGCGAAGGATTGACTAAATAATATTCGCTGTGGAATGCTGAAAAATCGCCGTGTTTGCGCCCACTGCCACGGGAGCGAGGCGGCGCGGCGAGTCGATGTCATCGGCGGCGCTCCACCTGTACCTACCTCTACTGGTACAATATGCCTGAATTTAATTGTCAGTTGTGTAAACCGACAATTTTATATTGTGTGTGTGTGTCGTCTCTCGGGTAAGATTCTTCAACGAGTATGAGGGACAGCAGATTATGATTATGATCTAACGTCATGATCGTAAATGGATACCGTCACTTGGGACGCACTCGGCTCTTGTCTATTATGCACATTTAGTAAATGCTAATTTATCTCAACTTTGCTCTAAATATAAACAAGTAAAACAAAAAAACTTTTTTTAAACAAGCTTTTTAGTTTAACGTGCATTGTCATCCAAACCAAACGCGTAAGCAAATTTCAGCTCAATTGGATAAGAACAACTGTTTTAAAATTCAGTTGCAAGATTTCACCCAAACAACTTAACAAGTTGAATAAAAGCTTGTAAAATAGTAGCTCGCTGCTACGGCGTAGCACGTGGCTACGGCGTAGATCGTCGCTACGGCGTAGCACATGGCTATGGCGTAGAACGTGGCTAAGGCGTAGCACGTGGCTACGGCTGCGGCTTAGCAATACCAGTTATTGCCGAAACGATTCCGTATCAAAACGTCCTATGAGCAGATCGTCCTATTCTCAAAATTACCTATTAGCTTAATGTCCTATTAGCAGAATGACCTACTGTCAAAGTACAGTCATTCTAAAAAAATACCATCGATTTTTCGTCATGGGTCATTGCACAAAAGCAATATTGCATTTTATGGTGAATCAACCATCTGATGATGATGTTACAAATACTTCAAGTCTGATTATGGGTTCGGACTAACAGAAAACTGTAATGCGGGCACAGTCGAAGGTGGAGGCGAAGCCAACAGGAGAAGTGCCCAACCTAGGTTGTGCAGCTCCGTGACCTCGTCGCGGCAGTCAGTGCTGCGAATAACGTCTCGCGCAGGTCATACGGGTCAATACCTGGCCGGGGAAATGTGATGAATTGCGCAAGCACTCCGTATGAGTCTGATAGACCCCTCCGCTCAGTCCAGGGCGGAGAACATCCACAAGAATTTCTACACTGTGACCGATTTGTAACTTAAACAGGAAGTGATCACTTTCGCACTGAACGACCTTTTGTATTATAATTATTTTTTTATTTAACTATGTCAGGCAAATGTTCAATAAAATTATTGCTTTAAAAATGTCATATTTGTGAGGTATATCTGGTATTCTGTACCATTCCCATTCTTTTGTTTGTAGGAGCTTTTGCTACTAGATCATTTTGAGACAATTACGATCTGCTCATATGTCGTTTTGCGAATAAGGGCGTTTTGATTCGGAGTTACCGAAACTGGCGTTAAGCGGGCGCCCGCGACGGACACTCGCCGCTTGCCTACACGCGTAGATACGGATTTTGTTTACGCAGTGTTGGTAGTTAAATTTTAATGGTGTGCATGGACGAGTCGTGTCAATGGATCACTTAATATATTATTACGTAGCAAAACGACGACTAGCAAAAAACTGCAACTGTTGCGACTGGCGGGAACCACACGTGTCCCCGTGACAAATGCCCGCGCGGGTCTCCACGACGGAGCACTTTTGTATAGAACCGCGTGGGCGTCCGTTTAACGCAGTTTCAGCTATTAAGGTGTGCACGCATTACTGCCGCGCAAACATGCGTCGGTTGATTCCTAACTAGAGCGCGGCAGAAATGTGCCCTGCAAACGCCCTGTGTTGCTGCCGCGCTCTGGACGCTCAATGTTTGAACATACCTTTACTTTCGTGCATTATTAGGGTTTCTCACATAAGCTGCTACTATCATAAATTTACAATCAAAATTAAATCATGTATTTCTTTGCAATCGCAGTTATAGATCAACCAACAAATTTTTCAATTTCCAAGTTGGAAATTATGTGAGATTGAATTTCAAATGCACAGCAGACAGTGAGGTACTTAGTTGTAATTTAATGAAACTACTTAGTTTCTGAACTTAATAGATGATAATTTAAAGAAGTTTCTTAGCGGCATATCATAGACAGGCGTTGGTCCATATCGGAACCGGGCGGCAGCAGATGCTGCCTCTAAAATAATTACACTATATTATAGTCCGGGTATACAAGCGACGCTGACTGACACCGAGCTACTAGCGCGCTGCGGGCAGCAAGTTCCTTTGGAAACAAAGTAACTGCACTAAATTGAGTCCTAAGTCCAGTGCACTTCAAATAGTTACCATGCGATCCTCACCGACTCTACTCGACACTGACGTGCACGAACTGGGTGTTTAACTATGAACTATTTTATGAATAGTTAGTCTTACATAAGATAAAGTCAAGAAATAGAGGACCTATTCGATAAATTCATCTCAATATCACGTCTGCATGCGGGAGTCATTCTGTCTGACAGTTTGTTGTTGTTGATCGTATACATTGACAGTATTGTAGGTAGAGGTTCTATCGATAATGTAAATCGGATGTATACAACTTTGTCTTTGGTATAAATTTTTGTTAAAGCTCTTTAGTTACCTAATTACTTGCAGTAATGCCATCTTATACAAAATACATATCTGATAGTTAAATGTTGTAGAGTGTGACATCCGTGGACAGTTGTGAGACGACGCTCTCTGAAGTAGCTCAGAGTTAACAACAATATAGGAAACACATAGTGAGTATGATGTATGTTAAATGCAGGCCTGCGGATCACAAGCCAAGAGGCAACACTGGGGCCCATGAGCAATGCTGCGACTCTTGGATCCTACAAGGTCTGTACCCGCAGCCGCGATACGTGGTAGCGGTAACTAGGGGTTTGTTTTTTGGGATACCGATTTCCGCATAGGTGGAAAGTGATACAAGCATGCACAACTTACAGCTACAACTCACATTTGTCCCCGTGGTGGTCTCGTTCAATCCCGTGTCCGGTCGACGGTTATAGGGGGAAAATATATATAATAAATTTGGGATAACCGATGTGGTCCAGCTAGACACGTTCCCGACAAAAAACCTCGTTGCGCGCGAAATATATACACAAACAAATGCACGGGCGACTCACAGTACCCCTCGCAGATCGCGAACGTAATTTCAAATTCAAATTAAATTTATTGCATCCTTAATGTACACACAGGTGGTAAATGTAAGTTACAGAAACAATTATGGACCCTGTCGGGCACAGCAACATTCTAGATACAGTCAGTGTCTAGGAGAGAGGAATAGCGCTCAATATTATTACAAATAAAATATTTTCCTTATCTATTAACATTTTAGTTATCTATTACCTTTCTATTTGTTTTTATTTTGTTTATTGTACTAATACGTAAATCTTTTTATTTTCATGTCAAATTAAATATTAATCTTAAATATTAATTATTCGTTTAAGTTTTTATATTACAATAAGTATATTTGATTAAGATAGTTTATATTGAATAAAATTAATACATAATAAAATTTAAAATGTCTATATTATATTTTAGGTCAATTATTTATTAATGTCATTTTACAGTTTTTAGTTAACAGTTGTCATTATTTTTACTTTAATTTGTCTGTCAGATATTCGTCAATTGTGTAATAGCTTTTACTAATTAAGAATTGTTTTAATTTATTAATAAAAATATTGGTTTTCCTTACTTGTTTTATGTATACCGGTAATTTGTTATATATTTTTATCGACATAGCATACGGACTAGAAGAGTGTAATTTGAGGCGGGAGGAGGGTAGATCTAGTCTGTTTTTATGGCGCAACGAATAATTTTTTTGCATGTCTTCCCGGGTATTTGCGGACTAGTTTACGTAATTCTAATATATAAATATTAACTAAGGTGAGGATTTTATGTTTCTTAAAGTAAGGTCAAATCTTGGGCAATTCGCATGGTGGATCGGAAAAAGATAGAGGCGTTTGAAATGTGGTGCTGGAGAAGAATGTTGCGCATACCATGGACAGCCAAGCGCACGAATAAGTCCATTCTCGACCAGTTGAACATCAAAACCAGACTCTCCACGATCTGCTACCAACGAGTCTTAAGTTACTTTGGTCACATCGCCCGGAGACAGCCAGACAACCTGGAAAAACTGGTAGTATCGAGAAAGGTGGATGGAAAAAGACCACGCGGACGTTCACCTACTCGCTGGTCTAACCAGGTCAGGGCCATTACGGGACTCACGGTGACCACTGCCATGAGAAGAGCCGAAAACAGGGTGGCTTGGAAGCCGCTCGTCGTTGACTCCGTCAAAGCTTTTCAAGACGGGCACGACCTTCAGAAATGAAGACAACGAATAAGAAGAAGAAAAGTAAGGTTTGCAACTATCTGTCTGTTCTATGTTAGTTATTATTCGTATCGGTTTTTTTGTAGGATAAATAGGGAGGGAGTGTCCGTGCTATTTCCCCATAATATTACGCCATAGCTTAACCAAGAGTGGGCATATTATGAGTGATGTATTCGCCATTGACATTTATGCCTAGCCCTTTACAGTCCAGAAATCTGAAGACATCCTCCAGTGCAGCGGTGAACATTTTCGGAGATATGACGTCGCCGTGTCTCAGGACGGGTTCCGAGGTCTGATCCTGAAGTCGAACTGACATAGTGGCGTTTTTATACAAACATTTCAACAGTTCGATGTACCGGTAGTCAATTTGGTACCGTTGGAGAGGCTGCAGTACAGCCCAAGTGTCGATCGAATCGAAGGCTTTCTGGTATTCCACAAACGCTAAACAGAGAGGCAGGTTGTACTCTTCGTTCTTCTGTATAGCCTGCTGCAGCGTATGTATGTGGTCTACGGAGACAATTAGTGATGACCCGTGAAAACAGCTCTAAATCTATTTATTTTTGTTCGATTCCGTCTTCAGGTGACATACTTGCAATTTGCTAAGGACAGTTTACCTCTATTATCGAGTCTTCACCTATCAGACCATCCGGGCTTGCCGCTAAAAAGGGTTTGTTTTCTTCGATAAACATTCCACACTCTAATATCTGTAGCCCCGTGTGCTTGATAAATTGATCGATCGTTTTAGATTCCTTTTCCTTGCCATAATTGGTAGCCACAGTTCCTTTAAATTTGTTATATAAATAACGTTTCTCCTATTTTGCGAACCGATGTTTTCGGTCGCATCTTACATATTCGCCTAACATTCGATGCCGTAAGCCTCTTTAGTCTTTCAATTTCTCATAAGTTATTATCGCTTTGGCCCCCACTATTTTCCTTTGAACATCCTTAGTTGAGAGCAATCTTACAAGAAATTATTTTCCTTTTAATTTATATAAATCCAAAGGCATATCTGTTTCCAACTCTAAGCGAACGTAGTTTTTAACAGGTTCTGTAGTTCTTTTTATTTTGCTCGTTCCGTCTTTGGGATACGTCAGTTTTCTTTTTCGGAAAACCCTGTGATTTTTTTGGAACGCTGCTTTTCTTCTATTTTTTTTTTGTAAATTGGCCCGGACTGCCGCCCTGTATTTTTTTTGGATGCGTGAATGAATAGCCCTTCGCTATTCCATGAAGTTACTGCTCCATAACATCTTGTCTGATATGATATGAGCCACTTCCTGCAAATTTAACTCTTTCACCGCTTATAAATTTGGCAATTACATTATTAAATTGCTCTACAGTATTATTAGTCACGTTCAAAATAAGATTTTCTGCATTTGCTGTTAAGAATAACAGATATTGTTGGATATCAGTCCAAAATCCACAACAATAAAAGTTTCGAGTGACTGGGGCGATTACAAGAAATGCGCGAGCCGCGGCCGGGAGCGTTTCGGAGGCACGCACACACTGTCAACTTACACTCACATGGATAGGGCGGCCGGACGCCACTTGCTCGCAGTTCGCAGAGTGACAGCGATAGTTTTTTCAAATAACTATTATTCAAAAGCGTCTCCACCCGTATTTCTTCTTAATTTCACCACTGCAGGGTAAATGGTTACCTGCGGGTGTCTGCCTATAATATCATTCAAAACAATGGCCTTGGCCAAGATTCTTGGCCCACAATGAACAGGCAAAACACAAATATCAACTTCTCCCCGTTGACCACCCGCTTCAATACCACCTAAAACCATATATAGCAGAAGGGTGGGATCTACGTGGGAGACCCAATCTCTCCACTAAACAAAAGGATGCAAGATAGCCTTGAGAACCCGAATCCAAAAGAGCACGAACTAACAAAGATTTACCCTTCGGGCCCCAGATCCTTACAGACCATAGGCTATAGTGGAGGAGAGGGAGGCGACTACCTATTGTTGATAAACTCTCTCGGGTTGGTAGTCGTCCGGAAATGCGGACTCTGACCAGTTGGAATATGGGTAGGAGTCCACCGGAGTGCCAGGGTGTCTACCGACTCGCCCAGTAACCGGGGTCCGGTAACTACGTACATGTCCAAACTGGGGCGGGCGGCGCTCCAATCACGGTTGCTCATTTATTTATTTATTATTACAATTACTCTCTACACTTACAGTGTTACCCCAAACGTACAAAGAGTCAATAATTACATTATTAGGACATCACATACACATATAAAAACCAGTAAAATTTCAAAATTTAAAAAACCCCCGACACATTTATCTTGCGAAAACACCCCGATTCAAACAGTAAAACGCCCATATCTTTTGAACGGCTGAACCGATTTTATTCAAACATAGCTAAGAACACTCTCGACAAAATCACCTTTCAAACAAAAAAATTGAAGTTTATTATTTAAATTTTAAAATTAAAATCGGTTCATCAGTTTAGGCACTGTGATACCACAGACAGACACACAGATACACAGCAATACACGTCAAACTTATAACACCCCTCTTTTTTCGGCGGGGGTTAAATATAAAAATAATAACAAAAAATTCCCTAAGTAAGACATTAAAATGCATAAATAATTAAAATAAATTCAATTTCAAAACAGCTATTCAATTATCAAATAATACCTAATATTAATATACGTTATAATCATCGTTCATTCATTTAAAAATAATCATTTCAGTAATATAATCAATCAAATTATTATTTATGTGCTAAAACAATCTTTCTCATGTAGCGGTTGCCCAAATATCTCTCCTCCAATTGAGGAGGGGGTGGAGGAGTGCGCCCGTGCAAGGTGAACCCCGTCGAGGATCCACGTGGGGTTGGTAGGGATGCGGACTCACGCCTATGGGGGAGCGTCTGGCATCATCAGGCCTACCAACACCATTTTGGTTCAGACACAACACGCGGTGGTGCTTACATTGACAGTGTGGGCAAGGATCTGACCTCTAGCAATCCCGCTGCAAATGCTGTCCCAGACAATTGTAGCACCACTTGCGGCTGTTGGCGATTCCACGCCAGTTCTTAATGTTCCTTTCCAGGAACTTCAGACAGATGTGACCACGTGGCCATCCGTGTTGCAATATATGCAGCGGATACTGCGAACCTAAGTCGCTACATATTGATGAGGAGGGTATCGTAGCTCACTCATCTCACGAGGGAAGGGGTGCGCACCAACACGATGCTGGTCCGGAGAGGACCGCTCTGGGGCCCGCGAGGGTCCTTTAACACAAGAGTTGTCCAAAAAGCGACACTCCTCATCTTCTCTTTCTCTTTAAATCGGAAGGCAACTTAGACAAGACGATGTGAAGCAAAAGCGTAACGCCAAAACTTGAGAGACGTGGGCGTCCGCCAAAAGCCTCACATTTAGCGCTTAGTCAAAAGTTCCCGGGCATTAGGGCAATTTTGATCCGTAACCGCTAAGTGGTTAATTAGTGCCCCCCTCTCAAAGTGGAGAACAGAGGCCTGCTTTTGACTAGGCGACAAGTTAACCTAGCATCTACCAAACTGTTAAACAGGTCGAAGCAGGCAGTCCAACAACCTAAATCTCCACGAAAGTGTGCCAAGTCCAAGATAGGCAACCGTCCTAAAAAAGCGGGATGGGTGGGAGACTTTGTCTCCACCATGGAAAGACCATGTGCATAACCCCTCAATTTACCGGTTGCATCAACAATGTCATCCGAGAAATTGTAAAACTGTGTGACGTCTGCCTCAACCGCAGCGGCTAACTCAGTGTCCTCAGTGGACAAAAGCGCTAAACATTCCGCATAATATTTATCTACCTTGGCTTGACGAGCCGGGAGGTCACTACAGCGAGCCAACAAAGCCTCTGATCTATCAGATCTACTTATCAAAAAGGCCGCCGATGTGACCCATGTCAATTCTGCTCTAATTTTACATACAAATGTATTGGCATTCATAATTCAAAATGTATGCAACGGTTAGTGAGTATTAACATGTTCAACACATTAAATTAATACTATATGTGTTTAACCAAAACAACAGCTTGACAGTAATTCTCCTAACAAAATTATATATCAAATAATAAAGTCTGTAAGAGAAACAACAAGTTAATTTAACAAATAATACTGAACCTTGTTACATTTATATAATTATTTTTCAAATACAAATTTGTTAAGGAACCCCAAATATCAATTTATAACAAATATAAAAATTATCAAAACACAAGTGGATAGGTTGATTTTTCAATATAAATTTGTTAAGGAACCCCAAATATCAATTTATAACAAATATAAAAATTATCAAAACACAAGTGGATAGGTTGATTTTTCAATATAAATTTGTTAAGGAACCCCAAATATAAATTTATAACAAATATAAAAATTATCAAAACACAAGTGGGTAGATTGATTTTTCAATATAAATTTGTTAAGGAACCCCAAATATCGTTTTATAACAAAAATTACCAAAAAGGTGGGTGGTTCATCATCATCATCATTTCAGCCGAAAGACGTCCACTGCTGGACATAGGCCTCCCCAGGCGTCGCCACATTGACCGATCCCGTGCGTCTCGCATCCAGCGCCTTCCCGCAACCTTAACCAGGTCATCGGTCCACCTAGTGGGAGGCCTTCCAACGTATCGTCTTCCAGTTCGCGGTCGCCACTCCAGAACTTTTCGGCCCCATCGGCCATCCGTTCTGCGAGCAATGTGCCCTGCCCACTGCCACTTAAGTTTGGCAATTCTTCGGGCTATGTCGGTAACTTTGGTTCTCCTGCGGATATCATCATTTCTGACGTGATCACGCAAGGAAATGCCGAGCATAGCCCTCTCCATTGCCCTTTGGGTGACTTTAAGCTTTCTGATAAGGCCCATTGTGAGCGACCACGTCTCGGTCCCATAGGTGATCACTGGCAACACACACTGGTCATAGACTTTTGTCTTGAGACACTGCGGTAAATTGGACGAGAAGATACCACGCAACTTCCCGAACGCCGCCCAGCCGAGTCGGATTCGACGGTTGACCTCTTTCTCGAAGTTGGACCTACCCAACTGGACCGTTTGTCCCAAGTAAACATAATCGTCTACAACTTCGAGTGTAGAGTCTCCGATCTTGATAGGAGTGGGTGTTACAGGGGCGTTCACCATGACCTTGGTTTTGTCCATGTTCATTTTAAGACCCACTCTTTCGGAAGCTCTACTAAGGTCATCGAGCATTTTACTGAGGCTCTCCATGGTCTTTGCCATGACCACTATGTCGTCGGCAAACCGAAGGTGAGTGATGTACTCGCCATTAACGTTGATGCCAAGCCCCTTCCAGTCCAGAACCTTGAAGACGTCCTCCAGCGCAGCAGTGAACAGTTTCGGAGAAATGACGTCTCCCTGTCTTACGCCGCGCCGGAGAAGGATTGGTTTCGAGGTCTGATCCTGAAGACGGACTGACATGGTGGCGTTTTTGTACAGACACTTCAACACCTCAATGTACCCGTAGTCGATCTGGCACCGTTGGAGAGACTGCAGAACAGCCCAAGTCTCGATCGAATCGAAGGCTTTCTCGTAGTCCACAAACGCTAAACAGAGAGGCAGGTTATACTCTTCGGTCTTCTGTATAACCTGCCGCAGCGTATGTATGTGGTCTACGGTGCTAAAGCCTTTGCGGAATCCGGCTTGTTCGGGAGGCTGGAAATCGTCAAACCTGCGCGCGAGACGATTCGTGATGACTCTTGAAAACAACTTGTAAACATGGCTAAGAAGCGAGATGGGCCTATAGTTCTTCAGCCGGGCATTGTCGCCCTTCTTGAAGAAGAGTACCACCACACCCCTGCACCATGCCTGTGGCGTTTTGGCCTCGAGTATGACGGAATCAAAAAGCTTCTGAAGGGCCTTGAGGACCGGTTTTCCACCCGCCTCCAGGAGTTCAGCCGTGATACCGTCATCACCCGGCGCCTTGTTGTTTTTAAGCTGTTTCAGAGCAATCCTAATGTCGTTCAGGCTGACGTCTGGAATATCTTCGGTATAGTGTCGGGTCAATCCAGCTCTTGGGTCGTTTGCTAGATTCGCAACGGGTTTACTGGTTGACGTGTACAACTGCCCATAGAAACTCTCGATCTCCCTCAGAATGTCCGGTTTGGCGGATACAATCCTGCCAAATAGCCAGATCCCTTGAAAAAACCTTGGAGCCTTTATTTCGCTCAATCGCGTCTTTAATACGCTCGGTATTAAAGCGGCGGAGGCCCCTTTTCAAGGATTTAGAGATCTGTCTATTGATCTGCCGGTATTTGCACGCCTCATCTGAAGACTGCAGGATCATCTCACGCCTCTCCTTCATAAGCTTGAGGGTATGATCAGAGAGCTTTTTGTTTCTATCTGTACGACGGGTCTTGAAAAACTTAGACCCGACCGTATGGACAGCTTCCACGAACCCGTCGCTGTATTCGTCCACGGAGCTCCCCAGGCACTCGAAACGATTCTGGAGTTCGAGCTGAAAGCTCTCGGGGTTTTGGACCTGGATCTGTGCTGGACGGAGCGTGGACTTCATCAGTCGAGATCTTTCAAGCTTAATATTAATGTTCAATGTGCTTCTTACCATGCGGTGATCGCTCCCAGTTTTTACCGAATTGATCACAGAGACATCATTGAACATTTGCTTCTTGGTTGACATGATGAAGTCGATCTCATTTTTTGTTGCACCATCGGGGCTCTGCCAGGTCCACTTCCTGTGTTCACGCTTTTTGAAGAAGGAGTTCATCATATAGAGGCCCTCCTTCTCCATAAAACTGGCCAGTAGGTGCCCCGGTGGTTCCGTCGTCCAACTCCAAATTGCCCCACTTGCAGCTCATCCTCGTCTCGTTTGCCTAGTTTCACGTTGAAGTCCCCCATGACAACGGTGAAGTGAGTTTTGAAACCATGCATGGCTCTGGAGTTATCCTCATACATGGTCTCTACCTCGTCGTCGGGGTGTGCCGAGGTTGGGGCGTAGACCTGTATGACCTTCAGCGAATATCTAGAGGATATTCTGAGTATAAGGTACGGCACCCTGGTCGACACACTCTCGATCTTCACCACGTTGTTCACAAGGGACCTGTGGACGATAAACCCGACACCACCCTGGGACTGCCGGTCACCCTCTCGGAAATAGAGCAGGTTACCGGATTTGAGGATTATCGAGTCCTCCCCCTCTCTTCGGACTTCAGATAACCCTATAATGCTCCATCGCAACCTGCTCAATTCCTCTTCGAGCTCGGTGATCTTCTCGTCGGTCCGAATTGTGCGCATGTTGTACGTTGCCAGGTCCAGTCGTCGGAGTTTGTTGGGGTAGCCGGATCTCGTCCGGAGATTCTTAGCACCTCGTGCCATGCCGTAACCTCGACCGCTACCGTAGTCGAGGGTAGGCAGGCTGCCGGGCACTAGGGGCCATTTTTTATTTGTGCTATTCATAGGGAGGGTTTTGCCATAATCGCCACGCTTGGCAGGCGGGTTGGCGATGTGTGGGTGGTTGATTCTTAATAAATTCAATATTCAACTTACTTTAATAGTTAGAAAGAATGACTTTAACTTGAATCAATTTAGAATATTACCGTCAATATCAAACAAACAATAGCCAATATCCTTGAATTGGTAACAATGTAACGCAATAACAATTACTCAGGTAGGTGGGCACTGAGTATGGTTGCATTATTAAACAATCTTACAAAACCAAGATAAAAGGTTCGAAGACCAAACATAACTTTTATTCAATGAAATACAATTAGGGAAGACTATTTAGTCTTCACCAAACCTATAATTGTTTACAACAAACAAGAAAATTCAATAACAAATCTTTAACTCTTTATCCTGGAGTGACAAATATTGAGTTGTAAATTGTGTATTTTATTTAACAGGTTGGAATATAACTGTGGGGTTTGATTTCAACCTAATAAGACACACCTACTTCTGAGTGACTAAAAATTTACCACTTTCCAAAAAAAGTATGCTGAACAATAAAAAACAATCCGACAAACAATACAGCGTTCAGTGTGAACGAGTGTCCTAGCGTATACTATGATGGTGGAATACAAACCACGCTCTGCTACCTAATGTTGAATACAGGCCTGTGGATCACAAGCCAAGAGGCAACACTGGGGCCCATGTGGAATGCTGCAACCCTTGGATCCTACGAGGTCTATAACCGCGAAACCTCGACACGCGGCAGCGGTAACTAGGGGTTTGTTTTTTGGGATACCGATTCTCGTATAGGTGGAAAGTGATACAAGCATACACAACTTACAGCTACAACTCACATTTGTCCCCGTGGTGGTCTCCTGGTCTCGTTCAATCAAGACCAACATTTTTACGTCTCATGATATCAATAACATTTTTACCCGTGTTGCCAACATTAACCCAATCAAACACTGTCAATATCGATAACAGCGAGCTGACACAGTGTTGCACCAAAATAACAAAAAAAAATCGGGCAAGTGCGAGTCAGACTCGCACACGAAGGGTTCCGTACCATAGTCGCAAAAAACGGCAGAAAAACATGTTTGTTGTATGGGAGCCCCACTTAAATATTTATTTTATTCTGTTTTTAGTATTTGTTGTTATAGCGGCAACGGAAATATATCATCTGTGAAAATTTCAACGGTCTAGCTATCACGGTTCATGAGATACAGCCTGGTGACAGACAGACAGACGGACCGCGTAGTCTCAGTAATAGGGTCCCGTTTTTACTCTTTGGGTACGGAACCCTAAAAAGGAAGAAACCTTTAATGGTTTCGAACAATGTAGATGAGAAGGGTGCACATCGTGGTGATAACTGAGGACATGTAGTCTAGTGTGGCGTAGATCAGAGCGATCTGCATGTCTGTGACGCCCTGCATCGCTTTACTATTCAACGAATCTTTGTATGCGGCGCAGTCGGCGGGCCCCGCGCGGCCCGGGGCCGGGCGGCACAGGTGCGCGCTCAGGGGCCCTGTACCGACACACTGTACATAATTGCTTCGCTCCGAGTTTATTGCACGAAGGTGAACCTCATCTCAATGCAAGTATCAAAGAGGTTGGGCCACAGGAACGAAGTTGGAGCACGTTTTGCAGTTTCTGTGTTATTGCATTTTAAAGGAGCGTAAATTGCAATATGTGTTTTAATCTAATTTAAAAGCCAACAATCATTCGGTTACTATACACCGACACTGAATAATTAGCATGTCATTAGTCACCACAGTGTATCAGATCTGCAACATTTGTTGTCTCGCTGCGCTATGGCGGGGACGGCGGTAGAATAATAAATAGCAGTTATCAACATACGTCGATGTACCACTGTGGTGGCACCGGTGCACGCTGCTGCGACAAGCACTAATGTCACGTGCTGTTGTCAGTGCGCAATGTTGTGTGTGTTTCAGGTAGGAATCGAGTTACTGTTGAGCGAGCGCACGCTGTGAGTCATAATGGATACTCATGCATTTAGCAAGAAAACAAATATTTACTTGTTATGCCAATTTTATTATCATGGATTACTTAAAGATAACACTTTTGATATAATAAGTAAGCATGAGTGAGGTGCCTACATTAATGTAAGCGATATGAGTCTCTCAGGTGACAGACGTGAGATATCTCCGAGAGAGTAGTGGTGACTAAGCGAACAATTACATGCGAGCACTTAGAGTGCTCATCGTCATTAGCAGGAGACACGAGAGTGTCACGCAGGTTTATGTTCCCTGTACAAGTGTACACGCTCAGTACAGACACACGCCACATGCTGAGAGGGGGTCAAGTAGCGCCTACTCTTAAGCCAGCGTAATAGTATTTCTAATTTTCTTAGATAAACACACGAGATAACAACATGACTGAAATACTTTTACGCTGACGGAGCTGCTTCATGTATCTGTCCAATGAACTTCCTGAAAAAGTGTATATATGCCACGAACTCCAGTCCCTTCGACCCTCAAATACAAATTTGAATTTGAAACAAGGTTTCGAGTGTTTCTGCTCGCCGTTCTCCCGTAGCGCCGTAATAAACTTGTCTGTATCTAATTAAAATCTGTTAATTTTCTGCTCAACTTATTAGATAAGTAATTAATTTACTTTGGGTTCTTGTCTAGCACTCTGGAACACTGATCACTCGCTAATTATTTCTCCATGTTAACGCAAGCTGACACCTTGACAAGCATTTTTCATTCAAAGCCTAATTGGGCTACTAATTTATCTGGATTTGATACAGAGCCACAACCATTATTTATCTATGATTTATTATAACAAATCGTTGACCAGTGGCAGCGCGCAACGAACAGTGCTTGAATCCTCCAGCCTGCATACAGAAGTATATCGTTGCAAATGGCTGATTACATACCTACATTCATTCTCGCCACAATCATACTTTACGTCGATTTGACTAGTTCACACAGTAGGTATTCATCTCTACTCAAATTAAAATCAATAGTATATATATATATATTATTAAAATTTTGTTTAATGAAATGATTGAGATCATTTTTTGTAATTTCGGGTTTCAGTTACTTTGACCTTATAAAGGTAGCAAACACTTAATTTTTTATAATATTTTGTTATTGTTATTGTACTATATAAAGCTGCTCATACATAATAATGACTGATGACTCTTATTGTAATAAAAGTTTGTGTAATGTTTAATCTATAGTAAAATTTTATAGAATGTGAATAGATCAGACTTATCAAATAGTAAAATGAAAGTCTGGTATAGGTCAGTCTGATATCTTTTTTATTTTATTTTTTTCAAAACAAAAGAAAACGTTACATGTTGAAGTTGTTTCTTCTTGCTTAACCTATTATGGAAGACGTTGGTGCCTGTGATACAATGATTTTTCATTAGTACAGGTACCAATGATTCTCTTTTTCTGTTTTACTGTTAAATGTATGTATTTATTTTTTGATCCTGTACATGTGTTTTTTCCTGAATAAACGATTTTATTATTATTATTATTATTATATTGATTTTAATTTATAAACTGTTGATGTCACGACCCCAAACAGTAAATGTTTAACGACAAAGATTTATATAATTTCATTAGACATTCTGGGAAAATGTCGAAGAAAAACATTTTTTTACAAAAGTTGCGAAGCAGGAAAAAGCAAATAAGCAATAATTTAGAGCGAGGTAACGATCCTCAGTAAAAGGGAGAAAGTTGCCAATTTATGAGTTCAATAGTAGCTGCGAGTCGGTGACGGAATAAATCATCGCGAGAGGAAACCGGCTGAGTCATCGGAGCGGAACCGCGCGGCACACGTACCTAGTCATCTATATATCACATACCGACCACACAGATAAATACAGGGAGCTATAAGTACACACATATTTTTTCTATGTATAATCTGTGAGGTTCGTTTCACTTTCATAATTATGATTTTAATTTTTTAATTTTACTGAACACTGAGGCATTGAAAACTGAACATTTTAATTACAGAAAGTAAATATTCTGGGGGACCAGAAAGTACCAACAACTGCGGGTTATTTTTTTAATTAATATTTTTTCTCCCTTTCATTTTCAAAGCGTGCGCGGTGCTGGTGCTCTTGTTGTCCGCAGTCTGACCTCATCTATTGGTGGCGCAGTATTTGGGGCGCTCATTCGGCACATTACTTATGCAAATATGCGCGATTCCTAGTCGAGGACGCGCGTTTCTCCTCATTAGGACTTCAAACTTGTCGCCGACGCGCTATCTGCTCATGAATATCGAATCAACCAAGATGCTGCACAAGCTGAGCAGTCAGAACATTCTGACGGTCTATCGTCTTAATACTTCACTTGCAATGACTGTGCCTTGAGCACAATCTACCACGTTGTACGGGTAAGGTACATTTAAATGATAAACTGATTAAATTGATAATTATGTATTGATTTAAACACCCGAAAAACTGATATATGATCGACCCGCGGCGAATGAGTCAACCCAACAACGATGCTATGCAACTACTACTTTTTACTCTACTGTGCGATTTTATTCATTCGCTGCGCGTCGATGTCAGCATAAAAATTATACTATTGATATGTACGGGTTTGCTCGTACATGCTCCCCGACGAAAAGATAAAAAGACAATGTGAGAAGAAACAAACAATTATTATATGTGATTTGATATTAATATAATTTCTTAGTGTCTCTATCATTAACACACTGTTCACAAATTTGAAATACTTGTGTAAGAACCTAATATAGGGGAGGTGGCTTTATCTAACACTCGCGCACTTGTTACCACCTTCGCCCTTTCACTGTCACACTGATACACTACACTATCACCAACACACGCACGTTGCGTGGCCGGGCATGCGCTGCCGCCGGGCACGCCTGCTGCTGCGGGCATCGCCGGCGCTGGTGCGGGTGCGCAGCGCGTGCGCGCGCGCCTCCACGCGAACACTCCGAGACATGCTGCTACCACGCCGATGGTTGAGTAGATCGCGGTATAATGATGAACGTCATGAGATGACAGATTGTCGAATAACAATCCACTCTCTTTCATGATTCTGATTTTTTCCTCAATCGTTTTAAGCTCTCGATCGCTCTCTATGCTGGTGTCGTTCAAGACATCTTGAGGAATGGACACGTTTATAACGTGGTTTATGGATGCAATGACTGGTGAGTATAGGTTAGCACTAATACTAACATCGCTCTTTCTTTGTTGATGCGCAATTACTTCAAAATTATCTGATTTGATTATGCAGCCGTAATCTATAGTTATAAGTCCGGAGTGAGTCAGCTGATGCGCGGTAACTTGATCTCCACATACTGTTCGTAGGTTACATTGACCGCAGCAAAAATAGATATAATTGTTGGTAGAATGGCTTTCCATCCAGAGATTTTTACAGGGATCGACGTTGACTTCACACGCTGATGACTTTGATTGGCAGAAGTCTTTATCTCTGCTTAATTTGTAAATAGGCGAATGAATGTAGCACAAATGTATGTTTGTCACTAGACATGAATCTATGATATTTTCTGTTACTTGTTCATCCCACTGAAGATTGGATAACCATGTTTCTTGAAATAAAATCTTCAATTTTGTTGTTACTGGCACGATCCATCCCAATGGGTCAAATATTTTAGACATGTCTGATAGTATGATTCTTTTAGTGATAATATTTGTGTTTGATGGTTCAATTTTTGATATAAATGTGAAGTTATCATGAGTAGGGTTCCAACGAAGTCCTAATGTCTTAGTTAATCCTGCTTGATTAAAACTCTTGCTTTCTTGTTTATAATAGTCATGATCTTCTAGTTGCAGTAGACGACTGTCGTTTGATGTCCACTTTCTCAAGTTGAAGCCCCCTAATTTCAGCATATTCATCAAATCTTGCTGCAACTGTTGTGCTGTTGATAGGGAGCAGGTTCCATGAACCAGATCATCCATGTAGAAAGATTCTTCGATGACCTTGGCGGCTTCTGGGAATTTATCCCGTTCATCAGCCGCTAATTGTCTCAATGTCATCATTGCAAGAAATGGAGCAGCTTTTGTGCCGTACGTCACGGTTGTCAATTGATACTCTAGTATTTTTTGTGACGGGTTATCTCTCCACACAATTTTTTGTAAAGGTTGATCTTCTGGGTGTACCCAAATCTGCCTAAACATTTTTTCTATATCAGCCGTGAATGCGAACTGATATTGTCTCCATTTAATGATAAGAGACTGAAGGTCTTGCTGTAAATTGGGCCCCGTGTACATGAGGTCATTTAAACTTTTATTTGTTGATGTTTTTGCTGAAGCATTGTAAACAACTCTCAATGCAGTCGTTGCACTTTCTTCGCGCAATACGCAATGATGCGGTAGGAAACATTCCAGTGTCTGGTTGCGAGGTGAAGGTTTCATGTGACCTAAGTTTTTGTATTCGGCAATGAATGATTTATATGCGTTGAATAAAGAATTGTTTTTATGCAATTTCTTTTCTAAATGAATGAATTGAGCAACAGCCTTATTTTTGGACTGTCCCAATTTCTCCTCAAATTGTGGTATGAGTGGAAGTCTCACTTGGTATTTTCCGTCTGCCAACCGATTTGTTGTTGCTTTGTAGTACTGAATGCATTCTTGATCTTCTGATGATAGTGATTTTTCTTCTGTAATATCTTCCATCTCCCAGAATTGCTCTAATCTATCTAAATCGAATTGCACGACGTTGCATATTAGTTTAGTTTTGATATTTCCACATAATATCCAACCCAGATAAGTTTCTTGAACAAGCGGAAGTGATTCGCTTAATCTGCACATGCCTGTTAACAGAATATTCGAATATACGTCCGCACCCAATAAAATGTCTATGGGTCGGCTGATGTTGTACTCAGGATCTGCTAATTCTAAATTATCCAGGAATGTGCATACTATTTTCGGGAATGAGTATGATGGTAAATGTTTTGTTAGGTTATTCATGATGTAAACATCGATATTAAATTGATAAAGTCTGATTTTTGAGTTTGACATACAGTTCAGGTTCATAATTCCTTTGCAACTGTTTCCTCTTTGCCCTATGCCTGTGATTATGCCGTCACACCTGGATCGCTTCAATCCTAATTGCTGAGCAGCGTTCTCTGTGATGAGAGACATTTGTGAGCCCTGATCAATAAGAGCTCGCAGGATCAGATATGTGCCATCTGCTTTCTGAACCTTTAGCAGTGCAGTTGAAAGCAAAGTTTCTTGAATCATATTATTATTTTGTTGTGTCACGTGCGTGTTGCCTTGATTTGCACGTTCCTGATTATAACGGATGTTGTTTTGCTGTGTAGAAGGTGTCGAATTACCTCCATGTTTTGATAATTCCTTTGAATACGATTCGTGAAGCAATGTGTTGTGAAATTCATTGCATTCGAGGCAACGCTTTTTTGATAAGCATTCTTTTCCTTTATGATCATATAAGCAGTTTTGGCAATAATTCAAGTTAGCAACACATTGTTTTTTCTTCATCGGGGAAAATTCAGCAAATTGTTTGCATAAAAATATAGCGTGGGCATCATTGCAGACTGGACAATTTGGCCGATTGTTTTGCAATTTCCTGTATCTTGGTGATTGCGAAATAGCCTTGTTGCTTGAATATGACTGCTTGAAATGATAATGTTTTGATTCTGATGGTTTATTGGTGTTCGAAGAAAAGGGTTTTTGATGATTGATCTCCTGTTTTCTTCTACTTGCTTCCATGCTCGTGAACTTCCCCTCTAGATAGGCTAGAAATTCATTCAACTTGAGTAATTCTCGAGGTTGTTTGATAGCTGCGTTGTATTCGCTGAATGTGTCCGAATCCAATTTCTGACACAGGATGTGCACGATCAACGGATCCCACGACGTCACATCTACGCCGAGAGTCTGTATGGCGTTCATCGTTTCAAGTGCAGTATCATGGATTCGTTTGATATGATTAATCGATGCTTGCTGTGAAATGGGCATATTTAATAAAATGTTAATATGCGATGTAAATATCATCCTTTTGTTGTCATAACGATGGCTCAAGATGTCCCAACTTATGATGTAGTTGTCTGAGCTGATCGGGAGATGCTGTATGAGACGCTCTGCTTCTCCTTTTACTTTAGATTTGAGGAACTGCATCTTCTGAGCTCCAGATAATGATGGGTTGCTATGAACTGCTTCCGTGAAGAGATCCTTAAAAGATGTCCACTGATGGTAAGTACCGCTGAATGTAGGTATTTCTATTTTTGGCGTAGTATGCTCTCTATGTGAAATGGACGACATCTTCTTATTGATTGCTTTGATTGCAGCGTTGCATGTGCTTTCATATTTGAGGTACATACGATGATACTCTTGATTTCGGTCTCCCAGCTCACTGTCTAAGTCCCAGTGCTGAGTGTCAATCTTCGCCCAGCGAGACCTTACCATGCTCAACAGATGATCGAATTCCCATTTCTCTGTTACAGTGTCCATGTCGATACTTGAAACAGTATGTTCAAAAGCCTTGAAGTTGGTCATCTGTTTCCTCAACATCTCATCGGTCTTGCTGTTTAACCCCTGAGACTTTAAAGATTGACCTGAATGTTGTTGTACGGTGCTTGAAGTAGCTAGAGGAGTAGCAGGCTTTAGAAGCGGTGTTGATGGTCTTTCCTCTGTTGGCGGATGATTCTGAATAACTGCTCTGATTTTCTCATATCTCTCCTTCACAGTGTCAAATTGCTTCGAAGTGAAGTAAGTATGCGATCTGGCATATTCGATGCTACACAATCTTATATGATTAGTTTGATACTCTTGCCAGCATGCATCCAAATTCTCTAACCTTCGGCGTATGTAGTCCGAGGTTTTGCGTTCGGAGCCATCCTTTTTGAAGTTGGTGTAAACTTGCTCTATCTGATTGAGTAGCTGCTGTTGTTGGGCGAGAACGTCCTCCATTGAAGACATGTTGTTGATAGAAATGATAGTAAATGAAACGATCTTACTTGATTGTCCAAGCGGGAGCTGTGTTGCTCACGAAATACGGATCCCTGTTGATCCCTGCTGATTGCTGTTGCTGCTGCTGTGTACTGCACTATTGCTGGCAGTACAAACACCCTCACTGCTAGTTCGTTTGACGTCACTAGTGAAACACTTTACAGTACTTGGTTGCTACACTGTAATGTACACACGCGACATCCGGCTCGAAGGACCAAAAATGTACGGGTAAGGTACATTTAAATGATAAACTGATTAAATTGATAATTATGTATTGATTTAAACACCCGAAAAACTGATATATGATCGACCCGCGGCGAATGAGTCAACCCAACAACGATGCTATGCAACTACTACTTTTTACTCTACTGTGCGATTTTATTCATTCGCTGCGCGTCGATGTCAGCATAAAAATTATACTATTGATATGTACGGGTTTGCTCGTACACACGTTAAACAATTGAGACGACACGCGATGTAGATACATTCAGTGAGTAACAATACACCGACTACATCATTCTATTGTAAATATACTGACATTGGGTTGTGCTCGTGTGTCGGATTAGTGTTTCTAGTTTACTTATTGTTACCGCTGCTAGCTGTGGCGGGAAGTTCGCTGGGCGTCGTTGTGAGATAATCATATCGTAGTCGGCGGAATATCAACAGCACTATCTTTTATTAACATGAGCATACGTAAATAATACCACGCTTGTATTCCCCAAAGGGTTGGGCAAAGGTGCAATAATACACCCACTTAAAATAAATACACCGTCCAGTAATATTAATAGCAATTACTAAGTGCATCTAATCCTAGTAACGACAAACGGTGTCACTGTCGGCAGCTGCAGTGAGCGCAGTGGTCCATATACTAATAGCTCACAAAATATTAACGTTAGTTCACCGGGATTACGTAGCAAGCCACCGTCACCGGTCGCGCTTGACCGAACGTTCGTATCGTTTGAGCTCGTTCACTGCACCCTAATGAGCGCCGGCTCATTCAAATTACGCAGAATTTACAATATCACAGTGCCGCCGTGGTTCTGTGAAGTCGAGCAAAAATATCATCAGGTTACAGCACGTGTTACTGACAGATCAGTTAGCTGAACACGTTTAGAAGTCGTACTGATATATGTATCTGTTATCGAAACGTAAGATACCTTCTTAGGTTTCGTTAACTCAGAAAGAGAATTCATAGTAAAATAGCAACTAGTGAATAAAGGACGGATTTAAAGCGAGGGTCATAGATTAATCACGAACAAGTGAAGTATTCTAACGACTGAATCACGAGCATAGCGAGTGATTCAAGTGTTAGAATCATGAGTGACGCGAGTGATTCATGGCCCTCGATATAAATCCGTTTTATTCAAGAGTTGCATACTATATTTTATACCATGACTACGAGAAAAAGAAAGATTAATAAATAAAAAGTAAATTGTTTATTTCCTTTAAAATTTACAAAAAAATTGAAACCGTGATCCCTGAGCCAGGTAATGAATAACACCTGTGTTTCAGGGGCCGGTGACCACCTACGTTACGTTACATAATTATAATTAATTTAACACCATTGCAATTAATATTTTAATAACAATCGAAATAAGTATTCAATAAATATCCTAGACTAAAATCAAAATCATTATTAAAATCCTATATTTAAACAAACACAAAATTAAAATCGAAGAAGGAGTTTGAAAGTCGAGTATTCTCTACACACTGCACAAGAAGTTTGTATCGAGTATTTTTTTGCGCAAGGAGGTTATATAGCATTTATTTATTTATTTATTATAAGGTACACCAACAGCATCACATACAAAACAGGTTTGTAGTAAACAAAGAAAAAATAAAGGCTGGTATGTGTGCCTATTACAGGTATACGCAGCTTACACCATATGGTCAGAAACACTAAATTATTTAAAGAAAAAACAAAATTAGCATTATAATTAAATTATTAAACTAGCATTGAGATGAAGGTTGAATATATTGGTGTGTTCCAAATTCAAACACCTATAACGTAGTTTTATTTTCTCTATGCAAACACCGAAAACAGTGAATAAAAAGCACTTTTAATCACTGTTTTGGTGTTTGAATTTGGAACACACCGATTGTATTAGACCTCCATCTGAATGCTATATATCCTCCTTGCGTAAAAAATACTTGATACAAACATCTTGTGCAGAGAATATTCGATTTTCAAACTGCTTCTTCTTAATTTTGAGTTTGTTTATATTTAGGATTTTAATAACGATTTTGATTTTAGTCTAGAATATTTATTGAATACTTATTTGGATTGTAATTCTAATATTAATTGCAATGGTGTTTAATTAATTATAATTATGTAACGTAACGGAGGCGGTTACCGGCCCCTGAAACACTGGTGGTGTTACCTAGCTCAGGGGTCAGGATTTCTCATTTTTTGTAAATTTTGAAGGAAATAAACCATTTGTTTATTACTCGTAATATTCCTTGTGCTTTTCGCTTGAATCTTTCTTTTTCTCGAAGTCATGGCATAAAATATAGTATGCAACTCTTGAATAAAACGGATTTATATCGAGGGCCATGAATCACTCGCGTCGCTCATGATTCTAACACTTGAATCACTCGCTGTGCTCGTGATTCAATCATCATGAATCACTCCCTACGGTCGTGATTCAGTCGTTAGAATCCTTCACTTGCTCTTGATTCATCTATGGCCCTCGCTTTAAATCCGTGCTTTATTCACTAGTTGCATAATATACTATTATACATAGTTGCTTGTGCAGGTGATGGGTATGATGGGTGTTCATTCCCGCGCTTCACTGCCGTCATCTGCCGCGTGACATGTGACGCGTGACGCCAACGTGACGGCGGCGTGACGAGGGTCGCGTGACGTGATGGCACTATTACGTCGCTGTCTCCCGCTTCCTGCACTAACTATGTCCTTTGTCCGTGCTTGTCACTATTTACCAATTCTGCCACCCTACGTGTGAGAGAGACAACACAGGACTGTTATCGACAATCTGACATGCGATATCATCGAGTGTTTGCTATGATCTTTTTACGAAGTAATCTAGTTTTGGGTGAACTGGCGACGGCGACGGCGCGGCGTTTGATGGAGGTACAGAAATACTTCGGCAAACAATGTCCACTTCACTTCTATCATGGTACGTCCGAGCTCAAATTGAAATAGAATCCACTCGAAAAATCGCACTCTGTTAAGGGAAATGTTACTTAGATAACAGTAACTAGGTTTACGTTGAAGTTATACAAACATTTCCTCCGGCTTTTCGTGAATATAAATGACGTATTTCTATTTACAAAATTAAAACGTCTAATGACAAGAACTTTACATGACAAAAGTGTGACAAGAAACGAGTCGGCCGGACAATCTGTGCGAGTGTGACAGGCCGGGTGGATTAGCGGACCTTTCGTCAGCCGCGCGCCGAACCGAATGAATAAATAAATTAGCATTTTAATTGGGTTTTATAATGCAGAATGGAGCTTGTTTATGGGTAAACGGAAACGACGACGCCGCCGAGCCATGCCCTGGCCGCGTGTGTGTTTTGAGTTAATTTACGGAGACCTTGTAGCACCGTGTGAGGAGCCGCCCACAGCCGCCCACACCGCGCCGCGCTACCTCATGTTGTATCAGCTTCATGATTGCTGAGACTTTTCAAACAAACAATCTACGAGTAAGTAAGTTATCTTTATGAAAGTCGCAGAAGTAATTCCAAGTTGTAACGACACTCGCACCCGACGGCGATAACTATCAATGTTATTAAATAACATAGCGATCGCGGCGCAGTGACCTTGTGGGGGAAGGGGGGAGCGGGGGGGTGAGCGCGGAAACTTGCACGTTTAGCTTTATGGAGGTAGTTTAATTGCGTAATTAAGGCGCCATCCGCTGTGCGATTCGCATCCCTACAGTCGGTGCTACACGAGAACTGTTGTCTACATTCAGGAAGCGGCAACATCGCCTACAATGAATGGTCTCCGTTTCCTCGCCGTGGTCGCGCCGTCTACACCGCGCGTTTACTGGTGTGTACTGGTGTGCTTGAAAATTGCGTGCTAATAACGAGATTGCAGGAAATAGGATTTTAATGGCGTCGGGCACAACCATCGTTGGTTTAATGCGTCGTGCGATTTGTTCATACAAAACGAAGTTAATTTGCCCTTACGAGGCTTTCACTGTCAAGAAATAATTGTATTCAAACAATATCTGTTTTCAAGATTTCTTTGTATTTGTGTTGATAAAGAACAATGGCGAAATCTTAGCTGATTTAAATTTGAGCGTCTGAAAGTGAGTTATATACGAAAGACATTCTATTAATTGTCTACATTTTTTAAAGTATAAATCGGGCTGGTTACGAATAAAAAAAATCATAATAAATAAAAAGTTTGACTTTTTTGTTAATATATTTAGCTTAGTGTTGCCATTATATATTTTATCTGCTAAGTGACAAATAGTAACTTTTTTAAGTTATAATATCATTATTGTATTTTATTGCAGTAAGTGCGGTAGAATAAATGAATTACTTTCAATTAATGATTGGCAAAAAGAAAAGCATCCAATTAAAAAAAAAAATACTTGGCTGTTGACCTTTTGATATATCAAAAGGTCAACAGCCAAGTATTTTTTTTTTTTATATAAACTAAGTGGCTTTGACGTATACGTCAAAGCCACTTAGTTTATATAAATATACTCTTGCCAAAGAGTATATTATACATTTCATGCTGAAATAACTACATAAGGGAAATACTAATGCGATATTGCCCTTTTACATCTATGAACTTGAATACTATTACCTATTAAACACATTATTAAAATAACCCAGACATAACCTACAAAAGTTTATGACTATCTATTATTCTCGACATTCTCCAACAAAAATTCTTGCACAAACTAATTCAGTACATCACCCTGAGTTAAACCAGATATTTTACATTTAAAGACGTAGGAATTTAATCTCAGCTAAAACAATGTATGGGGACCTGCCATTGTTCTTTATGCAATACAGTTATACAATCATTGGAGTTATAACACAGTACAAAGTGACTTTATAAATCCATTAAAAATATCATCGGCTAATTTCAATATCTCTTAGCTCTGTGAAATAACTTTACTAATGATCTACGATACAGTCACGTCAGTCGTCAGAGAAAACGGGAAAGCGTCCATCAATCAGTGGAACGTTTCCCGGTGCGCGGTGTCATGATGGACGTGCGCGACTTCATCATCCGGCACGCATCCAGATAGACCAACGTTGAGCAATTGACTGCTGCGCTACGAGTCGCGGGTTCGATTCCCGCACGGAACAAATATTTGTATGTACTACAGATAGCTGTTCCGGCTCTGGGTGTTGTGTATGTGAGTTTATATGTTTGTAAACGCAACCACGATACAGGAAAAAATTCTAGTGTGGGGCAACGTTTTTTTTTTAAAAAAGAAAGAAAGAATTAATCTTGATTATAAGATGTTCATTCACATTATGTTCTAGTGAAGAACCTGCAGCAGTTTAATCGTTGTTTGTGTTTACTTTGAGCTGAGCCGACCTAATTTTTTCCGTACCTACCTAATTGATTTTATCTAGCTGGGTTAATTGTGTTTCAAATAATATGAAGTTGACATTTTTTGGGTTGGTACTTCTGTCCAAAAAAAAGTGGCCACATGCCTCAGGCTGAGCACCCAATACAGTGTCGGAGGTACGCTCAGTGCCGTGGAGTGCCGTCGCGGCTATTTTTTGCTCCCTATCGATTGCGTCGGCGAGCCCCGTGCAGCCCGGTGCCGGCCTCAAGAGGCGCCGGAAATACATCCACCAGCTATTTCGGTTCTCTTTGAGTTTTTGTCGGATATCCCGTTCGATAGCAATCTAACAGTTTCAATGATTATTATTTTAATTATTTTTTTATTATTTTTATGTTCGCGTTTGATCACTATCTTACCTGATGCATGATGTGGTACGCTTGCCAAGAAGCAACCAATTCACGCTTGACTTAAAGACTCCCAGGTTGTAGCAATCAGGAAATACGGACTCCCGCAGGGAACTCCACTCCTTAGCCGCAAAGCACAATAAAAGTATTTTCGTACCACTTGCTCAAAAAAGTCACATTCTATGCCACAAAAAACGAACATAACAATAGTCATTTTTAATCTGTTAAAAACAAGGAAAGAAAATTGTTCTGAATTTCATTCATCCTCTAGGGGGAGAATGTGATTTAAATTTGGAATACTTACCGAAATTTATACTGAACTACATCTGTGTTTACACCATTGAAATGTATATAAAGCATTATACATCTTTTTGAAAAAGGAATACGCATTTATTATGCAGTTATGATTATTAAATAAAATTACGAAAACCGACGAGGTCGTATGAGCTTGATGCCTTTGCTTTTCCGACAAAAAAATATTTGTCTAGCAATTTGCCGCGTTTTTGTTATCTTCAAATACATAAACGTTAAGTTTATATTGTGTTATTTTTTTCGCAAATGGTACGAAAAGTAGAGTATTTTCCTCGGTGATAAAGCTGTCTTAGTCTTGGGTGAACTTAAATCCCTCGCTACACTCAGGACTCGTCTTAAATCCCTCGCTTCGCTCGTGATTGAAGTTTTTAACACCCTCGCTACGCTCGGGAGTAAACCTCGAGTCCTTCGTTACGTTCGCGATTTAAATCGTCACCCGCGACAGAAGACACTGCTTTATCCCCTTGGTTAATAATCTACTATTCTAAAGCACTGTGCGTATAGGTGGGCTGTCCACCATGACCTCTATATACCGATGATGCATCGCCGTTCATGTTTTAGTCCGATGATGGAACGGGCTAGGCGGAATCAAATTGTTCAGTACCATCGCACACTCCCCGAAATGTAACCGATAAAAAACCGACAGCCTGGCAACTCGGCGACGATGTTCAAAGCTCTGAAGCCTTGACTCGACCAGTGTATCATTGCCAATCGACTCAAGTACATTAAGCTGGTATTTAGCAGATCCGTCACAGAGATGAGAGCAGTACTCCATGCATGATCGAACTTGCGCTTGATACAAGTTAAGCAGCTGTTCTGGCGTGAAGTACCGTCTCACGTTCGCAAGGACAGCAGTGTGACCATTAAGAATACTGATGATCAAAACCACAATGAAGCTGTCTCTCAGACAATAACCTCCATAGTGAAATGGTTAGATAATAATAATCTAAAAAAAAAAATTGATGAGACGAAATTAATGATGTTTAGCCAGCGTGCGAATACCAATATGACACCAGTGATATATTTCTTTCAGTATGCTATAATAATGAACTTATAGCACAAATAGATACACACAAATTCATAGAATTAACTATTGATAAAAAATTGAACTGGAAAGCACACACGGAGGAGCTAACTAAACGAATTAGCAAATCAGCCTATGCCCTGTTTAAACTGACACCAGTGATTAATGTCGATGTGGCCTGGTATGTTATTATTAATAGGCTTATTTCTTACTTTTTTAACATTTCACGTGACATTTTTAACGGTTGTATGTGTTCAAATCGCGCCGAAAACTTTGCTTGCGCGATGCAGTATTTGTGTGACGTCATGTCATTAGATCGTAAGTGGCGGTATTGGGCCGCTACATCGCTCCCCACCGGAGACCGGAGGTCGATAGCAGATTGAGTCGTCCGTACATCTCGTGATGCGTGCCTGGCCAATGGAAGGTTGGTTCCCGTGAGTCGGATCTGGAAGTCACAGAGTTCGCGGTGAGTCGGAACTGTATGCGGTTGTGCCCCAGTGAGTTGGGGTGATGATATCCCAGTGGATCGGGATAGTGTTGCTGGCTCCACCGGGTCAGAGCAGTGATGATGTCCCAGTGAGTCGGGAAAGTGCTGCTGGCTCCAGTGGGTTGGAGCGGTGATGGAAGAAGCTGGGGATGATGACTGATGAAGGGATGAGGAATGAGCGTCCGCTGCATGCTGGTGTTCAGGATACCCCCGTAGATGCCGTGGGTACTGGCTGGCTCTGTGTAAATTTGCTGCTCGAAAGCTTGAGGAAGTGATGATGACGTCACGATGAAGTAGCTCTGCACGAAGGCTGCGCTGATGTTCATGTTCGAGGGTCACCAGTTTGGAAGCATGTGGAACAGGGTGTAAAGTCCCTCAAACCTCCATATAAAAGTGAGGATCCTCCTACCAGTTGTGTCTGGTCCGGGCAACTGCCCAACGGTTGTTGTCGGACTGTTGTATGTGTTCAAATTGCGCCGAAAACTTTGCTTGCGCGATGCAGGATTTGTGTGACATCATGTCATTAGATCGTGAGTGGCGGCATTGGTGCCGCTACAAGAGCTATTTAGTCTGACTCAAATAGTAGTTACGAACTTTTCTTTTAAAAGTGAATTTGCTTTCAGCTTCTTTAATGCCACAAGGTAGCGCGTTACAGAGCTTTATTGTTGAAACAGCGCGCGTTAGAATTGGACATAAAACCGGTGCGGTGTACATACCCAAAGATGCCATGCAAATGAGGTTTCTATCAGATCGTTTATGTGGAGCAAGAATAATGTTGCTGAGAGTACCGACCCCTGAGGAACTCCAGCATTAATATCCCGTTGGTCAGACGAGCAGCCATCTATGACCAATCGGATGGGCCGGTCCCTCAGGAAGTCCACAATACAAACACACATACCACTGGGTAGACCGAATGAAGGAAGATTATCAATGAAGCTTTCTTGCCAGACCATTTCAAAAGACTTCGAGATGTCGAGGGAGACTGATTGTTATGAAATTTTGGTCCATCCAGTAGCAAACGTGGAACGATAAGGCGCTCCAGGAGTCGGTACGACTTAGGGTCGTCCGGGGGTTTGTCGTATAAATCCGCGTCGCCATATATGAGGAAATACGCCCTCCGCAATACAACGGTTGTAAACGGTTAAAATCGCATCACTGGCTGTTTTACACGCCTCTTTAATCATCCGATTACATATTTTATCTTCGCCTGATGATTTGTTGAGTGGTAACCTTCAACGTTTATAAATTCGTCAGTGGATGGAAGATCTGATGCTGGTGATTCCATGATGATGATCTGTTGATGGTAGTCGTTGTCATTAGTAAGTCATCTTTATCATCATCATCATCAATATCATCATCAATATTATAATAAAGAGGAAAGATTTTTTTGTTTGTTTGTTTGTACCGAATAGGCTCCGAAACTACTGGACCGATTTTAAAAATTATTTCACCAATAGAAAGCTACATTATTCCTGAGTGACATAGGATATTTTTTTATGGGTGGTATTTAATACTTTAACTGTAATTCCCCTTTTTTCAATCAAAATATTCGAAATTACTACCAAAAATACTGAATTGCACACTAAATTTGCTCATCAAATAAATGAATTATACTATACTGCTAGATCTTTAAAGCTTAACTGTTTTACTGAATAACTATCTGTTAACTAAAAGTAAATCTAATAATTCTTCGAGTGCAACAAAATATTTAAGTTTTAAGGGAGGGGGGGAAACGAAACGAAACGAAATCTCTCTGCAGTCCACTACCACCTGGAGGCTGAGAAACCAGCGCTGTTTTTCCTTACGGAGACGCAGATAGCGAGTCCGCCAGACGTGTCGTACTTGTCTTACCCAGGGTTTACCCTGGAGCACAATTTTAAACCACGCGCGGGTGTGTGTATGTACGCCCGCGACGACACTTGCTATCGGCGTCTCCGTAACCTTGAGGACTCCAGATTCTCAACGCTTTGGGCTCTGGTGGACACAGGTCTGGATAAAATTATCTACGCCTGTGTCTACCGGTCGCACAGCGGAGATCAGGAGACAACCAGGCTCACAGACTACCTCAGTGAGGCGGCTGATGCGGCACAGCAGCGGTACCCTTCCGCCCAGTTAGTGTTACTGGGGGACTTTAATGCACACCACCAGGAGTGGCTCTTCCCATACCAGTGCACTGACCATGCTGGACGGGAGATGCGTAAGCTTTCGCTTGCACTAAACCTTACCCAGCTGGTCCAGGGGGCAACAAGGGTGCCGGATGTTGATTCGCACACGGCCAATTGCTTGGACCTTCTGCTGACAACAGATCCAGACCGATACTCTGTGTCGATAACTTCACCGTTGGGTAGTTCCGACCACTGTCTGGTGAAGTCTGTGTCCGTCTACTCCCCGCCCGATCCTAGCCCAAGAGGCACCCGGCGGGTTTGGCGGTACAGGTCAGCAGATTGGGATGGCATGCGATCTTTCTTTGCATGCTATCCTTGGCAGCCTACTTGCTTTTCTTCGGCTGATCCTTCGTCGTGCGCGGACGCCGTGACGGAGGTGTTGCGTCAGGGAATGGAGTACTACATTCCGTTCTCTGATGTGACAATGTCCAGCGTTGACCGGCCATGGTTTGGCGCCGAATGTTATCGCGCCGACGCGCTTAAGCATGAGGCGTACCTGGCATGGGTCGACGCTCGATCGCGCAAAGCGGGTGACGTGGGTCAGAAGAAGAAGGCCTTCAACAGGGCTGCCAAGTCCTGCAAGTTGGTGTTGCGAAGGGCTCGTTTCGACCACATTGGCCGAATAGGGACCAAACTTGCTTCTTACCCAGCAGGTAGTAAAGCGTTCTGGTCCCTGGCTAAGTCGGTCGAGTCGAACTTCTGCCGTCCCTCACTACCACCACTGCTGAAACCCGACGGGTCGTTGGCCCACTCCGCTGAAGAGAAGGCAAATTTATTTGCATCTCTTTTTGCGGAATCTTCGCGTCTGAATCCTGGTGATTCGCGGCCCCCTCCTTCTCCTGTTGGATGCGAGACGAGTATGTCGGACATTCGCATCCATCAAAAGGACGTTCGTAGGGTGCTGCGCAACCTCGACGTGAACAAGGCTAGCGGCCCTGACGGAATACCAGCAATAGTTCTTAGAACCTGTGCGCCTGAACTGTCTCCGATCTTGACTCGTCTATTCCGCCTTTCATATGAGACTGGAAAAGTGCCGAATGCTTGGAAGCAAGCCAACGTTCAGCCTGTGCCCAAGAAGGGCAGTCGAGCTGACCCGGCCAACTACAGACCCATCTCTGTAACGTCCATACTCTGTAAGAGTATGGAGCGTGTACTTAACAAAAAGCTCCTGGCATACCTAGAATCTAATGATATCCTTAGTGACCGTCAATACGGCTTCCGCCGAAATCGGTCTACTGGGGATCTTCTAGCGTATGCCATTCACATATGGAGTGAGGCCATCGAGAGACACGGGGAAGCGCTTGCCGTCTCCCTCGACATCTCGAAGGCTTTCGATAGGGTCTGGCACGAAAGCCTCATTGGTAAGCTTCCTTCATTCGGTTTGCCCGGTGGTCTGTGTGATTGGATTGCAGACTTCCTGAGAGATCGGTCCATTCGAGTGGTTATCGATGGCTGCTCTTCGGACCAATTGGATATTAATGCCGGGGTCCCTCAGGGGTCAGTACTCTCAGCAACATTGTTCTTGTTGCACATTAATGATCTGCTAAAACCCGGCACCTTTGGGTATGCTGACGACAGCACTGTTGCTGAGAGATACTTGTCCAACGCACGGGCTACCGGGCCGCAGATCCGGTCTCTCCGTGAGGCCATGGTGGAGCGTTTGAACCTGTCCTTGCAGGCAGTCTCCGAATGGGGCGATGCCAATCTGGTCAGGTTTAATGCTGCTAAAACCCAGGCGTGTCTTTTTTCCGCTAAAAGGAGCCAATTCCACCCGGCTCCTTCTTTCCGTGGTGTGACCGTGCCGATAACGGACCATCTTGAACTTCTTGGTGTTTCGTTGACATCGACTCTCAATTTTGGCCCATACATTGAGGGAAAGGCTCAGCTGGCTGCCAAAAAGTTGGGGATCCTTGCAAAGGTGAGACGGTATTTCACGCCGGAACAGCTGCTCAACCTGTATCAAGCGCAAGTTCGATCATGCATGGAGTACTGTTCTCATCTCTGGGACGGATCTGCCAAATACCAGCTTGATGCACTTGAATCGATCGAAAAGCGGGCCAAGAGACTCATCGGCAATGAGGCACTGGTCAAGTCAAAGCTCCAAAGCCTTGAACATCGTCGCCGAGTTGCCAGCTTGTCGGTTTTTTATCGGTTGCATTTCGGGGAGTGTGCGATGGAATTGCATGATCTGATTCCGCCCAGCCCGTTCCATCATCGGACTACCAGACGTACGGCGATGCGTCATCGGTACATGGTGGATATCCCACCCATACGCACTAAACGTTTTGGGGACACTTTCATTATGCGTACAGCTAAGGAGTGGAATTCCCTGCCGGAGTCTGTGTTTCCCGATAGCTACAATCTTGGGGTCTTTAAGTCAAGAGTGAATAGGTTTTTTCTAGGCAAGCGTGCTTCACCGTCGACCACATCATCGCTTACCATCAGGTGAGATAGTGGTCAAGCGCAAGCCTATTGACGATAAAAAAAAAAAAAAAAAAAAAAAAAAAACAAAGTCGACGGAGCCCCGCTGCGCAGGGCTCCTATTTCTGTCTGCAGGGTCTAAAGTAACCTAACATGAAGGAGATGACGGGAGCTGAAGTGAGCGAGCAAAGCGAGCGAACTCAGCTCCCGTCATCTCCTTCCTCGTCGAACCTAACCTATCCGTGTCGGGGTGCCCTAAGCTCCCGAGCTCGCTTCGCTCGCTCTTGGACTAATTCACATTTATTTTATATTTAATTGAATAATTTGTGTGCAAATCAGTATTTTTGTTTTACGGTGAGTAATATTGTTTTGCAGTAGGTTATTAGTGGAGATATTTTGTTTGCTTAAATTTCTAAATAGAGGTGCAGTTAAAAATTCCCCTTTTTTTATCCCGAAAACCGGTCCTGTGGGGTGGTCCACTGGAGCGAAGCCGCGGGGAACAGCTAGTCAGGTATAAGAGTATTCAGCAAAACTTCAGTTCCTCAATACTGGTGGTGTGCTTATTATTTACTTTAATGTTCTGAACAAACGCGAGGTCGACTGATCCATTGGCTTTAAAATCATGATATAAAGGAGACCACGGTCCTTCTTTATTTAATTTTAATACTATTTTACGCAATAAATGAACCTTAGATTTTTCCACCGATGCTCTGTAGCGGGACCTGGCAACTATAAACGTATTTAACGCAATGGAAAGAGGGTCACCGGTGACCTTATGTTTTTTAAACTTGTTAAGATGTTTACGCGCTCAGCGATAACTTTTACGCTGTTCAGTTAGGTAGTCACACCACCAATCACATCTACGTATATTGGTCACAGATCCACGACCAATGGCAATGTCAGCACAGTAAGTGAAGGTGTCTGACATAATTTCAGCACTTTCTTCAGCTAACAGCCCATCACGAGTGAAGTCTTTGGCGTGACACGCAAGAAGCGAGCTAAAGAATTCCCTATTGGCACCCTTACATTTTATACCTTTTTTTTTGGGTGGGAAATCATCCATTGACTTTTCCCGCTCTGGGTGAAGCGGGAGGGCGTGTCAGACTTTTACTGACTAAAACCCACCCGTGTTCCTTCAGTTGTTTGTAACAGGGCCGCGGTTACACTCTTTCCCAGACAGACATCGGCCCTAGCGGGCCCCGTCAATTTTTGCTGACATCTCTTTGAAACGCGCGTGGAACACTACGCGCCGTTGACTCGGGCCTGGTCTTTATCGGACGGCGAGCTACCCATTACTTGCTGTCCGCAAGCCCACGCCTATGGTGGCCGGGAATCGGCCTGCGACTCCCGGCCAGGAGCGCCAGGGAGTGTCCGTTACGTCTCCCTCACGCGTTCCACCTCCTCCTTCGCGAGCATTACTGCTTCGCAGAAGGAGGTGACAGCTTCCCATGCCCTCTCGCTCCGTACTATGTCCTGAACCAGGGCCGGACGCGAGAGGTCGCCACCGCTGATCACCTCCACGAGGACACGGCGGTGCTCCACCCAAGCGGGGCAGACCTCCACCGTGTCCTTCAAGCGATCCACACAATGGTGAAACCCGGGCGTTTCCTCCCGCCTTATCCGAAACAGTCATGACCGGTGAGGACCTGCGTCAGGTTGGAAGGTGAGGACGCCATGGCGCCTCTCAAGCCCATATGTGCGCGAGGAGTTTTGCCTCCAGATCCCATGGCGGCAATCCGGCAAGGAGGTTCGCCGCCTCGACCATGTGGTATCCTCGGACTAGCCGAATGGCCATGACCCTTTGGGACACGTTCAAGGAGCGGGCTGGTCGCCACCTCAGTGAACCCACCCACACCGGTGCGCCGTAAAGGGCCATAGACCGCACGTCCTCCGCGTAGAGTCATCGGGGGCATCCATGGGCGGAGTTTATCCCGCACCATTTTGTAGGGGCGCCCCCACGGATCTCTGTTTAGAGTCCCCAGTGACTCCTCACGGGCCAAGGCCTTGGCCCGCTTGATCTCCGCTCGGAGGGCGCTCCTCGCCTTACATTTATACCTGAAGTTGCCAATGACATGTGACGTACCCTGAGTAAAAACCGGAAACAAATTCGTACACGATCAAGCGATTCATGTGTGGCTAGCACACTACTTGGGTCCCCAACTACCTGCGGTCGACCAGCGGCGCATTGTGCCTGGGAACTGCCAGCAGTAGAACAGCTATCCTCTAGTGGCTACATCGGGCATCGAACTGGAACACGCCTAGGCCGCTTGGCGTTACGTCTTTGCCCGGTAGGTAGTCGCAAGCCAGTCGGTTATTTTCACCTGATTAGCACCACCCGGGAATCTTGCGTAGAGAATTGTATGAGGTACTCTCCAACGGACGTGGGTGTTCAGCCTCCAAGAATTTCGTCAAAACAATTCACTTTCAGGTGTTCTCTAAAGGTAATGCCGTCGGATCTGGAGATTAAAATACGATCGGCCTTCTTGTAATGAGTTCATGAATATATAATATTATTGCTAAATCTTATTTTAAACTTGCTGTAGGGTTGCCACAAACATCGTAATGGACAACTGTTTCATTACAATGTCATATTCTTTATATCATAGTCTTCAGCGCCAATTTTTCATAAGTTTAATGGTCATTTCAAACTAACTAACTAACTTCTTGTAGAGTAATTTTGTAATTCAGGTTGCGATGCCAATTCAATATTGAGCTAAAGTCTCAAGAACTCAATAATAAACGCATAATTTTATCGACTTCAGTACGACTAACGGACTAAGTAAACAAACAAAACAGTCGGCTGTCCGCGGGATTCCTAACTCCCCACATTCCTTGCTAGTCAAACGACATTCAAGCAAGTCGCAGGAGAGCAGTGCTCTGTACAGCGAACTAATAACGAAACAGAAGCAAACCGTTTATGATCAGCTCACTGGCGCCAGAACCCGAACTGACTCATTGCGGTTCACTTACTTGTTTGTTAAGTTTTGTTGCTAGGAGAAGTTCGTCTTTCTAGAGGACTCGGGGGGCTCGTCACAGCTCTGGATTCTGAAACCTCGAGTGAGAGTCCCGTGTGAGAAAATAATCGGCAACCATTTGTTATTTTTTTTAATAAAAGTAAAGAAGAAAATTTAAACTTTGTTATTACACAAATATTGAAGTACGTAAAGGTGAACGGCAGATTTCGTACCGCATTTTTTTTTTGTTATTAGTTTAAAGAATTTGTACCACTTATTAAGCCATTTATTTTTATGTAAGTTAACAATTTTTTGAACTTCAGATTAATTAATAATTTAAATAAAAACATTTTTATGCATAAACGTAATAAAATCGTACATTGAACGCAGTTATGTTTTAGAAGTTGCCTTGTGTAAAATAACGCAAATATTGAAATGATAATTAATTATTTAGAATACAAATAACACTAAATATAATCAAACTCATCTCTTTTTTTTTTATTGTTAAAAATTACAATATTATTATAGTTTTATAATTAGTATTGTACCATTAAACCTGGATGGGTTTGTGTTGGTACTCACATTCGCCAAAAAACAACCATAATTATTATCACTAACTACTCACTCATCAAAAATAAAAAATAAAAAAACCATTCGCGCACTTGTGTAAGCCATATCTGTCAGTAGAAGAAACAAGTTGTACATACCTAATTGTGAGTGTGATTGCGGGTAGGTGAATATTTGTATGTCATGTTTCGTCTATGCAGCGCGCTATTGGACCGCTCATTAGAAAACCGGTTATAGTCACAGTATACAGGTTGGTTTAATTAAAAAAATATTTTTTTAGCTAAGCTAAGTTATTAATATAGTCGTAATAGTATTATTTGTATTTTTGTTTGTAGTTTTTACAATTTATTTAGTTTTTTATGTTTGGCGGGATTTCATTTAACAGAGTGGGTATCAAGAATTTTAACGTTCGCCTACCATAATAGTTTTTGGCCTGAGGTACGATTAACAGTTTGGCTGCCAGAGAACGAGACACAATAGAAAATGTATTGTTTGTCGGGCATCTGGCAGTTAAGGTGTTAATTAATTTTTGGTGACACTCCTGGTTACTATTTTATGAGATATTGGTCTTAGAATGTTTTTATTGTTAAATTGTTCGATTAAGAGAGCCATGCTAAGTCTAGTCTGTACTGGAAATTTTTTACAATATTTAAATAGTAGTTCCATGATGTTTTCTTTGTACTGATCTTTTATTTTTTTGGGTACTATTAATTTTAAAAGTCTAAGTTGTAGTTTGCAGATTTTTTCAGTGTATGATCTAAATGTTCAGCCGTAACTTGTGATTCCGTATGCTATAATTGATTCGGCTAAAGCAATGTACATGTTGCGCAGGATTTTTAACGGAACTTTTGGTTTTAGTATGTAGATTCTCGCCAATATGGCTCGCAATTTATCACAGACTGTATCTATGTGAAAGGCCCAGTTGAAACGATTGTCTACGACTAAATCCAGGTACGTGTGGTGTGTTACTTGATCGATTGCCTCACATCGACATGTATTTGAAGAAGCAGAGTGAAGACAGCTGTGGCTATGTGCGATTATCTTAAAAGAGGTCATTTGTTTTAGATGGCTAGAATGAACATGAATAAATTTGGTTTTATTTGCATTGAGAACCAGTCCAGCATCATGCGCCCATTTGGAAACTCGAGTGAAATCATCCTGCAGCCATTGAGTAGCTATATTTAAGTCTTTATGGGCAGCTACTAGGCATGTATCATCTGCATATTGATAAACAGAACAGTGGTTGACCACATGCTCCATGTCATTGACATATTACACTCCATGTCACTCCATGTCATTGACATATTACATATTTGGGGATCATCACTGGCGGTTGTCGCGTACAGACGTGCCCACATGCAATATTTAGTTGAAATAAATAAATTATTAATAATAGTGACCTCCTTTAGTGTATTAGTAACTTTGCACTTTTAATTTAGCTTAGTATGTGTGTATTTACAAACTATAATGAACTAGTAAAAGTGATTTAGTGTACGTATAAAATGGAAAACAGACCCTCGAATTCAAGGGGACCAGAGCTCTCATCTGCCTCACCTGTGGCGGCGCCACCTGAGATCATCACCACGCCCGAAATTAAAAAATGGATGACTTCTATTGAGTTGCATCTGAATGAAGTCTGCTCTATTGCCGCGGATGGAAAACTCAATTCGGAGCAGAAAATGAAAATATCAAACCTTTGCCGTAAAATAGGATCCGGTACCTCACAAATGGCAGTACTATACCAGTCGCTAAAGACTAGATCTCTTCTAACGGACAGTATGGTTGAATCCCTTACTGAAAAGCGAGACCTGTCAGATCACATCATGGACCTCAGAAAGACGATACAGGACTCAGGTACTGCGGGAAATGTTTCTTTTGCCGAAATGGTAAAAAAGGGAGCAAATAACTTTGTGCGCCCCAATAATTTAAGCTCGGTTGCAATTTATCCCCAAGATAAATTGAAATCGAGTGACGAAAGACCTCGTGAAAAAGATAATACGCCCGGAGCAAATGAAGCTGCATGTTCGTGGTGTCCGGAAAACAAAAAATGGAGGCGTAATTATCAGCACCGAGACCAAACATGACGCTGATAAAGTAAAGCAAGCAGTCCAGCTCTCTACTTCAGGACTTACCGCCGACGAACCCAGCAAGCGCAAACCCCGGATCGTGGTCTTAGGAGTGCCGACTTCCATGGCTGAAAAAGAGGTCTTCAGGTGCATTTTTAAACAAAATGTAGCCGACAAGTTTGAAGACATGTCTTTAGAATCCTTCCTGGCTTTGGTAAAATTAAGCCACAAATCTGGGCAGAGAGATTTGTCGACCTGCAACTACGTCATTGAAGTACCAGCTGATATACGTAAAGCCCTAATCGCTCAATCGAGACTTTTTATTAATTGGACGTCCTGTCCTGTCAGGGATTTTACACTGGTAACTCGGTGCTACAAGTACCAACAGTATGGTCATGCAGCAAAAACGTGCAGAGAGGTCAACTCGACGTGTGGGCATTGTGGTGAAACAGGGCACTCGATGACAGAGTGTGCGAAGAAAGCTGATGTACCAAAATGTGCAACTTGCTCACGCTTTAAAAAGCCCAGCAATCATAAAACAGGAGATCCTGAGTGCCCTGCAAGGAAGATAGCGGAATTCAGATACATCAATTCTGTCGATTACGAGGGCGCCTAGAGCGTCACACTCTAGGTCAGATTGCCGTGTTTTGCACGTGATGCCGACTCAACAAGAACAGGCCACTGCACTGACCTACGTCGCCAGGATTTGTTGCTATCTCAGGAAATTTGCCGCCATGCATACTGTGGCAAAATGGTTTGGAAACATTTTGTAATAGTGGTTAACCCAGCTCAAATATCTGCTGACGCTCAAAGTTCGTTGTCCGTGTGTGTAAATAATTAAGTGCAAACAATTTGACGTAAACTAAGCTAAGTTAGGAATCATCTGTTTATGATTATTTTTAGATTTAAATTTTAATTTTCATCTGTTTTAGTAATTAAGATTATCAATAAATCAATATATATGTCACTATTCTAATATTAAGAAAATATTGTAAAAAAATCCTTGTCCTTAAAATTACATTGTTTGAGCCCCTGCCGCCTGTGATACAGGATTACCTAGTACAGGCACCTAACATTGTTGTACCTACTTTATATTTAAGACCTATTAGTATAGTTTACCAATTTGAAGTTTGAATAAAGATTTATTATTTATTATTATTATTATTATATGTCAGATAGAGTAAAGGTCCAAGCACTGAACCTTGGGCCATTCCTTCAGTGACTTCAACGGCGTCACTGCTTTCATTATTGATCCTAACAATATGTTTTCGATCGCGGAGGTAGTCCTTGCACCAGTCAAGTAGCGGACCCTGAACTCCTAAATTATCTAATTTTGTCAACAACGTGTCATGTCTAAGCGTGTCGAAGGCCTTACTGAAATCGATAAACAGCAAGACTAAATGATTTCTATCATTAAGAGCTTCGTTGATTTCGTCCGTGAATTTTGACAATAGCTGCGAGGTAGACTTAAGGTGAACGCGCACCTAGACGCACCGCACTCGCCGCACGCGCCGCAGTCATCGCATTTTATAAATCTTTATATGAAATCGTATGCAGCCTCGCGCACCTATCCGCACCGCACGAGCCGCACGAGCCGCATTTCAGCAAAATGCTGTAGGTATACGGATTCCACCAGGGCGTGCGGATGACGTCATCAGACTCGGCGGGCGATGCGGGCGGCGCGGCAACATGATCCGTATCCGTATGAAAACATAGTTCAAGATGTACAGAAGTGGATACAATGCGTGCGGCGCGTTCGGCGCGGATAGCGCGGGCCAAGAGAAAATGCGATGAGTGCGGCGCGTGCGGCGAGCGCGGTGCGTCTAGGTGCGCGTTCACCTTTATTAGGTTGAAAACCGTATTGTGTGCTGGACAACACTTCATTTGTTATATAAAAGTTTTGTATCTGGTTACAAACATATTTTCTATTATTTTATCAATTACTGGTAGAATAGTAATTGGTCTGTAGTTTGCATAATCTGCAAAACTGCCTTTTTTATGTATTGGCCGCACTATACCAGTTTTAAGTTCTTCCGGGTATTTTCCTTGTTTAACACTAGTATTAATTAGCTTGACAATGACACCTGTCATCTTATCACAGATGGATTTTATGTCAACACACCTAATTTTATCTACCCCAGGAGCTTTATTAGTATTAAGATTTTTAATTAACTTATAAACACTGTTATTTGTAGCTTTCTTGAAGTATATCGATGTGTTATTTGGAAATATATACTCTGATTCGTTCAAGAGTCGTTAATTACATTGTGGCAAAATCTTTATAACACTGTTTCTAAATTCAACGGCAAAATTGTCAGCTATTGTTTTTATATTTATATTGGTATTTTTGAAAGCTTTTAACATAGATTCGTCAACCGAATTTTTGGTTCGACCAGACAAGTTATTTAGTATTTGCCATAGTTTTCTAGGGTTTATTTTATTATTATTTATTTATTCTTTATAATATTTATTTCTACATTTTTCAATTTTTTTATGAGTCCTGTTTCTTATTTTATTATATTCTAATCTCAGTATTTTATTAGCTGAATCGTTTTTCTAAATAACTTAATTTTATAAATAACAGATACTTTATTTTACACATGTTATCAATTTTATTATTTATCCAGGGTTGTTTGTTTCTTTTACTGTTTAGATTAATTGTTCTGTTGTATTTTGATTTATGAAACTGACTTTTGATACAATTGTAAATTGCGTTTGAACGTTCTGTAGTATTTATTTCGCTCCAGGTTACATTTTACATTACCGATTTGTTGAGTTGTTTTTGTATCAACCTGTAGTGTAGGGTCAAGTCCCATGCACGACAGTATTACCATACGGTGATCTGCCAATACAGTACCGAGTGCGGCCGAGTACAGATCTAACGAGCGCGTTCTAGTAAAAATGTGATCGAAACAGCTACGTGTGGTGTTATTGACGCGTTTTTCAATTCTTGTATAGTCAGATATCGCGCTCGTTAGACCACACTCGGACATGCTACTAACGTAGTATTCTCGGATGTTATCGTAATTTTTAAGGTCTATGTTAATGTACCTACTTAATGGTAAGTAAAACACTACAAAGATAACAATTTAGAACATTTACTTTACACATTATGTTACAATATGTAACATTTACGTATATGTAACATTGGTACACTTGTAGATAACCTTCAAATAAAACTGGTTATAACTTTTACGTCCCACGTTCAAAAAATCTAAGAATTTAAAAAGGGATTATCTATCATACTAGCTGTTGCCCGCGACTTCGTCTGCGAAGCGTTAGTAATTCGAATAGCTTATTTTTATATCGCGGCATAATATTGTAGGTTTTCCATACAAACTTCTACCCCTCTTTCCACCACCTTAAGTATGATTTCCGGGATAAAAACTATCCTATATCCTGCCCAGGGTCTCAAAATATCTCCGAACCAAATTAAATCTAAATCGGTTCAGCGGTTTTACGCTTGAAAAGGTAGACAGAGAGACAGACAGTGGTACTTTCACATTTACAATATTAACTCCGCCCGCGACTTCGTTCGTGTGATGGCAACCAAAAATAAGCTGTTGCTAAACCAAATAAAATGTGGTTTCGTAAAGATCTACGGTTTATAGGTTTGGGACGATTCGTTATTTGACTTAAAGAATAATACATTTTAGGTTACCGCTACAAAGTAAAATCCGCCCCTTTAAACTTAATATACCCTTTTTCTCTTTTTAATTTTTGTTTATGTTTGTTAGATTGCTCAGTAAGATGCCTCAAAAAAACAAACATCACTGAACCCTATCAGGGGGGCGGTAGTTTTAAAAAACATATTATGTAAATTTTGATTATTTAATTTTCACCACGGAATGAGATTGTTCATACAAACAAATTTCGTGCTTTTCACCTCCTTAAAGGTTGACAGTTCAGTGGCGACTGCGAACTGGAAAACGAAAATTAGGAAGTCCGACCTGGTCAAGGCTGCGGGAGTCCGGTGGATGCGAAACGCACAGGACCGATCAGTGTGGCGGCGCTTGGGGAAGGCCTATGTCTAGCAGTGGACGTTTTTTGGCTGAAATAATGATCCCGACATCAAAAACGAAACCTAGTCCAGTATGATTCTTAACAAACTTTAACATCCACTTACTCCTATTTTGGGGAGTAGTTTCGAAAAAATATAATGACAACCTTTTATTGTTTACTTAGGTTGGAATTTATGTCAACTATCAAGTATTAACCAAAGACATAAAATTCTTTAACAAAACTTTATCACCTGTTAAATCGTATTTTGGAGGAAGTTTAGAAAATCTAATAATATCAACCTTTATTGTTTGTTTAGGTTGGTATTTATGTCAAGTATCAAGTTTATTACCCCAATAAATAAGATTTAAAAAAAAAACTATAACAACCCCTAAATCGACTTTTGAGGATAGTTTCTAAAAACTTATAATGACAACCTTTTGTTGTTTAATTAGATTGGTATTTATGTCAACTATCAAGTATACCCAAGACATAAAATACTTTAACAAAACTTTATCACCTGTTAAATCGTATTTTGGAGGAAGTTTCGAAAATCTAATAATATCAACCTTTATTGTTTGTTTAGATTGGTATTTATGTCAAGTATCAAGTTTCTAATAACACCTTTTATTGCTTAATTAGTTTGGTATTTATGCCAAGTTTCAAGTTTATTAACCCAAGTAATAAGATTATTCAAAAAAAAAATAACAGCCCCTATAAATTTTTGTGGGGGTAGTTCCGAAAAACTAATAATAACAACCTTTATTATTTATTTAAGTTATTATTGGTGCAATGTTTCAAGTTTAATAACCCTTGAAGTCAAATTATTCGATACAAAATTCAACACCCCCTAAATCGACTTGTAGTTTAAATTCGGGTGGACCAAAAATCACTTTAGTATGAAAATGAATGCTGCGTAAATTACGCGACACAACACAAACATCTAATACAGCGTAAATTACGCGTCACTAAAACGTTACTCATAACCTGAGACAAACGGTCCAGTTCGGTAGTTCCAAATCGAAGTAGAGGTCCCCGTCTTAGTGCCATTTGATTCTTCAAAGAAACTTTGACAGCCCCAAATCGTCTTCTGGGGGTGATTCCGAAAAACTAATAAAGCCAACCTTTATTATTTTGCCAAAGGAATAAGATTTTTCATAAAAATAAATGTCTCCCTTTTAACCCCCTAAAAAGTTGAATTTCCAAAAATCCTTCCTAAGTGCTCCCCTAGAAAAGAATAGAATACTCTTTATTATGTACACCATATAAGTTACAGAAAGTAAAGACGAAGAAACATTACACTGGGTGACACAATGGGCGGCCTTATCGCTAAAAGCGATCTTTCCCCTACATCATTAAAAGAAGCTATGTGCAGTAAAAGTAATCAAAAATCTTTACCACCACGAAATAGTATTTTAATTGTAGTTCCGAAAAACTAATCATGAAAACCTTTATTGTTTATTTAGGTTGGTATTTATGTCAAGTTTCATGTTTATTGACCCAAGAAATCAGATTCTTCAAAAAAATAAATAAAACAAAAATAAAAAAGCCTTTTATTTCTTACAATCAAAAAAATTTGAGTTGAACTTAATTTTCAAATGTATACATAGCCTATGATTATATCTATTCTTTATATTTATATCTCCATGATTTTTGATAACTAACCTTAATCTAGTTTATATAATATTAATATTTTATGAATTGACCTTATCCGATGTATGTAAGTAAGTGTAACTTATGATTATATCTACTTTGTATATATCTATCTATTCTATATATTATAATCTAACTATGTATTATCTAATTTTTATCTTTTTATTATACTATTTATTATTATATATGTATATCTGTATATTTTGTAGATATAGGTATAGTATTATATTATGTATTTGTAATTTAAATAATCTAGTCAATTTGGTTTGTAAGAACCCCTTCTCGGGTGAAGGCCTCCTCCAAAGAATCCCACTGGTCTCTGTTTTTGGCTATTTGTAACCAATTTGGGCCCGCTGTCTTTGTAATGTCGTCTTGCCATCTTGCATGAGGTCTACCTCGGTAGCGCTTCCCTTTTGGACCGATCCATGAAGTAATTTTCTTAGTCCATCTCTCATCTTGTAGTCGCGCTACATGCCCCGCCCATTTCCATTTAAGTCTTTGAGCATGGATCAGGGCGTCTGTAGCCTTTGAAATATTTCTTATTTTCGTGTGTCTTATTTTTTGTCTTTTGCTGATGTTTAGCATACTGCGTTCCATAGCGCGTTGGCAGCTGATGAGTTTGTTCTTTAGTTTGCTAGAGTATCGCCAGGTCTGACAGGCATAGGTTAGGCATGGTAGAAGACATGTGTTCATCACTCTAGTTTTTATTTTTACATTCATATTGCTTTTAAATATTTCTTTTAAGCTTCAGTATTTGTTCCAAGAACTTTGTATTCTTCGTTCTGCTTCCAACCCATTGTTTTTCCTGTCAAAACACATTTGTTTACCTAGGTAGATGTACTTTTCTGTGTAGGTAAGTACATCGTTGTCGACTGATATTCGGGTTTTTGTACTGTTCGTCATTAACATTGTTTTTGACAGGCTCATTTCTAACCCGACTTGTTTACTGACTTCGTTCAACTGATGGATCATGAGTTATATTTGTGTGCCTGTTTCTGATAGCAGAACCAAATCATCGGCAAAGCAGAGATGACTAAGGTATTTGCCGTCGATATTTAGTCCATATTTTTTCCAGTCCAATTTCCTAATTATTGATTCTAGGATGGCAATAAATAATTGTGGAGACAGGGGGTCACCCTGTCTTACTCCTCTTTCAATGGGAAAACTTTGTCCGATTTTTTCCAGTTTCACTCTACTTTTGTTGTTCAAATATATATTTTTAATGATTTGTATATAAACATTTTTTACACCCTGCTCTTTCAGCGTTTCCCAGATACTTGAGTATGATACTGTGTCGAAGGCTTTTTTGTAGTCTATGAAAGCGACATAGAGAGGTCTTGTTCTTTCTTGATATTTTTCAATCACTAGTTCCAAGGTGTGAATGTGGTCTATAGTTGAGAAGCCTTTTTAACCGACTTACAAAAAAGGAGGAGGTTCTATGTTCGACTTTGTTTGTTTTTTTTTTTTTTTTTTTTTTTTTTGTGTATGTTCACCGATATCTCTGTCAATTGTGGACCGATTTTGAAAATTCTTTTTTAGTTTGAAAGAGCATGTTTCGAAAATGGTCCCATTTTAATTTGGTGAAGGTCTGATGAAGAACTTCGGAGATACACAACAGAACTCTTCAATAAATAACGGCAAAACTCTCGGGATTGCTGCAATCGCATGTCTGTTTGTTGTTTATACCATTTCATAACATAACATCACGCCAGTACGCTCTAAAGGGTTACACAGACCTCTCATTTCACCGGTTATGTTCAGGTTTCATATTATTCGGTTAATCTATTCTAGAGTTTATAGGGACTTTAATAAACAACTTGCTATTAGGTAGGTAAAACTAAAAAGGGTAAAATAAAAAAACTTTTTTGCAAAAAAATACTACCGACTTCCAAATGAAAAACTACAAAGTGAAAAATAACTTAACTTTTGGAAGTCGGTGTCCATATCGCAAAAAAATGGTACCTACGAAAGACACCGACTTCCAAAAGTTAAGTTATTTTTCACTTTGTAGTTTTTCATTTGGAAGTCGGTAGTATTTTTTTGCAAAAAAGTTTTTTTATTTTCTAAACCCCGCTTGTTCAATGGGTTGTGCCGCACCTAAAGTGGTGCTTATTCTTTGGTTTATAAGCGAAGTGAAGAGTTTGTACAAGCATGGTAATAAGCTTATTGGCCTATAATTGCCTATATCGCGTGGGTCTCCTTTTTTATAAATTAATATTATAATTGACTCTGACCATTGAGTAGGTGTATCGGTAGTCTCCAGTATGCGGTTGAACAGACGAGTTAGAGGTAGAGTTAGTTGAGTGTAGGCTGTTTTTATAGCTTCGTTTTTTAGGTTATCTGAGCCTGGGCTTTTATCTGATTTCAGCCGTTTAATTGCTTCAACTATTTATATTACGTCAAATTGTGCTGTAGCTTCTTTGTTATAAGGGTCTAAGGCACTCGTGCAACTCTGTACTGTGGGGTTTGGTTCTTTGGCTTTGTATAGGGTTTCATAAAATTCCGTTGCAACGTCTAAAACTTCATTTCGACTTTTCAGTATTTTATTTGCCCGATTTAGGCCATCGATCCATGTTTTGCATGGCTGTAATTCCTTAAATGCTTTTTTTGAGCTGCCTTCCTGTACCAGGTGTTTTTCGATGGTATTATATCTATATCTTGTGTAGTCCTATTTTATTAGTTTGCTTATTAGCTTATAAAGTGCTGAGAGTTAATTTTTTTGTGATCTAGTTTTATTTGTAGTTTTTTATAGTTCTTGTCTTCTTTTCATAAGTGTTAAGGTGCGCTCTGATAGCATGTTTTGACTTTTGATTGTGATTTTATGTTTTGAACGGGCAATCTGTAGGCTTTGGCAGATTACTTTTATTATTTTATCATGATAGGTTTGTACAGGTGTGGTGGAGCAGTCTTGTAATTCTGGTAAGTAGGATGTAATACTCTCTTTGTACTTCGTTATCTCATCTTCGTTTCTTAATGTGGGGTGTTGACAGTTACTGAAATTTGACCTATTTTTCCTGTGTTTAGTTAATATTATTGTCGGTCTTACTGGCCTGTGGTCTGAAGAAAAGTTGGTATTTAATACTTCGATATTATGAACCATTTTTGGTTGATTTGACATAATAAAATCTATTTCATTTTTATATGTTCCATTTGGTGAACGCCACGTCCATCTTTTTTTCGTCCTTTTTTTGAAAAAGGTGTTTAAGATGGCGATTTTATTTTCAAGTGCGAAGTTTATTAATCCCTGGCCTCTCTTGTTTCTTTTTCCATACCCGTTTTGTTTCGTTACTAAGTATTCGTCTTGTCCTGGTTGACCTAGGTTTGCATTAAAATCGCCCATTATTATAAAAGTTTTATGTGCTCAATTAATAGCTATATTTATATTTTTATAGAAAATATCAATTACTTCCTCTTTCGCTATTTCTGTGGGTGCATATACTTGTATAAGAGACAATTCATTTCCTTGTATTTTTAAATTCAATAGTGCTACTCTATCTGATATACCTATGCAGTTTTCTATGTTGTTTTTGTGTTTTTTATGCAATAAGAAACCAACGCCATACTTGCCAGGTATAAGTCCTATGTGGCATAGAATATAATCGTCATATTCCTCTATCTTTGTTCCTTGGCGTCTCACTTCAGATAGTCCGATTATGTCGAATTTTATATCTTGTATAGCCTCTCTTAATTCTATTAAGCGCGTGAGAGATTATTAAGGGAAAAGAGCTAAAAATAATAAACGTACAAAGGGACAAATACTTTATTTATTTAAAATGTAACTATTTAATAAGTAAGCAGTTTTAGTCTAGTTATTTATTTTACAGACATAATAATAGAAATATTATTACTTGTTTGGTTCAACAGAGTAAAAGTATACACAAATCATACAATAGAATAATATCACTAGCATGAAAATAGAAATATTATATACTTGTTTGATTCGGCAGAGTTAAAGTATACACATAATCATACAAAAGAAATATATCACGAATTATTAATTAGAAATGCACATAAGAGTTTAACCAACAAGATAAGGTACTTAACTTAGGTCCGTTCGGTGTGACTGCTCCAGAGCGAAAAAGACCGAGTACGGCGGAGCGGCGGCTTTTATAGCCAGTGGTAAACAAGTGACGTCACATCGTACGATTTTAATACAGATTCGTTATTTCTCGTATTTTGACATAAAACTATGATTAAATTATATAAAATTAGAGTGAATATGTTGAAATTAATTAGTTCCATTACATACTTGGTTTTACAATGGCATAATTAGTAAATAAGTCTCGTTAAACAGTTAAATATCATTTTATACAAACAACAACGAAAGAACACAGTTTAAACTTAGGATATAACGTATTTTGTAATAGTATTTTACAAGAGTTTGATAAGAAACTTTTGTAATGTTGTGTTTCACATGTAAATAAGATTATAATTATTAAAGGGTTGTTTTTCTTTGTGTTCAATTAAAGAGAAAGATTGGAATAATCTATCACGCGCGTACGAAAGCAGTGATCTTACATTGTAAGTTAATATGTAGTTGTTCCAAGTGAGGAGTTTGAAGTTATTATTGTTGATTTCTTTGGAGGGTTTTGGTCATAATCTTCCTCGGTGACCAAACGTCTTGGAAGATGTGTTTCTGTGCTTTTAGTTTTCTGTTTTTGGTGTGGGTTTTCCGAGAGAGGGGCTGCTGGTTGCTACATGTGACTGATGTTATTGTTTGTATTCACTTGCTCTTCGTTTTTACTTTTTTTGTTTACGAGGAAGTTGAGTATACCCGGCTTCACCAGCCCTTCTGAAAAGCTAGATGATCTCTGGGATGTTGTGCCTCGCGTTGGTTTAGTTTTAGTTTTTTTAGCGACTTTATTGCTGCGTGGAATAATTACCTCTGTTTTCGTGTTATTTTGTGGAGAAATAGAGAGATTCCTTTTTCTATTATCTGATATAGATTCAATCTCTGTTTTCTTACTTAGTGTTATCAGTTTATCGTACTTAATAACAACTTTATGCCCCTTTTCTATCTCTGTCTTTGCTTGTTCCTGTAGTTTCTTCCTTATTTCCAATATGTGTGGTTGGTAGTCTTCCTTTATGTAGTAAGCAGTATCTCTTAGTACGCCTTTTTTGCTTCAAAATCTCGATTTTTTTGCCCAAGGTTGTGAATGTTACAACAATTGGGCGAGGCTTTTCAGTTTTTCTGCCTATTCTTCGTAGTTCTTGTATGTCATAACAATTGATATTTTTTGAAAACACTGGTTTATGAAAGCAGTGAAATTATTTTTCAGATGTAAATAAGATGTTTCATTTTCCTCAATGCCGAAAAAGACTAGATTTCTCTGTCTTACCTGCCTTTCCAAGAAATGATTGATGAATTAATCGTTTTTCTTGATTTTCAATTTTTCCCGCTATCCTTTTCTGATTTTCTTCCCACATTGTAAATCTTGTTTCCAGCATTCTGTTCAAGTTTTCGGTTAATTTCTCCGTTACAGTTTCGCCACTTTTCGCGATGGCAAGTTTTTGTTCGTCCAGGTCTTTTTGGATCTTGCGTAGGGCTGTCATAACTTCTTCCATATTTGGGTTTTTTCTTTACAAATCTTACGAAGACAATTCAAAACAAACAAAAACACATAAAGAAATGTAGGTGTTCGGATTCGAACTTGGATCACTAGGTACAGAAGTCCGGTCGATTCGGCGACACGCTGTCTGCGTTTGTACTGGCAATGTTGAAATTATTGTTCTTTGTAAACGAACTCGGTGACTTTGACGTAACGGCTGTGATGATACAATATATTTTATAGTTCGTGGGTACTACACAAATTCACCAATACGATAGTCACTTTTTGCACTTTTTCTCTGTTCCAAATTAGCAACAAATATCACTGTCACCGATTCTATGCCTGAGATTTTGCGCACGCATCTCAGAATTTTGGTATTCTTTAAGTAAAGCGATTCTTATAGCGCAAGATTGACCAAAAATACTATTTTCTAATTATGTTGTGTGGAGCGTATAAAACACGACTGTTGGGTACCAAGTCAGCACCTACCCTCCCTCAAAAAAATAACATCCCCTAAATCATCTATTGGGGGTAGTTTCGAAAAACTAACAATGAAAGCCCTTATTGTTTATTTGGATTGGTATTTAAGTCAAGTTTCAAGTTTATTATGAGAAGTAATAAAGACCTACAAAGACAAAAGATATTTATTTCAACTGGGCCACCAAGCGGCTCTTTTGAATTTCACAATTTAAAATTAACATGGATTAAAAGATGATTCTACCGTGCATTCGGAAAGTAGCTTGTTATGGAGAAGAATGCACAAGAAACTCCATCCATACTTACTCTTTAAAAAAAAAAAAAAATTTTACAATATTTAGGTACATGAGTACATACATTAATAAATTCACATATGTGAGGACAATGCACCCAGAATAGCACTACACACTATACTATGTAAAGGTATAAAGTATTAAAAGTACTCACACATGTACTGTGCAGTTATATAATAGGTTTTAGAAAAACATCAACATCCGAAGCAGTTAAGTTATGACCAATCCCAACTGACGGCGCCCGTTCACGAACATGACGCATGAATCGGCACCACCCAGCTCAACCATCATGAAGGGAACCGAATGATCCAACACACGCGCCATCATCAGAGAGACATTTGAGAGAGCATGACACACTCAACTGCCAGGGCACACATAAGTCAACGAACGACACATAGGTATAGCAAATGGTAGATTTACAGTTGGGTACATAGTACCCACACACGTGCTGTGCAGCTATACAATACTAAAGGAAATCGATCGAATCAATAAGATTCTTCAAAAAAACTTTTACACCCCTAAATCGTCTTTTGGGGGTAGTTTCAAAAAATAATAAAATCCATAGGTCGCTTGTTCATATCCGGCTCGAAGGACCACTTCTTTGTTTGCAATAAAACAAAGAGAGAAAGTAAAATATACAAAAGACAAAAAAGACAAAAGACAAAAGACAAAAGATATTTATTTCAACTGGGCCACCAAGCGGCACTTTTGAATGTCACAATTAAAATTTAAATGGAATACAAGTTGATTCTACCGTGCATTCGGAAAGTAGCTAGTTATGGAGAAGAATGCACAAGAAACTCCATACTTTTTAAATTTACATGGAATAAAAGTTGATTCTACCGTGCATTCGGAAAGTAGCTTGTTATGGAGAAGAATGCACAAGAAACTCCATACTTACTCTTTTAAAAAAAAAAAAAAAAAAAAGATTCTACCGTGCATTCGGAAAGTAGCTTGTTATGGAGAAGAATGCACAAGAAACTCCATAATTAATCTTTTTTAAAAAAAAAAAGATTTTTACAATATTTAGGTACATGAGTACATATACATTAATAAATTCACATATGTGAGGACAATGCACCCAGAATAGCACTACACACTACACTATGTAAAGGTATAAAGTATTAAAAGTACTCACACATGTCTGTGCAGTTATACAATAGGTACTAGAAAAACATCAACATCCGAAGCAGTTGAGTTATGACCAATCCCAACTGACGGCGCCCGTTCACGAACATGACGCATGAATCGGCACCACCCAGCTCAACCATCATGAAGGGAACCGAATGATCCAACACACGCGCCACCATCAGAGAGACATTTGAGAGAGCATGACACACTCAACTGCCAGGGCACACACAAGTCAACGAACGACACATAGGTATAGCAAATGGTAGATTTACAGTTGGGTACATAGTACCCACACACGTGCTGTGCAGCTATACAATACTAAAAGAAATCGAGTCTATACAACACAAACATAAACATATCATTTGTTTTTGCGCCCTAGTGGTTGTGGAGCAGGACTAGCATTGAGCCAAGCATTTTTATCAGTGATATAATCCCCCAACTTATAATATGCCTGCCTGCATAGTGTGCGTTTTATACAATTTTTAAATTTCGTCTCATTCAGTTCTAGAATATGGGGAGGAATTTTATTGTAACATTTTGTACAGTACCCCATGAAAGATGAGGCCACTTTTGCCAGTCTGAAACCTGGTTGAACTAATTGGTCCCTATTTCTAGTAATGTAATTATGTCTGTCTCCGTTTTTACTAAAAAGATGTAAATTTTTTCTCACGTACATAATGTTTTCATAAATATATTGACAAGGAACCGTCATGATGTTAATGTCCTTAAACAGTTCCCTTAGAGAATCACGGCGGCGAAGATTGTAAATCGCTCTGATGGCTCGTTTTTGCAGAATAAAAATAGACTCAATGTCTGCAGCCCTTCCCCATAGTAAGATACCGTAAGACATTATACTATGAAAGTAACTAAAATAGACTAGCCTAGCGGTATCCACATCAGTAAATTGACGAATCTTTCTGACAGCATAAGCTGCCGAACTCAGCCGCCCCGCAAGTGATACTAAATGAGGACCCCATTGTAACCTTGAGTCTAGCGTGATCCCCAGGAAAACCGTTTTATCGACGAATTCGAGCTTCTCCTTGTTTAATATAATGTCACAATCAGTACTTTTGACATTTGGCAACGAAAATTTTACGCATTTGGTTTTTTTACCATTTAATACTAAATTATTGGCAGTGAACCTGCCGTAGCGCGTTATTTACGTCGTCAACCTGACAAGTACGTCTATTTACTTTAAAAACTAAAGATGTGTCATCAGCAAATAACACCATATTTAGTTTGCCTTCGAATAAATATGGATTTACTTTTATTTAAAATAGAGAAAAAACCAATGGTCGTTACACTCGACGTAATTTACACAAGTGACAAAGAAAAACGTGTGTTTCCACACGTCATAAACAATTTTAAGGCACATTAATGTTGCCTACATAAAATCAATAAAGATTAACAAAAATATTGAATATAATTCTAAATTATTATAGATTACTGCGATTAATAACATCAATCCATAATAATTCAGAATATCAATTTTATATGTTCACATTGTATTGAACAACCTTTATTATTCATTTAGGTTAGTATTTGTGGCAAATTTCAAGTTTATTGACACAAGAAATGAGATTTTTCAAAAACACTGTAAAACCTCCTAAATCGTCTTTTGAGGGTAGTTGAAAAAAACTAATAATGACAACCTTTATTGTTTATTAAGGATGGTATTTATGTCGAGTTTCATGTTTATTCACCCAAGAAATCAGATTCTTCAAAAAAATTAAAATCCTCTAAATCAACTTTTGGGGGTAGTTTCGAAAAACTAACAATGAAAGCATTTATTGTTTATTTAGAATGGTATTTCTGTCAAATTTCAAGTTTGTTTACTGAAGTAATCAGATTCTTCAAAAAAACTTGAACACCCTTAAATCGTCTTAAGGGGGTAGTTTCAAAAAATAATAGTAGCAACCTTTATTATTCATTTAGGTTAGTATTTGTGGCAAGTCTCAAGTTTATTGACCCTAGAAATCAGATTTTTCAAAAACACTGACTGACTTACTGACTTAAGATCCTATGACCCCTAGCTGGGGCAGAGGGCTTCCACAGTAGTCCTCCATCGAGACCGGTCTTGAGCTTCGCGCTTCACCTCGCTCCACGCCATTCCAATACTCGTCGCTTCAGCCAATATGGTGCGTCGCCAGGTTTGACGGGTACGGCCTCGCTTCCTTTTTCCTTGAGGATTCCAATCTAAGGCCTGTTTAGGAATGTGATCGGAATTCCTCCGGAGCGTGTGACCAATCCAACACCATTTACGCCGCTTGATCCGGCGGTCGATCGGGGTCTCGTGGCATCTCTCCAACAGCTCTACATTAGAGATGATCTCGGGCCAGTAAATTCCGAGGATGCGACGAAGATATCGGTTGATGAAGACCTGGATTTGGCGCGAGATGTCCTTTGTTACCTTCCACGTTTCGCACCCGTAGAGCAGCACGGATTTGACATTGGACCCGAAGATTTTGAGTTTAACCCTTCGGGTCAGTTTCCGCGATTGCCACACAGGTCTCAGCTGTGCGAAGGTTGCTCGCGCTTTGGCAATCCGTGAAGTGATGTCCTCTTCAGTTCCTCCAGTCTCTGACACGACGCTCCCGAGGTCCGTGAATTTGTGGACGCGTTCCACAACCTCTGTGCCGATTAACATCGGAGACGAATTCATCACAACTGTACGCATCTCCTGGGTCTTCCGGATGTTCATTTTGAGTCCAGTTTTCGCCGCCTCTGAAGTACCTCCTAAATCGACTTTTGGGGGTAGTTGCATAATACTAATAATGACAACCTTTATTGTTTATTTAGGATGGTATTTATGTGAAGTTTCATGTTTATTCACCCAAGAAATCAGATTCTTCAAAAAAAATACATCCCCTAAATCATCTTTTGGGGGTAGTTTCGAAAAACTAACAATGAAAGCCTGTATTGTTTATTTAGATTGGTATTTATGTCAAGTTTCAAGTTTATTAACTGAAGTACGAGTAATAAGATTCTTCAAAAAAACTTTAATACTACAAAAAAACTAAATCTTCTTTTGGGGGTAGTTTCAAAAAATAATAATAGCAACCTTTATTAATTATTTAGGGTAGTATTTGTGTCAAGTTTCAAGTTTATTGACCCCAGAAATCAGATTTTCAAATCCCAGAAATCATCAATTGGGGGTAGTTTCGAAAAACTAATGTCAATCTTTATCACTTACTTACTATTTGTACTGAGTTTCAAGAATGTTGGTCGAAGGAATTAGACTTTTCATACAAACTTTCAACCCTCTTTTTACCCCCTTGGGGGTGGAATTTCCAAAAATCCTTTCTTAGTGCACACTTATGTCACTTAAGGAACCTTTCTGCCAAATTTCATGCTTCTAGGCTTAGCAGTTTTGGCTGTGCGTTGATTGATCACTCAGTCAGTCACCTTTCACTTTTATAGATATAGATAAACTACCAATTAAAACAAAAAATATCCCAAAACACGAAATTTTACTAGCGGTACCAAATTTCCATACATGCCTGCCATTCGCCTTTATTTATTTATAGAATAGAATAGAATATACTTTATTGTACACCATAAAAGTTAACATAGCATAGCATAGTTAGTTTGTGTTTTTTATTTATTTATTTAACCACTAGCTGTGCCCGCAGCTCCGCTCCCGTCAACTACATACCCTAATTACCCACATTACCTACGCCTTACCTACCCTACCTAAGTACTTACCTACCCTACTTACCCAACCTACGCCTTAGCTAGCCTATCTACCTACCCTACTTACCCAACCTACGCCTTACCTACCCTACCTACCTACCCTACGCCTTACTTACCTACCTACCCTACTTACCCAACCTACGCCTTACCTACCCTACCTACCTACCCTACGCCTTACTTACCTACCTATCTTACTTAACCAACCTACGCCTTACCTACCCTACCTACCTACCTACCCTACTTACTCAACCTACGCCTTACCTACCCTATTTACCCAATCTACGCCTTACGTACCCTACTTACGCAACCTACGCCTTACCTACGCAAGCCTTTTTTTTTTTTGGTTGTTAAATTATCCAATGACTTCTCCCGCTATGGGTGAGGCGGGAGGGCGTGTCAGACTTTTACTGACTAAAGCCCACCCGTGTTCCTTCAGTTGCTTGAGCCAGGGCCGCGGTAACTCTCTTTCAAATTTATCCGCGACCCAGGCGACAGGCATCGGCCCTAGCAGACCCCGTCAATTTGTACCTACCTACCCTACTTACCCAACCTAAATTCAAATTCAAAAATTTATTGCATAACACATGTGTTTAACAAGGTCTTATAAATAGTAATATAGTGCACATGGACCCTGTCGGGCACAGCAATAACCTACGCCTTACCTACCCTAACTAAGCCTTACCTACCATACCTACCTACCCTACTTACCTTACCCGAATTTAAAAAAAAGAAAAAACAACCGGCAAAGTGCGAGTCAAACTTGCACACGATGGGTTTGTTGTATGGGAGCCCCACTTAAATATTTATTTTATTCTGTTTTTATAGCGGATATAGATATACATCATCTGTAAAAATTGCATCTCGGCTATCACGGTTCATGAGATACAGCCTGGTGACAGACAGACAGATAGATAGACGGACCGCGGAGTCTTAGTAATAGGATCCCGTTTTTACCCTTTGGGTACGGAACCCTAAAAAAGTAAAGACAATTTTGCTGCCCGCCATCTAGTAGCTCTCCAGAACGCTGCACCGAAACGAAAACGTTGATTCGAAATATAGAGTAGACACCCCCTGTCTACCTGCCTTAATGATGTTAAATACAGGCCTGCGGGTAACAACCAAGGGCTTAAGAACTGGGGCCCATAGCAGTCATGTGACCCTTGGATCTGCAGGACCTATATCCCGCGAAACTGTGATGCACAGCAGCGGTGGCTAGGGGTTTGTTGTTTATGCGGCGATGCACTACACCAATCGCGAATGTCTATTAGTGATTTTATCTCGGATGGGTGAACTATTTAAGAATTTCAATTAATCCAACAAAAACCTTTTAAGAACGTATGTACGCGTTCGAGCGCCTTTTTCCAAGAGAGCTGTCAAACGTCAAAATTCACTCACCCCGTGTCAAAACCGGATGACGGCTAACAGCCCACAGATTAAGAAAAAAGGAACGAACGATGCGTTCGTAACATCCCCCCGTCTCGGACATAAGAAGTTATGTCCGCTAATAAATGGGCAAGCGTGCTAAACTAGCCACTGCTCGCTTCAAAACCGAATCTCCGACCATGACCTCCGCAACTCTGGGAACTCCGTCAGACCCATAAATTAAATCTATAATGCGTCCACGACGCCAATACAAAGGCAACAAGTTAGGTTCTTTAACAAGTACAAGGTCTCCGACTTTAGGAGGGTCAGTTTTGTCAGTCCACTTAACGCGCTGCTGCAGGATATGCAGATATTCCAAAGACCAACGATGCCAGAAACTTTGCGACATCTGTTGGAGCAATTCAAAACGCGTCAAGTGCGAAGATTTAATTTCCCTGAAGGGGCATTCCGGCAGGGCGTTAAGGGGCTGACCAATCAAAAAATGACCAGGGGTCAAGACTTCCAGGTCATTTGGGTCTGAGGAGATCGGGCAGAGTGGTCGCGAATTGAGGACGGCCTCAATTTTACAAAATACCGTAACAAGTTCCTCAAAGGTTAGAATTGCTTCACCAATAACACGGCGGAGATGCGTTTTTGCTATTTTTACAACGGCTTCAAAAATGCCACCCCAGTGAGGGCAAACTGGGGGATCAAATTGCCAATTAATTCCCATTTGGGACATTGCAAATCTTAGATTCTGTTTATCCTTATTTAAATAATTACAAATTTCATTTAAATATCTATCAGCGCCCTTATAATTAGTACCATTATCAGAACGGATCAGAGATGGTAGTCCTCGGCGGGAAACAAATCTACCTAGCGCTGCAATAAACGCATCTGTGCTGAGGGCAGTTACAAGTTCCAAGTGAACCGCATTGGAAGCCAGACAGACGAACACACACAAGTAGGCCTTGACAGCCTTAGCATTACGAAGTTGAGAAGTCTTCACCAAGAAAGGACCAGCGAAGTCGGTTCCAACAGAAGCAAATGGCCCACTCTCAGTTACTCGATCAGAGGGCAAATCGCCCATTATGGGTTGAATGGGAGTAGCCTTCAAACGATAGCACTGCATACACTTAAAGATGATGCCACGAATGGTACGTCTGGCCGACAAAATCCAAAATTCACGCTGCAAAATGGCAACGAGGGCGTTGCAGCCTGCATGTGCATTATTAAGGTGTCGATCGGACACCAACAACTTCACCAACGCTCCTCCTTTAGGGAGCAACAAAGGATGGCGAGCACCATAAGGCAGGTTCGAATTCTGCAGTCGTCCTCCGACTCGGAGCAAACCAGATTGGTCTAGGAAAGGATTAAGACGAGCGACAGAGCCCTTCAAAGCTGAGCCTCTCTTCAGGGCCTCAATGGTCTGGTCAAAGTGCTCGGTCTGTACAGCACGAACCAACAACATCAGGGCCTCTTGACGTTCATGAGACGACAACACTGAGGATAATAATTTATTAGTCGGGTTTCGTCCGTTACGCATGAAGCGTCGGATCCAAGCGGTAACCCCTAATAGTTTCGACAAGGAACTGTATCTGTCTAAAAGATAACCCAAATTGTATGCCGGTTGCGTTTCCACAACTCCAATACGCAACCCTGGCAGACTCTCTGGGTAGGAGAACCTATTCTGAGGCCAGGACGACTCACGATGCGTCAACCAGTCTGGTCCCCACCAAAGAGAATGGTTAACAAGGACATGAGACTCGCAACCACGCGACGCGCAGTTTGCGGGGTTCAATTCTCCCGGGACATATCTCCAGATTAATTTAGTCTCAGAGTTCTGAATCTGTGAAACTCTATTTGCCACGAAAACCTCCAAAGTATGAGCTGAGGTGCGAAGCCAACAAAGAACGATCTCACTGTCAGTCCACGCAAAGACGTCTGAGATATCAACTGAGCGACCCAGAGTGCTGTAAACATGATGAAGGAGCCTAGTAAGGAGAGCTGCTCCAGATAATTCCAATTTAGGAATGGTCAACCGTGACCTAATAGGCGCCACCTTGCTCTTAGCCATCACCAAGTGGGCCTCCACAGAGCCGGATGAACTTACAGTCCGTAAGAATACCACGGCCGCGTACCCTCGTTCGGACGCGTCACATAACCCGTGGAGGAACACTCGACACTTACCAGCTGGTAGAAGGAGTCTGGGCAAGGAAATCCGGTTCACATCCGGGAGTGCGGACACGATCGCAAACCATTCCCTCATCAAGTCTCCCGGCAGAGGCTCGTCCCAAGTAATATTGGCCAACCAAAGCTTCTGTAAAAACCACTTAGCCAAGAATATGACAGGAGTGATCCATCCATTAGGATCAAATGTCCGGGCAACAGTTGACAAGACCAACCGCTTCGTCCAGGTCTGGGGAGCATCCAATTTCACTCGATAGGTGAAGACATCCTGGACGGGCTGGTACTGGATGCCAAGGACAGCAATTAAATTAGGGTTATTCACATCCTCAAAAAGGAAAGGATCCTGCTGATGTTCAACCGGCAGATCACTCACCAATTCAGGGCGATTCGACAACCACTTGCGCAGTTCGAAGCCTCCTGATTTCAGGAGCTCAATTAGCTCATCCCGCAAGACTAAGGCCTCTTCCACTGTAGAAGCTCCAGTACACACATCGTCGACGTAAACGGAGTCCTTTAGAATGGCAGCCGCACGTGGATACTTCAACTGCTCACGGCTAGCCAACTCCAATAAGGTGCGGATGGCGATATAGGGACTCGACCTGAGTCCATACGTAGTAGTATTCAACTCATACGCACGAATCGGATCACAAGGTCGCTCACGCCAAAGGATCATCTGATAGCGCCGGTCGTCCGGATGAACAAGTGATTGTCTGAACATCATACGGATGTCTGCCACAAAAACGACCTGGTGTCGGCGGAAACTGGTGAGGATATCCGAAATGTCCCTATGCAGTTTGGGACCCGAGTGCAAACACTGGTTCAAAGAAACTCCATTTGACGTAGGAGCCGAGCCGTCGAATACCACACGGATTTTACCACCCGGTGTTTTCAAAACCGCATGGTGCGGCAAGAAGTAGTGCTCGATTGAACGGCAATCAATATAAGAAGGTGACATGTGTCCCAACTTTTCATACTCCCGCATAAAGTCAACATATTTCTTACAAAAATCCGAATCCCTACGCATTCGACGCTCCATGGACAATAACCTTTTTTCCGCTAAGGCGTAGGAATGACCAAGAGGAGGACGCGAGGCCTGAAACGGTAAACGAGTGACAAAACGACCATCAGCAAGGCGACCCGTATTATTCTGGTAAATCAATTCGCACTCTTGTTCAGCTGGATCGACTTTTGAAGCAAGTGGAAGCTCTTCTACTTCCCAGAAGCGCTGAACGACGTCGGAAAGGGAGATTCCCACATTCAATCCTTTGTCCTCAATCCGTGGGGCGGAGCCCTTCAACACGGGACCCATAAAACTAAAGCCAAAAACTGTAGGTATAGCCACTAACCCATTCGTCTGCAGAACCCGCTTGGTCCCGGACAAAATCAAACCCAAAATATCCGCACCTAAAAGCAAGTCTACGGGTCCGGGTACAAACCACTTCGGGTCGGCAGGAGTTAGGTCCGATGTTAATTTCACCACTGCAGGGCTAAGGGTTACCTGCGGGTGTCTGCCCATAATATCATTCAAAACAACGGCCTTGGCCAAGATTCTTGGCCCACCATGACCAGGCGAAATACAAATTTCAACTTCTCCCCGTTGACCATCCGCTTCAAAGCCACCAATACCACGTATAGCAGAAGGGTGGGGTCTACGTGAGAGACTCAATCTCTCCACTAAACCAAACGATGCAAGACAGCCTTGAGCACCCGAATCCAAAAGAGCACGAACTAACAAAGATTTACCCTTCGGGCCCCAGATCCTTACAGAGACGGTTGGCAGAAGGACGGTCTCTGGCTGGGCGGCTGTAGTGGAGGAGAGGGAGGCGACTACCTATTGTTGATAACCCCCCTGGGGTTGGTAGTCGTCGGGAAGATCGGTTGCGGACCAGTTCGAGTGTAGGTAGTGGTCCACCGGAGTGTCAAGGTGTCTCCCGGCTCGCCCAGTCATCGGGGTTTGGTAACAACGAGCACGTCCAAACTGGGGCGGACGGCGCTCCAATCGCGGTCGCTCATGTAGCGGTGGTGAGAACCGACTCGGCGCGGCCTGCTTCTCGATTCCCAAATACCTCTCCTCCAATTGAGGAGGGGGTGGAGGGGTGCCCCCGCCTGTGCGAGGTGAACCCCGTCGAGGATCCACGTGGGTTTGTTGGGGTTGATGGGGATGCGGACCCCCGCCTATGGGGGAGCGTCGAGCATCATCAGGCCTACCAACTCCATTCCGGTTCAAACACAACACGTTGTGGTGCTTACCTTGACAGAGTGGGCAAGGGTCTGACTTCTGGCAATCCCGTTGCAAGTGCTGTCCTAAACAAGAGTAGCACCACTTGCGGCTGTTGGCGATTCCACGTCGGTCCTTTGTGTTCCTTTCCAAGAACTTCGGACAGGAGGTGACGATGTGGCCATCTGTGTTGCAGTATATACACCGCATACTGCGAGCCTAGGTCGCTACATATGTATGAGGATGGCGTCGTGACTCACCCAACCCACGAGGGGGGGGGCGCGCACCAACACGACGCTGGTCCGGAGAGGGCCGCTCTGGGGCCCGCGCGGGACCTTCAAAACCAGAGTTGTCCAAGAGGCGACATTCCTCATCCAAAAACTTCAATAAGTCAGAGAAAGGGGGCAGGTATGTGGCATCGTCCCCACCATACCTCTGCTCGAACCGAACCTTCAAATCGGAAGGCAGTTTAGCCAAGATGATGTGAAGCAACATAAACGACCATTGTTCGATGGGTAGACCCAATCGCTTCAAGGCATTTAAGGCCACCGTCAGTGGGTTGACCAAATCCACTCGTAAGGTGGCAACCCGATGGATGCGAGGCAACGACAAAACCCGAGAGACGTGGGCGTCCGCTAAAAGCCTCACATTTGCATAGCGTTTAATCAACAGTTCCCGGGCAGTAGGGTAACTTTGATCCGTAACCGCTAGATGACTCACTAAACCTAGGGTCTCTCCTCTTAACGTGGAGAACAAGTAGGCCTGCTTTTGACTAGGCGACAAGTCTGCCCTAGCGTCCACTAAACTATTGAATAGGTCGAAGTAGGCAGTCCAAGAGCCCAGATCTCCACTAAAGTGTGGCAAATCTAAGGTAGGCAACCGTCCTAACAAGGCAGGATGGGTGGGAGACCGTGACTCAACCTTCAAAGCCTCATGTGCAGAACCCCTCAACTTGCCGGTTGCCTCTACAATGTCATCCGAGAAACTGTAGAATTGTGTGACGTCTGCCTCAACCGCAGCGGCTAACTCAGTGTCTTCGGTGGACAAAAGCGCTAAAAAATCCACATAATGCTTGTCCACCTTGGCTTGACGAACTGGGAGTTCACTAGCTCGTGTCAATAAAGCCTCTGATCGATCGGATCTACTTATCAAAGCAGCCGCCGAAGTCACCCATCTCAATTCTGCTCTAATCTTACAAGCAAATGTATTGGCATTCATGATTTCAAAATTCAAGCAACGGTTAGTCAATATTAATTTATACACAAAATGTTCAACAAATTAAATTAATACTATATGTGTGTAACCAAAACAACAGTTTGTCAGTAATTCTCTTACCAAATTAAATATCAAATCATAAAGTCTGTAAGAGAAACAACAAGTTAGTTAATATAAGATAGTACTGAACCCAGTTAAGTTATTTAATTATTTTTCCATACAAATTTATTATGGAACCCTAAATATCAAGGTATAAAATTATCAAAACAAATGTGGGTACCAGTACAAAATAAATTATTAAAACCCAAGTAGGTATCACAGCAAAATAAAATTATTAACACACAAGTGGGTATGTTGATTTTACAATAAAAATTCAATATTCAATTTACTTTACTAGTTAGAAACAATGACTTTAACTTGAATCAATTTAGAATATTACTGTCAATACCAAACAAACAATAACTAATTTCCTTATACAATTAGTAACAATATACTTTACAACAATTTTTCAGGCCGGCGGGCACTGAGTTTTGGTTACAATAAAAAACTATCTTACAAAACCAAGAGAAGGGCAAAAACAATTATAATTCCATTATATACAATTATGGGTGACTATTTAGTCTTTAGCAAACCTATATTGTATACAACAAACAATCAAATTAAATAACAATACTGTGGGCCTTCTATCCCGGAGTGACAAATAATAAGTTGCAAGTTATGTACTTATTTCAACTGGTTGGTATATAACTGTGGGGGTCGATTTAAACCCAACAAGACACAGCTACCTCTGAGTGACTCAAAATGTACCACTTGCCAACCCAAGTAAGCTCAACAATAAAAAATAAACCGACAATCAATACAGCGTTCAGTGTGAACGTGTGTCCTAGCAAATACTATGTTCTTGGAGTTCAAACCACGCTCTGCTACCAAATGTTAAATACAGGCCTGCGGGTAACAACCAAGGGCTTAAGAACTGGGGCCCATAGCAGTCATGTGACCCTTGGATCTGCAGGACCTATATCCCGCGAAACTGTGATGCACAGCAGCGGTGGCTAGGGGTTTGTTGTTTATGGCTGAGCTCTTACCTGAGTTATTCGTGGCGGTCCTTGATGCTTGCTCAATCCGGTGCCTGGTTGAGGATGTAGGGATAAAATATATATAATAAGGGACAACGATGGGATGGAATAGCAAGCGGGTTCCGGGACTCCGGCTGGCAGCAGGTAGAATTCAAAGTCGCTCCCGGTCAAAATCAGCTTAGTCCGCGAAATATGCACAAATACGACTGCACGGGCGATGCACTACACCAATCGCGAATGTCTATTAGTGATTTTATCTCGGATGGGTGAACTATTTAAGAATTTAAATTAATCCAACAAAAACCTTCTAAGAACGTATGTACGCGTTCGAGCGCCTTTTTCCAAGAGAGCTGTCAAACGTCAAAATTCACTCACCCCGTGTCAAAACCGGATGACGGCTAACAGGGCTGTTAATCTGTGGGCACAGATTAAGAAAAAAGGAACGAACGGTGCGTTCGTAACAATTGACTTGCTACTTATCCTTCCTACCATCAATTTTTTAACCCCCGCCGGAAAAAGAGGGGTGTTATAAGAGGGGTTTTATAAGTGTTTCACGTGTGTTGCTGTGTAGTATCTGTGTGTCTGCGTATCTGTGTATCTGTCTGTGGCATCATAGCGCCTAAACGGATAAACCGATTTTTATTTAGTTTCTTTTGTTTGAAAGATAATTTTGTCGAAGAACACTCTCTTAGCTATGTTTGAATAAAATCGGTTCAGCCGTTCAAAAGTAATGGGCGTTTTATTGTTTGAATCGGGGTGTTTTCGCAAGATAAATGTGTCAGGTTTTTTTTTTTTTTATTTACTTGTTTCAAGTGTCATTCTGCCGCGGAGAACATTATCACCGCCATTCAAAAAATAATGTCAAATGCACAACGCCATCTATCGAATACGGAGTTCAACTGTCCGAGTATCTGAATTGCATGTGTCACAGTTCAGAGGCATGGCGTGTGTTGTGATATTTTACTTCTTGAACACTTTTAATTCATCTAACTTTTGATAGAGTGAACCGATTGCGATGAAACAAAAACTAAGTTATACGTCAAGTTACGCATAATGTTTATGTCTAAAAGTAATCTACATTGGCTTCGTACATTTTACGTGATGCGTGCAGAAACCAACAGACAAACAGATAAACAGACAAAAATTTCCAAAATGCTGGCAATGGGTTCTGTAGGTTATCCTTTAACACCCTGGCTATTTTTTATTTTAATATTTTCAATGTACAAAAACGACTTTTCTACAGATTTATTATATGTATTGATTGATGATGATTAATGTACACACACATAATAGATATAACATAAGGAAGAAGAGAAGATAGAACAGAAAATAGGTACAAAGGAATGCTTATTTTTAACGAAATCTCTTCCAGCAGGTATGCGAGGGGAGAGTTGAAAAAAAAAACCGGTCAAGTGCGAGTCGGACTCGCGCACGAAGGGTTCCGTACTTGGTAAATTGCGGTTTAAGATTTATGACGTATTAAAAAAAAACTACTTGCTAGATCTCGTTCAAACCAATTTTCGCTGGTAGTTTACATAGTTATGTACATTATATATTTTTTTTAGTTTTATCATTCTCTTATTTTAGAAGTTACAGGGGGGGGGACACACATTTTACCGATTTGGCAGAGTCTCTCGCGCAAACTATTCAGTTTAGAAAAAAATGATGTTAGAAATCTCAATATCATTTTTGAAGACCTATCCATAGATACCCCACACGTATGGGTCTGATGAAAAAAAATATTTTTAGTTTTAGTTTCAAGTATGGGAACCCCCAAAATTTATTGTTTTATTTTTATTTTTGTGTGAAAATCTTAATGCGGTTCACAGAATACATCTACTTACCAAGTTTCAACAGCATAGTTCTTATAGTTTCGGAATAAAGTGGCTGTGACATACGGACGGACAGACAGACAGACAGACAGACAGACAGACAGACAGACATGACGAATCTATAAGGGTTCCGTTTTTTGCCATTTGGCTACGGAACCCTAAAAAGTAGTCAACGTGTGTTAATAAAAAAATAAAAAAATATATATAAAAAACCGGCCAAGTGCGAGTCGGACTCGCGCACGAAGCGTTCCGTACTTGGTAAATTGCGGTTTACGATTTATGACGTATTAAAAAAAAACTACTTGCTAGATCTCGTTCAAACCAATTTTCGCTGGTAGTTTACATAGTAATGTACATCATATATTTTTTTTAGTTTTATCATTCTCTTATTTTAGAAGTTACAGGGGGGGGGGACACACATTTTACCACTTTGGCAGAGTCTCTCGCGCAAACTATACAGTTTAAAAAAAAATGATATTAGAAACCTCAATATCATTTTTGAAGACCTATCCATACATACCCCACACGTATGGGTCTGATGAAAAAAATAAAATTTTGTTTTAGTTTCAAGTATGGGAACCCCCAAAATTTATTGTTTATTTTTATTTTTGTGTGAAAATCTTAATGCGGTTCACAGAATACATCTTACCAAGTTTCAACAGCATAGTTCTTATAGTTACGGAATGAAGTGGCTGTGACATACGGACAGACAGACAGACAGACAGACAGACAGACATGACGAATCTATAAGGGTTCCGTTTTTTGCCATTTGGCTACGGAACCCTAAAAACCCACCATAAAGAAGTTAAATGCATATTAATAAAATAAGAATAATAATAATAACAAACAAACAAATATCATAAATACTTAAATAATAATGCATAATTACATGCACCTAAGACGGAATGGAAAGATAATGCTCTTCCACTCTCTTTATAAAAACTGCAAGAGTTTGGCAGATTTAATGTATGTTTACTTTATTTCTAAACACAATATACTAAATGACTACTCGCTTGTGTCCATCTTGAAAAATCTTCTCAGGGCAGTGGTCACCGTGAGTCCTGTAATGTAATGGCCCTGGTCTGAGGCCTTAGGGAGAGTTTTTGAAACATTCTCACTCGTGATAATGTAAACGATCTCTTATGTCAAAATGTAAACAAAAAAGAGTTTTCTCCTTACCGTCCACAGACGGCGCTTTTCCAATTTCAATACAAATTGACGTTTACGTTACCGCGATTGAGCGTGAGTGAAAACTCGTACTAAGGCCTCTGGTTAGACTAGCGAGTATGTGAACGTCCGCGTGCTCTTTTTCCATCCACCTTTACCACTACAACCAGTGACAAACAACTATTTAAAACGTGGTTTTATCCGGTCGTTATAAGTCAACTTAAGTATGTTAGTATAATATGTACTTAGTTAAGTATAATATAAATCATGATGCGCTTGATAGTGGCATTCATGACATATTCATGGGCTGTGGTCTGTCCAGGGTGAGGGGGCAGAGGGGGGCGGTGCATTTGGGGCAGTTAACGAGATTAAGTGAGCGGCTCTGTGGGAGATGGGCTCCGGCCCCGGCCCGGGGGGCGGTTTGCGCCCTCTTTATGCATTAGCGATACCTATGCTCCAAAACACATATCCAAGGGGTTATTTGTGAAGCACTAAAACCTTTTAGGCGGTGATAGTACTCATTATTATAAAAAAAAATACTATGGCACTAACGCTGAAAAATAACTGATTTGTTGTGCTATCAACCCCTGGCAAGTTGTTAGTGTTTTACGAATAGCTCTGTGTATGTGGCCACCGTTGGCTTCAACTACACACGCCCACGTCACGTCCGCGAAGCTTGAGCCGCTCACACAAAGGCTGATGTAAGCCAGCTGTCAAACAAAAACCGGCCAAGTGCGAGTCGTACTCGCGCACAAAGGGTTCTGTACCATTATCGCAAAAAAACGGCACAAAAATCACGATTGTTGTATGTGAGCCCCACTTAAATATTTATTTTATTCTGTTTTTAGTATTTGTTGTTATAGCGGCAACAGAAATACATCATCTGTGAAAATTTCAACTGTCTAGCTATCACGGTTCATGAGATACAGCCTGGTGACAGACAGACAGACAGACAGACAGACAGACAGACAGACAGACAGACAGACAGACAGACAGACAGACAGACAGACAGACGGACCGCGGAGTCTCAGTAATAGGGTCCCGTTTTTACCCTTTGGGTACGGAACCCTAAAAAGACGCTTACAACACGAAACATATGCCTGAATTGATCTCTACTTCTTTTGAAAGTAATAATACTCGCTAAGCGTCAAAGTTAAATGCAGCTCGTCACCTCGATGTGAATCAGAGCGGAACGAGGGCGACGTTTAATGATTGAATATTGCTCGCAGAGTGACAAATTGCCACCAACCATCTCGCGTTACACGCTCAAGCAAATGCTCATGTACCTGCTCCCATCATTATAAGTACACACTCGATATACTCCTAAATATTAAACAAGTTTTTATCAACTTTTATGTGCGACATGAAAAATAAACTAACCTAGGGTTGCTACACCGTACTTGATGTTCTAGCTTCGCAGTAGCAAGCTGTCAACGCCGTAACAACTTAGCCTACACCGAGAATTCTTTTGCGACTTCGAGTTTGCCCTATTACTTTCATATGTATGATACATATCAAAGTAATATCGTTTAGTCTTAAATAATATACGTCTTTATTTTGAAATATAAAGCATGATAAATTTATTGAGAGCTTGGGACTTGTCGCTTTTTATTTCTAAAAATACGTACAATTTGGTAGCAAAGGATGTTAATTTGTTTGATTCTCAGTCGGCGCGCGCTCTGCGGTGCTCGGCTAAAAGCGCCTCAATTTGCTAAACTTTATTCAACTGTTCACTCAGCCCACGCTGATTGTGTGACAGCGCCCGTGCGACTGTGCGACTGTGCGACTACGGGACAGAACGATTTTACTCGCGGAAATATGCGCTTTTTCACCCAATTAAGGAATTTCATATTTTTTCAATTAAATCAGAGTTGACGCCGAGCTAAATAATGTATTTTTAGCGCTGGCATGTAGAAAATTATTGTGTTCGGGATACGATATTTATGTTGGTTGTCGGCTGACAGTTGTTGCGACAACTACGTGAGTTGTCACAATTGAACACAATGCGGACAGTGTGAAAACTTGGAGACTTACACTACAAGTTGCTTGTAGCCGGTTGGCGCGGCGGCGGCGTGGCGCGGGCATGGACGCGTCTAGTTCTTATCACCAGCACTCGGGTTTGACCAACTACAAGCTGCTTGAAGTTTTGCGCGTGTGTTAAGCTCTAGTTTTAGTCATGAATGCGAGCTCTTGGCGCATTTCAAACTATCTACCTAATCAGTAGGTTGGTTGAGCAGACGATAAAAGTTGTATGACGTACCGAGCGCGCGAGCCTACTGAATGTGATTGTGTGTGTGTCGCGGCGTCTGTCACCGATACTCATCGCAGCACTCATTAGCATACGTTTGTCGTGGCTTGATGAGCACCCCTTTCTCCCCACGCACCGCGCCGCCCGCCACCCCTTCCCTCACATTACAGACAGACTTCATAATCTTTTGCTGAGATACAAATTAGCGCGCGGTCTCAAGTGTCGCACATTATGCTAAGCATGCGCATTGAACGCGACGCCCTCGGCGACGCGGCGCTCAACCTCGACTCAGTTGCTCGGAGACTATGTATTCATTATACGAAGAGTAAATAACAATAAACTATTCGTACTTTGCATTGGTGCGTTGTAAATATTGCGCTTTGTTTCTTGTGAACTGCCCCCGGAGCCCGCGGCACGGCGCGGTGGCGGCGGCGGCAGTATACCGGGACGTGAGCGAGCAGTCGCCACTCCCGCCTCGCGCCTCCGAGAATTAATGAAATCCTTAATTTCAGATAGTAAAGGCACCTAAATAAATACGCGCTCTTTGCTCCGGAATTAGTACACGCATAACTTCGCGATCCGCTGAAATACTTGGCGCCTGTAAATATTTGTCCGCCGACCGCGCAGGTATTTAGAGCCCTTTGAACCGACCGGTTACGTCACCGGCGTGCCAGTGCCTGCTTCGGGCACGGCATTTGTGACCTTACCACTAGGGGGTAGTTGCGATATAAGCGTGCACTCACGTACTGTGATAAACTGACATTAATTAATGTAACCGAGTAGGTGTGTTTAACAAAAGCAAAGACACGTTTGTGGCGTTTTGTAGTGGCGCCGCCGCCGCCGAGCAAAGCGGTACGTGCAGTCCTACCACGTGACTCACACGTGTCACACATGGTACATGAACTTTACCTATATTAAGAAGTATGGCATGCCGCAAGCTGCAGACATCGCAGGTCTCTTGTTGTTCAGTTGTTTTAATAAAACTGTAGACGCTCAAAGGGATGGCATTTTGTTTATTCGCCGAGATCGAAGTAATGAGAAATTCTTCCATTGTGTCGTCGACTCGGCGCTGGCCGTCGTTTGACGTCGAAGGACGAACGACGAGCGAATTCCGGCGCAAGCCGCGTCTTACAAGTAATATGGCCGGTCCGGCCTCCAGCCCTGTCCCGGCTCTGATGTCATCTTATTTAGGCCGGCCTTCCACTATACCTATTAATTATACCGAGGGCAAGTCGTAAGTCGTAGTCGTCTTCGTCAGACGTGAGCGAGGCTGTACTCAGTTATTATGTGCTCTTTTATCTTCGTTCAGCGCGTGATTACGTGAGATGAGGTTGGATCATAAACTACGAGTACTCGTATGAGCTCAGCTGTCACGTGACACGTCACACGCTCCGCACTGACCACCTTTGATCTCGCCGGCGCTGAATATTTATCGGTGTATTAACTTGACGACTTTTTATTGTGACGCCAATCAAGTATGTGGCGACCGCCTTGTGAGAGGAGAGCCAGACGAATGTGCGATGTGCGGTGACGCTGACGCGAGCTGGCAACGTCGAGTATGTTTGTTATAATGTTAGCAAGTAATGTGGAATGCGTAATAAACCGAACTTACACGTGTCACAAACATAGTCGTACATTGTAGCAGCTTGTTATACGCGGTGTTCGCGGAAGGAGCGCTGTGATCGACAAGCGACCTTAAACTCTTGATTAACTGTCAACAGCGAGCGAAGGGTTGCTCCTAATACCGCTGGTTATCACTCAACGACTTGTGGGAGAACTCAAAGGAGGCGCAGATCAATGGTACAATGCTTCCATACAACACCCAACACAACGTAATATGTCATCCCTGAATCACATTATACTTCGTGCCTCGACCTAGAGATTAGTTCCTGTAATTAATGATTATTATTTACATAGGTAGTAGCAACTACAAGCGGCCGCGCAAATAACTAGATTTTAGTTTTTTTTTTTTTCTTGCTTGTCAGCTTTATGTCGGCTGTCAACTTGTCATTCGCGATTATAGTGCGTCGCTACGCAATACGTAATTAAACTTTTAAATACAAAGAACAGTTTTTAAAAGTGGAAAATGCCAAAAAAGACACATTCAACCGAGGAATACAACCCAGAGAAACTTATATATACGGACAAGAGAATCAGGAGAAAAATTAAAGAACCTGGGATCAATTTTAAACGTGCTCGACTTAAACTTCAAAGTTATTACGATGTCCTAGAGCAGTGTAAATACGCTCAAGTGTGTAAATTGTAACATAGTAATATGTGAGGTGCTAGCGTTTATTCGGAATAAACTTGATGTAATGGATAATGAAAGCTTATTAAGAATTTGTGTATCAGCGTTCTCTGAAGAAGATATAGACTGTGCAAAAAAGTTATTGTTTTCATCTTTGAAAACAAAACTTAGGCTTGTGTCAAGACGTAAACAGAAAAAAGAAAAGGATCTCGAAGATATGCTAACGGTATTAAAAACAGCTGAGCCTGATCAATTACCGGTTTTTGTGGCTTACAACTTAGAGAAATTACCACCCGTTTGTTTTGATCACATCGATGTAACGAAGTTATTAAAGGACTTAGTGTTTTTGCGTGAAGAAATAAAGCAGATAAAAGTAAATTATGTGACGAAAGAAGACTTAGAACGTAATCAAAAGAAGGATAGAATGGCCGTTAATAGCCCTTTGTCATTTATTAATTCGAAAATTAATATGCGTAGAGGAGGGTATCTGTTGGACAGCGGACCGTTCGGAATGTCGCACGTTTCTGAGTCATCACCGCCGGCGCCGCCGTGTGAGACAAGTACCGAGTTGCTGCCGCCGATACCGCCATCATGCCCCCGTGCCACCACTGTGGAAACAGGCACCGGCATAGATGACAGCTTGCCGGACACAAACACTTCTTTGCAATATCGTTCTCTCTGTAACTCCAACGAAGTTGCGCAGGAGTCTGTCGCACCGGCTCCAGTTAACTCAACTTTGTTGGGTAGGAATGTTACGAATATTAACGATTTTTCGAGAAAACAACTGACTATGGCTGAAGTAGTAAGCAAGGGCGAATGGAAAGAAATGGAATATGATGGACAATGGACAGTTGTGCAAAATAAAAAGTTAAAGAATCGATTCACTGGTAGGATAGGCAAGGCTCAGTCTGCTACAATGGGGAAGTTTAAAGCGGCGGAATCATTTGTCCCGCTTTTTGTTTCGAATGTTGATAAACAAACGAGTGAAGCGGATATTTGTGATTATATTAAAACTAAGACTCAGGTTACTGTAAAGCTGGAGAAAATTAATATTAAAACAGAAAGGACGTATAATGCGTTTAAGATATTTGTCTCCAAAAATAAATTAGACACCTTTTTGGATGACAGCCTTTGGCCTGAAGGAATACGCTTTAGACGATTTGTGTTTTTTAAAAAGGATAAAGATTCCGATAAGACTCAGCTCCCATCTACAAACAAAACTCCCATAAATGGCGGCTCTTAACGATAAAAGCAATATAACGTTATCGACTTTTAATTGTAAAGGTGTGAACAGGTCAGCGGAATGTGTGAGAAACTTATGCAAGAGTGCCGACATCATTGCACTCCAAGAGACCTGGATTTGGCCACATGATATGGGATTTCTAGGAAACCTAGATGACAACTTCGCGTACTACGGCAAGTCAGCCATTGACACGTCCGTCAAAGTGATCACAGGAAGACCATACGGTGGAGTGGCACTGCTGTGGAGAAAATCTGTGTTTCCATCAGTATCAACAGTGAAGTGTTTCAGTGATCGATTAGTTGCGATAAAAGTTGAATACGAAAGCCGACCTATGTTGATATTTTCAGTGTACGTGGGACACTCAGAAAGTTTTGCGAAACTAAAAAAAATTGTTCTATACGTACATATATTTTTATTAAATCTTTTCAAAGTACTTTCCACCAGCCTCTATACAAAGATTCATGCGCCTAAACCAGTTTTCAAAACACTTTTTCCAGTCCGCCGCAGACACCTCGTTTACAGCCTGCTCGAACGCAGCCAGCGCATCTTCCGGCGACGAAAATTGTATCCCTTTGAGCTGATTTTTTATTTTTGGGAAAAAAAGAAAACACACGGTGCTAGATCAGGGCTGTAAGGAGGGTGACCCAGGAGTTTGACTGGCGTGCTGTCCAGGAAGTCCCTCGTTTTGAGTGCGGTGTGCGCAGGTGCATTGTCGTGGTGGAGCAGTAGCCCGTGGAGCCCTGTGTTTGGTCGCTTGTTGCTTATAACAGAGAAAACTTCTGGCAAACATTTGGTAGTATACCATTCGGCATTAATGCTTCTTTGATCCCGTAAGGGAATTGATACCAAGTGGCCAGTCAAATTAAAAAAGCTAGCGATCAAAATCTTACCCCCGCTTCTAGATCGCTTCACTTTGGTAGGCGTTGGCTCATTTTGAAACACCCAAACAGTCGACTGGCGCTTGGTTTCTGGGTCGTATTGATAAATCCAGGACTCATCACATGTAACGATGTCGTAAACACGCCGAGACGAGCCTGCTTCAAATTTGTTAAGCATATCACGGCACCATTCCACCCGGGCCTGCTTCTGAGCATCGGTGAGGTTGTGCGGCACCCAGCGTGATACTATCCTCCTCACGCGAAGATGGCTGTGTAGAATCTCGTGAACGCTTCCCGATCCAATCTTCAATATGTGTTGAATCTCCTGATATGTAATTCGCCTATTGTCTTGGATTAAATTTTTCACTGCTAGCACGTTTTCTTCGGTAACAGCCGTCAAAGGGCGACCGCTTCTTTCGTCATCCCCCAAAGTTGGTCGACCGCGCTTGAATTCGTTATACCAACGATACACGGTTGCCTTGGAAGGGCCTTCATCCATGAATGCCATTTGAAGTCTATCGTACGATTCATCCGGTTTCAGGCGACACTTGAAATCGTATAAAATCATAGCTCTAAAATGTTCCCGGCGCAGATCCATATTTCAGTGAGACACAATACTTTGAATTAACTCGCAAAAAATGTGGAGGGAAATTTTGAAATTGGAACTTACTTATTTTTACTTATAAATAATCATATTTTCGAAAAACATTATAACTGGCCAGTCTCCCATATATAAAAACTTTTTTTCGCAATACTTTCTGAGGGGCCTGGTATATGCCCTACGACAACGGTAAGAGTGACAATTTGACTTTGTTTACACAAACTTTCAGTGAGATTGTAGCTATAATTGAAAGTAGTAGTATTGAGTGTGTAATTATACTGGGGGATTTTAATGCCAACCCTGGCTCGCGGTTTTTTGACGAACTTACTTCACTTTGTAAAGACCAGACATGGTTTTGCGCGGACTATGAGCTGCTGCCGAAAGATACACATACGTTTGTTTGTCAAGCGAGCGGCTCGCGTCGTTGGTTAGATCATTGTTTGATAACAAGCGCAGCCAAAAACTTAATTACTAAGGCAGCAGTCTCATATGGGGTTTACCAGTCTGATCATTATCCTGTTTTGTTTGAATGTAACTTAACTAAAATTAATCAGAAATTACCAGCTCAGAATTCTCTTAGTAATAAGGTGCGCTGGGGTGAAAGAAATAGTGATCAAATTAATAATTATTCTAAGTATTGCAATGATAAACTAAAATTGATAGATTTTCCCGATCAATGTATCACGTGTTCTCATAAAATGTGTAATAATATGGATCATAAATTAATAATAAACAATTTGTATTTGGAAATTATATCTACTCTCCAAGATGGTGCACAGTATACATATGTTGGCAGTAATCGCATAAAGAGACATAAATATGTCACAGGCTGGAACAAATATGTCAGCGACGCACATAGGGAGGCTCGTACTTATTACCAAACGTGGCTATTACATGGTGCACCCACTCAGGGCTCCATGTATGAGAAAATGCGCGAAACACGAAGAAATTTTAAAACTAAATTAAAAATTATTCAAAATAATCAACAACAAATAAAATTAGATATTTTGGCTAAAAGTCATTCGAAAAAGGAGTTTTCTAAATTCTGGAAGTCTACTAACAAATTAAATACCAAGCCGAGTCTCCCTGCAAGTGTCGAGGGTCTGAGCGAACCGAAAGAGATTGCCAACCTTTTTCAAAGACATTTCAAGGTTCAGTCTCTCTTGCAAGTGGGCCCGCGGGTGTTCGGTGATGAGAGGAAATTGTCGGGGTCTTGTGAACTTGCCGTAATATTTACAGCTAAACAGGTGGCTACTGTTAATAAGAAAATGACAAGAGGTAAGTCGCCTGGCCACGACGGCCTTAGCGTCGAGCACCTGAAGCATGCGGGGCCACACTTGTATAGGGTTCTTCTTAATTCTTTATTGTACACCAAAAAACAATATTTAATACAATGTGATAATAAAGTACATGTACAAAGGCGAGCTTAACTCAATGTTGAGTTCTCTTACAGCAAACCCTAGAGTGACAGAGAATGATGACAAAAGAGGGTAGGATCCAGTGTACAATTTTAAAATTACATATTTATAAAAATAAAAATAAATCAAAAAATATATACATACATACATAAATACAAATATATATATCTACTAACATTGCGTTAAAAGGAAATGCTCTTTAATTTTCCTTTTGAAGACATCGAGAGAAGGGCTATCGCGTAGGGAGTGTGGGAGAGAGTTCCAGAGGTGCACTGCAGTTACAGAGAAAGAGCCATCATGTCTAGTAGTGGACATTTGGAAGTTTATTAATGAAAAACCTCAGTTTCTTGTCAAAACAGTTTTTATCTTCGGATTTTGGAAAACGATGTCGGCACAGCCGCGTACAAATTTATAATACAAAAATGAACTAAATGTGCGGGTGTAAGTAAAAATTACAAGCTAGATATAGCAACACTTGAATGTGCAACTTGGTGCCATTATAAAACATCAGGCGTAGGTATGGCGCAGACATATTCCCCCCCGTTGAAAGACTCCTTTCAACTTCTTCAGTCGTCATCCGGTGAAGAGGCAGGCAAGGGGCAAATTCGAGTGAGAGGCCTCCTGAAGCAGCCTCTGGTAGTTTCGACGTCTGCGACTCGTGTAATGCCGTCGGTACCAGGGAACAGGCGGCTGACTCGTCCCATTCGCCAGCTGAGTGGTGGGATGTTATCCTCTTGGAGAAGAACTAAATCTCCAACTTGCAGGGATGCTGAATTCGTACGCCATTTGGAGCGCTGCTGTAGTTCTGCTACATATTCCCTTTGCCAGCGCTGCCAAAAATGTTGATAAATTAGTTCAAGCTTCATGTATCGTTGAAGATTGTTCTGGTTCTCGTGCTCGAGCGATGGACCAGGCAATGCATTAAGGGCACGGCCTATCAGAAAGTGACCGGGCGTTAGGAAATGGTAATCGTTAGGAGAAGGGGAGAGTGGGCATAAAGGTCGACTATTAAGCACAGCTTCCACTTGTGTGAAAAGAGTACATATCTCCTCAAACGTTAAATGATTGTTCCCCATAACGCGCTTTATATGGTATTTCGCGGATTTAACGCCGGCTTCCCAGATGCCGCCGAAATGTGGAGCATACGCGGGGGAGAACACAAAATTTATCCCTTCATTGGTAGCAAAATTAACTACAGGTTCATGATTCGTTTTAAGAAAATTGCCTATCTCTTTAGCTGCTGCAACAAAGTTGCGGCCATTATCGCAAAATATCTCCGCTGGCTTGCCCCGTCGCGATATGAACCTGCGTAGCGTCATAATGAACGCGTCCTTAGACAAATCACTGACGGCTTCCAGATGCACGCATTTATACCGGAAACATACAAACAAACATAAATACGTTTTGGTTAATCGTGCACCTCGACCCTTTCTATTCAGCGTGTGGAACGGGCCAGCGAAGTCAACGCCAACAGCACGAAATGGAAAATCAGGTGTAATGCGCTGTGCAGGTAAGTTTCCCATCATGGGAATTAATGTTTTACCTTGTATACGTCTACATCTGACACAGGCGCGTACTGTGCGGCGGGCCAAGTGCCTACCGTTTATAGTCCACACAGTCTCTCTTGCACAGGCTAGCAACAGCTGGGGTCCAGCATGCATGTTGTGTAAGTGTTCATATAAAAAATATAATTTGGTGAGCGGATGAGAGGCGTGTAAAAGTATGGGATGCTTTTGACCATAGTTGTAATTAGATAATTCTATTCTAACACCGACTCTCATTACCTTGTCATCGACAAGAGTGTTGACTTGCTACTTAATGTTTTATTTTTTAACAAAATATTGTACTCTAGAGCAAATGAAGTTTGCTGAGCAATTTTACATAAACTAATAAAAGATGATTCTAATTCACCAACTGTAAATTTACCAACTAACTTATCTTTAGGAGATTTATGACTTATATTATGTATAAATCTATTGACATACGCAAATATGCGTCTCAATTTCAAAAATGATGAAAACTTATCTATTTTTAGAATTTCTGTTTCAGGTTCCTGAACAACAGTGGAAGTGGATTTTATCTCAGGTAAGTCTGTTTCATTTATTAATTTATTCAAATAGGGCCAATCAGATTCAGGCTGTATTAAAAAAGTTGGACCTGACCACCACAAGTTAAAGTTGATGATTTGAACTGGACTAACGCCTCTTGAGATCAGGTCAGCCGGATTCTGATCAGTTGGCACATAGCGCCAAGACGAACTATCGGTAAGTTCATTAATTTCAGCTACCCTATTAGCTACAAACGTTTTCAACCTCGCAGAATTACCATTCAGCCAACTAAGGACAACGCTAGAATCGCACCAGTAAATGATGCGATTGGCCTCATATCGCAGAGAGTTGATTACTGTCTTGCACAATTTTGCAGCTAATAGCGCGGCACAAAGCTCTAGACGAGGTATTGTTGTCGGCTTCAACGGCGCCACCTTAGACTTAGCACACAGTAAGTTTTCCTTTACATCACCAGCTAAGTTGTGTGACCGCAGGTACACACACGCACCGTAAGCGACTTGGGAAGCATCACTGAAAGTATGTATTTCTATATAACCAGGAGCTTCGCATAGCGTTAAACGCGGGATCTGTAAATCTGATAAAAAATGTAAATTGTTAATGAACTTGTGCCAGGATTTCAGAATATCGGAACTAACTGGCTCATCCCAGTCCCTTTTATCGAGCCATAAGGACTGGATTAACATTTTAGGTATGATCACATATGGACTAAGAATTCCAAGAGGATCAAAAATCTTGAATGATGCAGAGAGTATCGATCGCTTGGTAGCTACATCATTTTTATTGGGAATCTCAATTGATATTTGAAGTGTATCGGATTTTGGGTTCCAATTTAATCCTAAAGTATTAGTAGACTCACTTAAACTAACCTTATCATTTTGATCAATAATTGATGATGATAAAATGCTTGGTAAATTCGATTTGAATTTACGTAGTTTAAATCCACCAGATCTTAGAGTGTCCGACACCTTGCGTTGAATGTATAGTAACTCGGACTCATTGTTGGATCCGGTAACTAAATCATCGACATAATGGTCGTGTTTAATAATATTACCTATAAACTCGTCATCGCAATCCTCTGCCAATACTGACAAACACTTGGTGCTCAAATATGTAGCACTTGCGAGACCATAAGTTACGGTTTTAAGACGTAAAGTTTTGATAGGATTGAACTCTTCACTTCTCCAAAGTATTAATTGTAAATTACGATCCTTTTCATCTAATCTCACCATCCTAAAGAATTTCTCGATATCAGCTGTCAAAATATATTTATACTGGCGAGCCCGAATCAAAATGGAAAATATTGAGTCTTGTACATTGGGGCCGACCATCTGTAGGTCGTTCAGAGAGAAACCTGAGGAAGTTCGTGCCGATCCATCAAAGACAACACGTGTCTTTGTTGTTTCACTATTTTGTTTGAACACTGCATGATGGCAAAGATAATAGGATGGAACTGGATTAGTAGTCGGACATTCCTCTAAATGGCCTAGCTCCAAATATTCTTGAATAAAATTTGAATATTGTAACTTTAATTCTGGATTCTTACGGAAACGTTTTTCTAAATACAACAATCGTTTCTTAGCCATTGCGTAAGAATTTCCTAAACAATCTGGAGTATCAATTAGGGGCAGCCTAACACAAAATTTACCCGATTCTAAACGGTAAGTATTACGATAAAAATGGTCTTCACATGCCTGCTCAATTTTGCTAAAATATTGTTTATCTGGAACCTGCTCCAGTTCCCAAAACTTTGTCAATTGAGAATTAATACTGGAATTATTGCATTCGTCACTATCACTAATTGAAACATGACACGGAATATTTTTAGGTGACGAACGATTTCTTAAACTTGGAGAAATAGGGCCGGCAACGAGCCAACCTAGCTTTGAGCTACGTAGCTTGGGCATGTTATGACCTAATGTTAGCTGATCACACCCTAATAGGTCCCAAAATAGGTCCGCACCTATCAAGACGTCTATAGCCGAAGGCTGATTAAAATTAGGATCAGCTAACTGTATGTTTCTTGGAATATTTAATTGACTAATATCTATAGCTTGCTTAGGAATAGTACCTGTTAATTGGTGCAATACATAAAATGACTGTACGACACTATGATCATTGTTGAATGAATTTAATCGGGCAATGCAACTTTTGTTCACATGTTCTGCTAAGTTGTTGCCTATACCGATAACATTTATAGTATTTATAAAACATACCTGTAATGATAACTTGTTCATGAGTGACTGGCTAATGAATGAGGACTGACTTCCACAGTCTAATAAAGCACGCACTCGAAATTGTTTGTTTGTTTGAGGATTAAAAACATTAACCATGGCTGTTGACAAAAGAATGTGGTTTTCTATGAAATTATTATTAATTGAATTGTTGACTGATATTTCGGTCGAACCCCCATTTGTGTTAGTGTTATTGCTGCTGACTGTACTAGCATTATTTGTACGAGTATTGTTAGAATTAGGTAAATGCAAGAGTGAGTTGTGCCTACGCTTGCACTCACGACAGGGACCCAACTTGCAATCACGTGCATGATGCCCAGTTCGTAAGCAATTGGAGCATAAGTGCAACTTAAATGCTTCATCTCGTCGTTCCTGAACACTCTTTGCTAAAAAAGTAGGGCAGTCGTATATCCAGTGGTCACCTTTACAGACAACACACTGCTTGGCGACAGAGCCGGTGTTCTGAACTGTAGATGAAAATGATTTAGTACTACGAGAATTATTATTATTATTTTGGCGTGATTGTGTTGCCTTGGGTATATCAGAGTTGTTTTGATACATTGTTTGTAACACATCAGCGCGATCAGTTAGGAACTTATTGAAGTCCTTTAGAGCGGGGAGATCGGACAGACTATTACGATGTTCTTCCCACTTCATGGCAGTACGACTGTCTAATTTTGGTATAAGAATTTTAATAATTATCATGTCAAGCAGTTCATCTTGTTTAGCTAAGCTCGACAATGCTCGCAGGTTTTTAGTTACGTGGTCAACTAGAAACCTCAGTGATTTGTCTGATTCACGTTTGTGTTGTTGCTGTGTCGATTCAAAATATAACAATGAATTGATGTGTTGATTTATGAGTTGGCGCTTGTTATCGTAACGATCGCACAAAAGCTGCCATGCAGTTTCATAATTAGTTTCACAAATCTCTAAATTAGAGATAATGCGCGCGGCTTCATTCTCGAGGTACGATACTAAATAATGAAACTTATGAATAGGCTTAATACGCTCATTATTGTGAATGAGCGACAAATAGGTGTCTCGAAACTCAAGCCAGCGGAAATAAGCGCCATCGAACCTTGCAATTTGTATTTGTGGTAGTTTAAAATCAACATGATGACATTGAGATGACTGATCGTGATAACATTGTGATGAATTGTGCAAGTCAGATTCGTGAGAAGTATTCCTATACTTATCAAGTTGCTCTTCAGCAATTGCAAGATGTGAAGTAAAGATCTGCTCAATTTCATCACGTTCGTCAATCTCAGAGTCCATATTGTCGCAATTAATGACCTCAATCTGAACCTGTAGTTCATCGAATTTGCTAGACATAGCTCGTATTTTATTAACATTAATTTCTAACTCTTTTGCTTGGGTTTTTGTTAATTTTGAAGAGCATATTACGTCTAAATATTTTTTAAATTTCGTTAAACGACCTTTGACCGAGCTACGTTTAGCAAATAATTCCCGCAATTGTTTTGCATTACTGTCTTTATCTTCGCTTATAGACATCTTGTTTATTAATAGTTAAAAGTAGCAACAACAAACTATAAACTGGCACTGACTTTAGAAAAATAGTTGTAGTTGATTGAGTTATCTAAACAGTAATACACTAATGCCAAATGAAGGAATAAGTTATATGTTTCAAATCTTATCTGATACTCCTTCGGCGGCACCTGGGGCCCGAACGCAGCTACGCGGCAGCAAGCGCGTCTACAGGCGGCGGCATGCGGCAGCGCAGCGGCGGCAGCTCGGCGGTGCGCGGCGTGGCGAGGCGCCAACGTCACCCGAACGCGGCCAGCGGTAACCGGCAGCGTCACGCGGCGATCTGAAATAGTCGGCCGAAAGTGTTTGAAGTAACGTGAACTAGAATGGTAACATGTACCATTGGAAAGGCAAAGTTTAGGGCTTTAAATTGCCTACTAGAACGAACCTACAAATTATTATTTCAATGATTTTACAATTTTACAAATGGTTATGTAGGTAGTTGACACGGGACAATGAATTTTTTATTTTACTATTTTAGGATATTTCCTTGTTACTTACTTGAAATAAGCTTTAAAATAGCTAGATACTTCGTTTAACTAATGAAGTACACAAGGGGAATGTACTAAACAGCGTCCCTATTGATAGCAAAATAGGTTGAGGTATAGGGTAAACCATAGGAAGGTCACTTAACTGATAGGCGAGACGGCTGCTTCTGGCTGCACTGGTCCTCGCTGGTGGCTGTGGCACTAATAGGTGCAAAAGCTGCTCGCAGATGTCGATGGAATCCTCGAACTGGCGCGGGCGTGGCAGGCTGACGGTGAACCTCGACGTTGTAGAAGCTAAGGCTGGGCGCGGCACATTGTGCTGACCGACCTGGCTGGCTTAGTAGTCTTCTATTATAGTGTTCTTGCGTCTGTAGTCCTCCACGATGAATCTTTGGTAGATTTCCTTTTGATGAGAATTCCTTTTCTTCGTAGGTAATCGATCCGAATTTTACTAATTTGTCCTGTCACGGTCGCCAATTAATGTCTAGTAGTGGACATTTGGAAGTTTATTAATGAAAAACCTCAGTTTCTTGTCAAAACAGTTTTTATCTTCGGATTTTGGAAAACGATGTCGGCACAGCTGCGTACAAATTTATAATACAAAAATGAACTAAATGTGCGGGTGTAAGTAAAAATTACAAGCTAGATATAGCAACACTTGAATGTGCAACTTGGTGCCATTATAAAACATCAGGCGTAGGTATGGCGCAGACACATCATAACGGCTGGAAGTGTGACGTGGAGTACGAAGGAGAAGCGAAGTGGCCGTGCGACAAGGTTTGCCCCTCGGGACGAGGTACTCAAACCGTTCGCGAAGGTATTGGGGAGAAGTAGGATTGTGCAGGATATTATAGAGAAGGGATAGGATATGGGTATCTCGTCGACGCCGAATCGGCAGCCACTTCAATCTGGTCCGAAATTCCGACACATGGTCGTACTTGCGGAGGCCGAAAATAAAGCGGATGCACAAGTTCTGCAATCGCTCGAGTTTGTTTAGGAGTACCTCCGTTGCATCCAGAAAACAGACATCCGCATAGTCTATGAGCGGTAGAAGAAGAGATTGAGCAAGAGTGACCTTAGTGTGAAATGGTAAGAATTTTTGAAGACGTTTAAGAGACTGAAAAGAGTAGAAGACCTTCTTACTCACATCAGCAATATGAACCTCCCAAGAGAGGTTAGTGTATATGAACCTCCCAAGAGAGGTTAGTGTGATGGTTTGGGTTCTTGCCCTTCTTTTTAATTTATGTCTCAGTCACCGTTATTTGCCGCAGGACCTTATGCGTACAGTGGTGGTTCCGATTATTAAAGACAGGACGGGGGACGCCTCTGACGTGTCCAATTACAGGCCTATTTCACTAGCCACGATTGTCGCCAAGGTCTTGGACAGTTTGCTTGATCAACAGTTGGCTAAACACGTTGAACTCCATGACGCACAATTTGGCTTTAAATCTGGATTATCCACGGAAAGTGCCATTCTGTGCCTCAAGCAAACTGTTCAATATTATACTTCCCGAAAAACACCTGTTTTTGCTTGTTTTTTGGACCTGTCAAAGGCGTTCGACCTGGTGTCGTATGAGGTACTATGGGATAAGTTGCAAAGTGATACAACACTACCTAATGAAGTTACATCCTTGTTTCGTTATTGGTACCACCACCAGAGGAATAGTGTCAGGTGGGTTGAGGCTCACTCGGATGTGTACCGGCTGGAGTGCGGGGTGAGGCAAGGGGGGTTAAGCTCACCACGCCTCTTCAACTTGTACATAAACCAGCTAGTCGGTGAGCTTAGCAGCGCCAGAGTTGGATGTCATATTGATGATGTTTGTTTGAACAATATTAGTTATGCGGATGACATGGTGCTGCTGAGCCCATCGATCGGCGCTTTGAGGAAACTGGTGGCTATTTGTGAGTCCTATGCAGTGTCCCATGGGCTCAAGTACAATGTGAAAAAAAGCGAACTTATTATGTTTAAGGCGAGTGCCATGAACTATTCTGATGTTCCCGGTGTCTCGCTCTGCGGCACTCTTTTAGAATGGGTGACAAAATTTAAGTACTTGGGTCATTGGGTCACTGATGATCTTAAGGACAATATGGATATAGAGAGGGAGCGCAGGTCGTTGGCTGTCCGATGTAACATGCTGGTTCGAAGATTTTCACGTTGTACAAATCAAGTTAAGGTAACACTTTTCAAAGCTTTCTGTCAGTCGTTCTACACGTGCAGTCTTTGGACCCGTTTCAGAGGGCATACAGCGACCTGCGTGTCCAATACAATAACGCGTTTAGGATACTATTGGGGCTGTCGTGGCGTTGTAGTGCGTCCACTATGTTTGCGGAGGCGCACACAGACGATTTTTACGCCATTATAAGAAAAAGGACCGCCTCCTTAGCCGGCCGGCTGCGCTCCGCCACCAATGGTCTCCTGAGCGTGTTCTCAGATCGGTGGGACTCCCCTCTCCTGCGGCACTGGGTGAGCATCCATACCAATTGATATTTTAAATACTTTTTGTCTCCTTATTACTAACACTAGTTATTAAGTTATCTTGTTGCTACTAACACTATGGACTCATGTCTGAAATAAAGAATTTGAATTTGAATTATACAAAATAGTCTCATGAGTCGACGCCATATTTAGACCCACAAGGTACTTAACTCTGCTAAAATATATAACTTCATATTATCTACAACTATTTTACCAATCCTACGCCTTAAACTTACATCTCAAACAAATAATGCTCTTCGGGCAACCCATCGGGCCGTCCTACTTCATATTTACGAGATTATCAATCAAAATAAATTTATTTCCTTTATCTAACGAATGTATTCGAGCCGATCATCGGACTGTCTCACAACATTCAATAATACTCAAACAAATAATGTATTTCGGGCAAGCTATCGGGCTGTCTCACAGCATATTTACGAGATCGTCAAATAGTTTTTTTTTTTTTTATTCGTTATAGGCTCGCGCTTGACCACTATCTCACCTGATGGTAAGCGATGATGTGGTCGACGGTGAAGCACGCTTGCCTAGAAGTAACCTATTCACTCTTGAATTAAAGAAACCGATTGTAGCTATCGGGAAACACAGACTCCGGCAGGGAATACCACTCATTAGCTGTACGCATAATAAAAGTATTCTCAAAACGTTTAAACGTTTTTTCTTTTCTAACGTTGTATTCGAGCAGATCATCGGACTGTCTCACAACATACAATAATTCACTGGTTTCGTTCAATTCTTTGGAATTGCTACACCCACCAGATTGCATAATTCGGTTATCAACCGGAAGTAAAACAATGGTTTGTTGAAGTGGACTGTATTGGTTCGGTTGGAGTCTCGTTGAGGAAATGAAAATACTATCGTGATTCGTATCTTCAATTTATTCCGTACTTGTTACTCCTTGTAGAGTGGAAGACCGACTGTGTCTCTGCCTACAAGCGGGCCGGCTTTTATACAAAAACCGCTCGGCGAGAACAATGGCGCCCCTACTTTTCAACTGTATTCAAGCATGGCACCACAGAAATGCCGATTTTATAAAACTTATCTTTCTTAAATTTACACAAGTTACACATTTCCTTAATCTACATACTTAATTCTACATAGGAAAAATATAAAAGGTGTACAAAGGTCAACACAAAAGTCTTAATCTAGATTCCTCCTTACTCCAAGTATTAAACTATGACAATATACATAATCTTATCTAATTAGCTACCTTTTCTCTAAATCTTATGTAAATTATAAGATAGCTTTACTCACATGGCACCTACGTCAATCCTACTTTAAATATGCACGTGGTGATTTCTTAGTTAAAAGAAAGCTAAGAGACAATGCTTACGGTACATTGTGTCCGGCCCTACCAGGTAGATACATTACAGGGGACGGAGTTCGTCTTATTTTCTCACGCCGTTTCGCGTCATGTGGCCATCCTTTCATACCCATTTTAATTACGGTCCAGCCGGGCCCGAAACATTAAGCATTGATTTTAAATTACATTTTATAACATTGAAAAAGGCCGACAGAAGATCTATATTGCCGTAATTCATAGACCCGCCAAAAAACCCAAGCACGTGAAGCCTATAGAGAAAGCTATTAACGAATTTAGCGTGGGAAGTGTCCATTTCTTAAAATTAACACGTGAGCCGTTGTCGTTTACAGTTTGTAATCATTCCAGGCGAAGTCCTAGACCACCACGTCACAAATGAAATGGAAACAATTAAAGTCGAAAACGACTATGCTACCAAAATAACCACAATTCCAGCCCGGATAACACACAGATGTTCTCGAAATTCTTGGGTTTGACCCAACATTGAACACGGAGTAATTGTGATGGGGCCGAACTCAACAAGGAAGTGATCAACTGTCTGGAGCGTCTTGCAACATGTGGCCTGTGTCCCAAGAGAGCACAGGCGGGTATTTCCCCTACAGGTCCTTCGGCAGGAGAAATACTGGCTGGCATTAAATGTGAAAAATGTCCCCACGTTTCGTTCTCTTATGCTATACAGCCAAATAAAAGCAAAATTCCCAAATTATTGATCAAACGCCAAGACCATAGAATCAAAACAAAGAATACTCAGCACCATCTCCTGCTTAGGAGCAACATTATCCAAAGTACTGAAAACAAAAGAAAATGATATAGAACTACTAAGTTAAATAATAGTTGCCATTAGCACCTTATGTGAAGTTCAACATTGAGACTCAATGACTAGATGCAAATGTTGCTGCAACTCAATTAAAAAGGATCTTAAGGACCAAGTTCAAAACACAAAGATAGATAAATATCTGTTTGGGTAAACACTTGCTGAAACTCTTCGAGCTGGTAAAGTGGGTTCTAAATCAGGTGCTGCAACAGCGACCAAACCCAAGCAAAAAACCCAACACGTTTGAAAGCTCCACCAGTGCCACAAGGGCGACAGGAGAACAGGGTGCCTGTCTATAGCCTGAGCCAGCCGTACAAAAACTTAAAGCGGTCGTCTCATCCGACCAAACAACCTTGACACCACTAAACTCACTAAGGTATGCAGGTTGCTTATAATTTTTTTATAAACAGTAGTAACTTATAACTGACCATAAGACCATGATATCATGGATTGATGGTTTCATTAGTACCCACAACACTTCAAGATAGCCCAGCTGAAAAAAAACACTACAAGGACACATCATCACATCATCAGCCTATTAATGTTCCCACTGCTGGGACACAGGCCTCCACTCTGTGAGAGGGAATGGGCCGTAATCCACCACGCGGGCCCAGTGCGGGTTGGTGAATGTCACATGTCTTCGAATTTTTGGTTCTAGGACATGCCGGATTCCTCACGATGTTTTCCTTCACCGTTTTGAGAGCAGTGGTGAAGAAATAATTTACACAAAGTAAAGCGCCTGCCTGGGCTCGAACCCACGACCTATAACTTGTAAGTCGCGGCCGATACCACTGGGCCACCACTGCCCCCTACGAGGACACAATCAACTTATTGATCACCATTGGTACAATATCTAAGTGCCAGACTTGAAAAGGGCAATTTGTCTCAAGTGTTTCTTAACAGTTTGACTGCCACGAAATAAACACAATAGAAAATGTATTGTTTGGGGGTCACCGGTGACCTTCGTGGCAGTCAACCTGTTAAGACCATCACTCAATGGCAGTATGCATTTAAAAATTAGTACCTTAATAAATTCATTGATGCAAGCTGACTCAAACTTGAAGATTTGTGCACGTAATTAAAGATGATATCAAATGATAGTTCCATGGCCATATTTTACATAACATACCTTAAACATGCATAATTTCTTATAAAATATCACACAAAATTCTAGCAAATATCTAGAATTGCCTGCATGAAAAATTGTATGAGCTCAATCTACCGCCGTTTGAGTATAACACTGTACCTTACATTTTCACTAAAGTTATGAAAACTGTCAATAAATTACTAAGATCCTGTGGCTATTGATTGGTAATAGAAAACATTTAAAACACTAAGAAGTTAATCACAAGTTATTAAATAACAAACTTACACCCACTAATATTGGTACATTTTTGGGATATATAATTGACTTATGGCACTTTAACTATGACTATCATGTAACATTACCTTCAGATAAGAAAAACTTATCAATTAAACGTATGCGTAAACACATCTCCCTTAGGTATGATCCCAGCTCTCGAGATAGGCGCCAACGCTTTAGAATTTGCCCTACTCAAAGCTGTAGGAGGACACTGGCCCGAAGACATTTTTACGGTATCGGAAGTCATCTTTATAATAAAACCAACAAACATTGCTCCATTTATTCTACTGCTTTTCGGGAATGTAAGAGACGGGTATATGACTGGTTACAGGTACAGAGCTACGACGAAACAGAAAATCTCATAAAGTTGTCATTCCTATAATACACAACCTATAAACGAATTCTCCCATTTACACAAACTCGCAGAATCACAACTCCATATTCAACACACTTACACACATGAAAAGGCTATGGTTTATTTTGTCTTGTCACTTCTTTAACTTCTGACCCTCTGATGTTTGATATACAACACAAGTGTGAGGATCCTGGTACCCATAACACAAGTTAAATCTTTCTTTGGGTGCCAGAATTCATTTACAAATACTACTGACATACATTGTTACTCGTTGATGTGAGTTTGTTATTTATGCGTCATGTTGTTCATAAGTGTTTGATTGTACAAATTTAGTTCCAATAAACAATTTATTTATGTATTATTTAATTATGAAATCAAACAATTTACATGCTTTGTAGGACTAGGTACTGGTCTCAGCATGCCCTACTATTGAATATGAATAGCTTTATATATATACGAGGGGTGAAAGGCTATTTGTTTGAAGCGACATTTTGGACGGTATTGAGTTATATACATAATCGGATTCAGCGAATTTTTCTGCGTCGGTTGAGCCGGGTTTCGTACAATTCTGAGCACTTTTATGGCGCTGAAAACAATGCAATTTTAGTGCATAATTTTCAAACATGATGTATGATCCGACATGAAATTTGCCATATTTTTTTAGTATTTCATTTAAGCTGTACACAAAAACAGAGAATCGGAGTATAAGCCGTTATTCTCGTCCTAAAAATTCAGTTCGGTGGCAGATAAATCGTTTTCCGATATTGTTAACTTTAGATGAAAAGTCCCTTCATACATTTTGCTTACGACTACTTACACTAAGCAATGTCGCTTCAACCAATTTGCCGTCAGCCAAATTCATTAAGACATGTCGGTTCAACCCTTTTCGCTGAAACTGTTTTTCACTCTGTTTGGAGCTTCAAACAATATTTCTGTTCTCAAAACTGGGTTCTTTAGTCGCTTGAACAGTTTGTTAGTATCCACATTTTTTTAATACGTCACTTAAGATAAATCTAATACCAGGTGGTTAGATTAAAATCATTTTTTCCAGTATCATAATTTAAATAGTTTGTCTTTTAAACCATCCAATTTTTATACGACAATAACAAACTATGTAATTTAAAACAAATAAATGTTGGCAAAGTTTTCGTAAACCGTGGCAGTATTATTACTGTCCCGCCCCGCGCGGGCGCATCAGTCAGTCGTGAGTTTGGCGGGAGACAGGACGCGCGCTATTTTAGTTTGGGATAAGACCGAATAGAATAAGCTCGTAAGTATGATTACTTTAATATTGTGTCTATAAATGAATAAATTAATTATGTTTTAATGTAAATAGTAGATTGCGAATGTTTGTGTATTGTTTATCGATGTATTGGTACATTATTACCTTAGTATGTACCTACCGAACTGCCTGCTGTACTAACTACCTGCCTACTTAATAGGTGAATAACGGTTACTGTTTAAATACGCGGTTACTGAATTATTTGTAATGGTGTACCAATTCTTAAATTTAAACTATGCAATTTATTGGCTATAGAACAACAGGCCAGCTTATACTATACCTGGTCTTGTTATCAGTGACTTGCGGCCGATCGTAGGTTCCTATGTAGGTAGGTAGGTTCATAGGAACCTACGATGTTGCTTTATTTATCAGTTCTCTCTTATTAACGCAAGTATAAGTAGTTATGTTATTTATGTTTGCTTAAATTTTTAGCCCACAATGGAGCCAAAAAGACTAAAATATTTGAGAAGCAAGATTGAACGCTTAAGTGATGAAAATGAAAACAAAACACAACGGTTACAGCCCACTACGAAAAGAAGACCTTCGGTAACACTCTTAGAGAGCTCGTCTTATCATGACAGACAAAACAAAGATTTACGTATTTTAAATACATTTGATGACAAATGTAACAGTGATCCGGAAAGAATAACAAATTATGAACAGGTTTGTTCAGGTTTTTATTTAAGTATTAATGTTACACAATTATATTGACATACTATAACCACATTGATTGTGTTTTTAGGAAAAGCAGAACAGCAAAAATAATGATTCGGGTGATAACAGCATTAATGTCATAACAATCGAGTTTGAAAGGGTAATTAATTATTTATTACTTAGTAGTAACTTTTGTCAACGTAGAATTTCGTAGATTTTTGTGAATATTTCGATAAATCCTTTTTAACCAGGCGCCTATATTAACTAAGGAATGCCTGTGCTAAATTCAGTCGATAGTTCAACATTTTTTTATACAAGGTGTTGTTTTGCATCCTCGTCGTTATTATTAAAATTACGGTAGGTACTTAGTTAATTATTAATAAATGCTTATTTTTTTGGTTGTTTATGTTTGTCAGTATTTCAAAATAACCCTTAACGTGGTTTAGGGAAAAAAAAGTATGGAATAAACGTTTGAGATAAAAAATTACCTACCAATTTTGTTATTGATTCGGGACGAAAATCATTAGCCTATTTACCTCCTTGAATTTGACGAGGATACAAAACAACACCTTGTATAGTAGGTACACACACAGATTATCTGTACACATGGTCGAATGGTGACTTCTAATAGAAAGGAACAACGTGGCACAAACTTTTACCACAGATTCAGTACATGATACTAGTCTTAAACCAATAAAAATGATTGGAATTTACTTTAGTAAAATCAGCTGTTCCATACAAAAGTGCAACACTTACGCGATCAAAATGTATGGAACAGCTGATTTCCTTCAACAAAAACAACAAAAAATGCTATCACTGCTGTACTGGCCCGTTTAGAATCATTAACTGAATCTATGGTAGAAGTTTGTGTCATGATGTTCCTTCTATTAGAAGTAATTATATTTATTTTATCGCTGTCTGTATTTAATCGGTAAAAAAACGAAACACACTTACTCTTATTTACCGATGAAACTTTCGTTTTGATGCTATGAAACAATTTTTTTTCAGTACGACAAAGAATTCCAAAAATTTGAAGAAGATAACATTAAACCAATGAAGGAACCTATAAAAATATTAGAATTAGAAGAACACGAACAAAACACCAAATATCTAAATAATGTTGATCAAGTAATTGCAAAACACATGGCTCAAGACACGGTAATTGAAATGAGCGATAAAAATAGAACAGACAGTAATGAGAGCCTTCAACCAACGTTAACAGAAATTATACCAGAAAAAGAAATGGATATATTAAGGAAATCCTTGGAGGAGGATATTAATGCTGAAGAAATTACAACGGAAATACCACATCAAGCAGAAGATGCTCCTAAAAAAGTAAGAAAAAGCAAGCGTGCCGCGATTCAAAAAAGCTATTTAGATTTTATGAGCGAAGATGAAGACTTTGTCTGGGACTCGACTTCTTGGGAAGGGACGGACGAGTCCTCAAGTGATGAAGATCAACCAAAATAAACAGTAAACGCAGAAGATGGGAAAGTAGGAGTCAGGTTTGAAGAAAAAAAAGGAAAATAAGGCAAAGAAACGAAAAGATTCTAAAACAAAAGGTGAATGTTATGTTAAGAAAGATGGTTCTATTAGGAAGGAAAGACAGATAAAACCAACAAATTATAATTTGTTATGTTTGCATGCTACGCTGTGCTATATTTTTTTATATAAGGAAACTTACGATCTCATTGAGACTGAGTGTTAATTAAGTTAAAGATACGTAATAAAACAATTCTAATTAACAGAACTTTTTTTTTTTATTCCTGACATAGTAATTATTCACCCATTTCAATACTACAACCTCTTAACTCACTATAAATCTGTCATTGTTATCTTGTATCAACAACCAATTTATTATAAACTCCTTTCGAAACCTGAGACATCAAACAACTCATTAAGAATGTTCATCGTTGTTTAAGCCAATTTGCCTGTATCGTTAACAAAACCCAATTGGTAGTTAAAAAAAATTGCCTATTAGTTATTATTGAGTAATGTCGATTCAATCATTTTGCTTTCTCCTGCATAAGTTCTGTAAAGTCACTTAAACCATTTTGCCTGCTGCTGATTAGTGACAATGTTGGAAGTTGAATCATTTTTCTTTACTCTAAAAATAAGGCGATACAGATCATTTTGTATTAAGCGACATTTATCTTGGAACTCATACATGTTTTTTTATTGAAAATTATAACAAAACATTAAGGGATTTTTTTGCAATAAAGATTTGCGATACCCATTAAAGTAAGAGCAGTAGTTTTTTATCACGATTTTTTTTTCCAAATTTTGAATCTTTAAATGGCTCTCCTGTACAGTTCGTAAAATGTCGCTTCAAACAAATAGCCTTTCACCCCTCGTTATATAACTAAAAACTAGAATGTTGTAAAATCCAAAACCTTCAAGGTGAAGTTAAATTATGAAAAATACATGAATATCCATACAAAAATTTCCTGATTGGCTAAATGCCATTCATAAAATTTTGCAAATAAAATCAAACTTAATCATGTAACCGAAATCTTTTCTGACGCCTCAACCATAGGGGGGGGGGGCAGCCTGTGGGGATGAGACTGCTAGGGGCCAGTGGTCAGACAAGGAATGTGAATATCTCTTGTTAGGGTTCCGTACCCAAAGGGTAAAAACGGGACCCTATTACTAAGACTCCGCGGTCCGTCTGTCTGTCTGTCTGTCTGTCTGTCTGTCTGTCTGTCTGTCTGTCTGTCTGTCTGTCTGTCTGTCTGTCTGTCTGTCTGTCTGTCTGTCTGTCTGTCTGTCTGTCTGTCTGTCTGTCACCAGGCTGTATCTCATGAACCGTGATAGCTAGACAGTTGAAATTTTCACAGATGATGTATTTCTGTTGCCGCTGTAACAACAAATACTAAAAACAGTATCAAATTAATATTTAAGGGGGGCTCCCATACAACAAACGTGATTTTTGAGCCGTTTTTTGCGGTAATGGTACGGAAACCTTCGCGCGCGAGTCCGACTCGCACTTAGCCGGTTTTTTTTTTATTTGGAATTATTAGCATCTTTCAATCATTAAATAATTGTGAAATACCGTTATGTATAGACAATTCAACAGCAATATAGGCTGCATTAATCGAATGGGTGGAATTCAGTACTCTCATCTCTTCAACTTAGCCAGGCATTGGTGGAAAACTATTATACATATTTTCATTTACGCTTCTTACGGCTGACTGAAAATCAAGTAGCTGCCCGGCGAGCACGGCCTACTGTGACAAGGCTTAAGTCACACTTTTTATCACAGTTTGGGCGATAAAGCCATTTTGTCATAAATGCTAGCTCGGCGGCGTGAGATATTGTTTTGACTTGTGGCATAACTTCTTGACGTTTATTTTTTTTCTTTTTCGGAAATTTTCCAATTTTATTGCATTTTCGGTTTAATCTTGGCCATAAAATTTAGGTTCTGAGAAGCATAGCCCTACGACGCATTGTTTCCGAATTATGGGCCTCCGAATCTTATTTTATTTTGCTTAAAACGCTCTACATTTCCAAAATGGTATCTCGAAAACGGTATGTCCTAGGAAAAAAAAAAACAAAATTTGCCCGCCCCCTTTGCCACCCCCATGCTAGCAGCATCCCAACATGAATTTAAGTTTTTTTTTTCACATTTCATGGTTTTCTACTTGAACTACAAATTCTTAACAGAAAATATTTAAAAAAGTTATGATATAATGTGTCATGTCTTACAATTTGTCTTAAATGCTAGCACGGGACAACCATGTGACATAGTTTAAGGCGCGACATGCCTTTCTTGTTGCTGACTTCATAGTGCGACATAATCTGAATAGACGACCAAATAAAATAATACGTACAAAAGTGTGCCGTTCATACAAATAAACAACTTTTTAATTTTATTGCGAACAAATTAATATTTGACCCACGACCATAGACTTATGCACACTTTATTTTTCTTTGTTTGTTTGATAACATAGTGTTTGTTAGAAAGATATAATTATTGTGAAAATTTTAATAATTACTTAAAAATATAATAGCTTGGACCCTGTGCCCGATACCGGTGGGCCCTTTTTTATATTTTAATGTTTTTTGGAAGTTTTATTTAAGATATATTTAAAAATGTAGAAAGTAAAAAGAATATGGAATATAGACAAATTATTATAAAAAAATAATAATCATAATAAAAATAATAATTAAAAATAAGAATAATATAAAATTAACTAGCTGACCCGGCAAACTTTGTTTTGCCATACAAAGACCAAACATTTATCTACCCTACCCTACCCTACCCTAAGCATGTCTTTTTACTACTTATTAAAAGTACTATTATAATTCATAACCTTTTCATTTACATATCAATAGGTTATGGGCCCAGCGACCAAGTCAGCCCAGTAATGTAAGAAAGTTCAAAAATAAAGTGAAAAGACAAAAGAATACTGTGAGTGAAAAAAAAACTGGTTGACAGGTGAAAATTGCAACCGGGAAGGTGTAAAAGACAAGGAATTGTTGATCACGAGCAGGAAGGAAGGCAAGAGTAGCGATGGACGGTAACCTCAGCATCACTAAGTTGGAGGGATCCACAAACTGGAATGTTTGGAAATTTCAAGTGAGGGTCGTATTAAGAGGCCATGATTTATTGGATGTGGTCGAAGGAAAAATGGTAAAAACGAAAGAAAATGATAAAACTTGGGAAACGAAAGATGCTAAAGCACAAACGTTGATAGTCACACGAATTAGTGACGAAGTTATGATACACATATTATCATGCAGCACGTCTGCTGAAATGTGGAAAAAGTTGATTGCTGTGTATGAACAGAAGAGTGAAACAAACATACATATCATCCAGCAACGTTTCTTCCAGTTTAAATACGAAGAAGGAATTCAAATGTCGATATTCCTAGCAAAAATAAAAGAAATGCAAAACCAATTACAGCAATTGGGAGAAGAAATATCTGAAAGATTTGTTATAACGAAGGTACTGATGTCATTGCCTGATCGCTATAAACACTTTGTATCAGCTTGGGAGTCGGCCCCTGACGACAAACAAACATATGACAACTTGGTTGCAAGGTTGTTAGTCGAAGAAGAGCGGATGAAGGAACGAGGTGACGAGACGCCGGGAGCATCAGCGTTTGTTGTGAAGAAAACAGTGAATAAAAAATATGTTAAGTGCTATAACTGTAACAAACTTGGACATTATCAATCGGAGTGCAGAAACAAAGTTAAAGACAGTGATAAGGCGAATAAGTTTGGTAAAAAGTGTTTTTACTGTAATAAATCCGGCCATCTCAAAAGTGAGTGTAGATATCGTTTAAATAAAGATAGTAATGCATTTTTGATGTTAGAAGCAGCCGATAATTCGGACAAACAGTATATGCATTCAAAATGGGTGGTAGATACTGGTGCCAGCGAGCACATGTGTCGTGATAAACAATAATTTATTTCATATTCGTCTCTTGATAAGAAATCAGTGATTGTAGGCAACGGAACGGCCATTAGTGCATTGGGTTTCGGACAGGTGGCAGCACAAGTATTTGATGGCCATGTTTGGATTGACACGACGTTAGAAAAGGTTTTGTTTGTACCAGAACTCAAAACTAATTTATTGTCTGTGAACCGCGTGACAGAAAAAGGTTATGTCATGAAGACCAATCAAAACAAATGCATTTTTTACAAAAACGAAAGGCTTTGTGCGGTCGCAAATCGAAGTGGAAACATTTATATAATGGAGTTGCGTCTAAAATGTAGTGCTGCAAATACAGCTCAAGTAAAATTGAACCTTAGCGAGTGGCACGAAAAACTCGCACACCAAAATATTCAACATGTGAAAAAGGTGCTTACAAACAATAATATTGAGGCAAATGATGACTTTGGTGGTCAATGTAAGGGATGTTTAGAGGGCAAAGCACACCGTTTGCCTTTTAAAACGAGTCAATCGGCGACTTCAAAGACGTGTGAATTAATACATGCCGATGTATGTGGACCAATGGAAGAGACTTCCATTGGAGGATCGAGGTACTTTTTGCTATTAAAAGATGATTTTTCAAACTATAGAAGTGTCTATTTTTTGAAAGGGAAGCACGAAGTAAAGACCTACGTTGAAAAGTATATAAATTTGAGCGAAAATATAACTGGTAATAAGATTATGTACTTCCGAAGTGACAATGGTTCAGAGTTTGTTAACAAGGATATGAAGAGTCTGTTATCCCACCATGGAATTTTACATCAGACTACGGTTACATACACCCCAGAACAGAATGGGAAAGCTGAACGTGAAAATCGGACACTAGTTGAAGCAGCTAGATCCCTATTGTATGCCAAAAGACTTCCAAAGAAATTATGGGCGGAAGCTACAAATACTGCATGCTATGTACTGAATAGAACAGGTTTAAGTTCTGATAAAGTGAAAACTCCATATGAAGCTTGGATGGGCAAACGTTTTGATATACAAGACTTGAAGATTTTTGGTACACCTGTGTTTGTTCATACTCCGCAGGAGAAAAGGGCGAAGTGGGATTCTAAAGGTGAACACGGTATAATGGTTGGATATGGAGAAGAAACCAAAGGATATAGAATATATTTTGATAAGAATAACATTGTTCAAATAAAGAGAGATGTGCAATTTTTGGAAGAGAAAACATATAAATATTTAAAAATAAAACAGGAAAGTTGCACTACTGATTGCCAGCCGCAGCTTACTAGTAAAGAAATGGATAATGTAAGTAGTAATGAAAATAATAACATTAATCCATTGCCTGTTATAGATTCAACTGATTTGAATATCTCTGATACAACTACTTCTGATTGTGGCGACGATCCCAATGATGTCACATGGAATCCTGACATGGCTGTGGATCAATCATCAAGTGATTATGATGACACTGAAGAAAATGTTAACATTGTGATTGCCATGACAGCAATGAATGGTCATGAACCAGAGACCATAGCGGAAGCGTTGTCAGAAGCTGATAAAGACCAATGGAGAGAAGCCATTGAAGAAGAGTATAAGTCATTTGAAAAGAATAAAGCTTGGACTTTAACACTACTGCCTGCAGGAAAGAAAGCTGTGAAATGTAAGTGGATTTTTAAGAAGAAACTTGGACTAGATGGTCAGTTACTTCGTTACAAAGCACGTCTTGTGGCCAGAGGATTTACCCAGGAGTATGGCATTGACTACAAAGAAACCTACTCACCTGTGGTACGATACTCCACTATACGTACATTAATCGCCCTGGCAGTCAATTTAGACTTGAATATTGACCATATGGATGTTAAGACGGCTTTCTTAAATGGAGAACTACAGGAGACTGTGTACATGGAACAGCCTGATGGCTATAAAATAGATGGTAAAGAAGACCATGTATTTAAATTGAATAAAGCAATATATGGACTTAAACAGGCATCCAAGGCCTGGTATGATAAGATTGATAATGCTTTGAAAGACCTCCAGTTCAGAAAAACACTCAGTGAGCCTTGTGTTTACATAAAATCAGAAAACAGCGGCAACATCACTATATTAGCCCTGTATGTCGATGATATTCTTATTTTTAGCAAGGATATATCAGAGAAGAACAGGCTGAAGGAGGAACTAATGAAGAGATTTGAAATGAAAGACTTAGGCCGAGCCACACATGTATTAGGAATGAGATTAAGACAAGAACAAAATAAAATTTCTCTTGATCAGAAAAACTACATACAAAAGGTATTGGAGAAATTTAATATGGTTGATTGTAAGCCTGTAAATACACCCTTGGAATGTGGCATGAAACTTGAAAGAGGAGATCAAACTGATGCTGACTCCATATATAGAAGTCTTGTTGGATGTATTATGTACATAGCCGTATGTACTAGGCCTGACATTGCACATGCAGCAAGCTTATTGAGCCAATTTAATAATTGTCACTCAAATATTCATTGGAAAGCGGCAAAGAGAGTCTTGCGATATCTAAAGGGAACCATGGATTATAATATAGTATATCAAAAGTCTTCATTAGAAGTGACAGGATATGTAGATGCGGATTGGGCATCTAATCAGCTGGATCGACGTTCTTATACTGGTTATGTATTTACAATCGGTAACTCAGCAGTTTCATGGGAGAGCCGAAAACAAAGAACAGTGGCTCTATCAAGTACAGAGGCGGAATACATGGCACTGTGTGAAGGAGCAAAGGAAGCTAAATTTATTAGAAGCTTTCTTTATGAATGTTTAGGGAAATACCTATCTGTAACCTTGTATAATGATAGTCAGTCAGCGCAGAAAATTTGTAATAGTCAAATTAATCATAGTCGTAGTAAACACATAGATATAAGACATCACTATGTAAGACAGATTGTGAATGACAAAATTGTTACATTAGAATATTTGCCCTCTGAACAAATGGCTGCAGATGTCTTGACTAAATGTTTGAGTAAAGATAAGCATTGTAATTGTGTTTCTCATCTTGGTTTGCAAATTGTTTAGTTTAAGGGCAGGTGTTAGAAATATATAGTGTAGGTAAACCAACCAATTTACAAAGTTGAGTCAAGAAGACTCTTTATATGAACCTATTACTTTTGGTTGGGTTACTCTTTTTAAACTCTATTGTTTTTGTACTGTTCGATGACGTCTGTCCTAGAAAAACGATCTCTTGTGAAGCATGTCTTTTTACTACTTATTAAAAGTACTATTATAATTCATAACCTTTTCATTTACATATCAATACACTACCCTACCCTACCCTACCCTACCCTACCCTAACCTACCCTACCCTACCCTACCCTACACTACCCTACCCTACCCTACCCTACCCTACCCGACCCTACACTACCCTACACTACCCTACCCTACACTACCCTACCCTACACTACCCTACCCTAAACTACCCTACCCTACCCTACACTACCCTACCCTACCCCACCCTACTCTACCCTAACCTACCCGACCCTACACTACCCTACAATACTCTACCCTACACTATCATACTCTACCCTACCCTACCCTACCCTACCCTACCCTACCCTACCCTACCCTACCTATATAGCCTATGTCCTTTCCCAGGTCTCAAACTATCTTCATACCAACTTTCATCTAAATTGGTGCAGCGGTTTAAGCGTGAAAAGGTAACAGACATACAGACAGACAGACAGAGTTACTTTCACATTTATAATATTAGTATGGATTAATAATCCTGTAACATTTCAATTAATTAATAAGCATTGATCACCACACACAAAATAAATTTATTGCCATTTGGTGCAGTAATTAGAAGGAAAATATTTATTTTTTCAACTGTACAATTTTATCACCACCTCCTAACGAAAGTGATACATTTTTCTCAATTATCTGTCAAAATGTGACATTTGAGACAAAATGGGTGCGCCCGTATTAGCAATTAAGACTCGATGAGTCCCAAATAAACGTCACGAAATTTTCTCACGCCGCCGGTACTAGTATTTAAGACAAAATGACTTTATCGCCAAAATTGCGATGAAATGTGTGACCCAAGCCATGGCATAGTAGGCCGTGCTCGCCGGGCATCAACAAGAAAGGCATGTCGCGTCTTTAAAATATGTCACATGGTTGACTCGTGCTAGCATAAATGACAAATTGTAAGACATGGACAAATTTTATCATGTCTTGTCACAAACGTCTTGGGTTTGCCATGCTCGCCGGGCTGATATATGACGTCGGGATAGATAAATTACATACCTGAAATTTACTTACTGGCAAGTCACATTAACAATAAATATGAAAAATACATAACATGACATAACAACCCAAATGCCTTCACAAATGACGCAGTTACAGTAATTTTCTTTAATGCGTTTACACCATTCTCAATCATATTAAAAGATCTACAAAAAATCATAATGGATAAAATTAGGGGAAGCATGGTGGTCACCATGCCCAACTCATGCCTGATTCCCTTTAAGTGGAGGGAACTTCTCATAAGTCAGGGATGATACTCAAACCTAATGAAAATATTATAGTATCTCACAACAAGGGAAAAGCCATACCAACCTAACTCTGGCTGTCGGAGTCTAGAGTGTAGTGAAGTCTATTGCGACGAAGCATACCACCATCATCAATTGAGAAGACAGATAGCAACTCTATCAGAAAACTCTTTCAAACAATATGACACATGTTTAATAAACTGCTACCTATAACTTTTTTAGAAAATCTAGAATTATGACGGTTCTCTGACCATAAAATTGGCATGCGATATGAGCATTCCTATTGGTCTAGCGGCACTGGTGGCGCATGAATTACAGTAATGAATACGCCCAGATTTTAGAATAAATTCTTTATAAAATCAAATTTTGATCTTTTGAAAAAAAATTACAAACAAAATGTTTGTTATTGAATTGTCTATCCATTAGTGTTAGTACAAAGAACAATTAATGAACACTTTACGAGGAGATGCATGCTATCAATAATTATTTCTCATCTTTGTGTTTTTTTTGGAAGGAAGGAGATTAGTGAAATACATACAACATTAAAAAAAAACGAAATCTACCATTTTAGAATCAATATTATGTAGAAATTTAATGAATTTTATTAATTGATATTTCTTTTTGAATAACGAGTAGATAGCTCCTAAAAACAGCACGAAAAACGGCTTGCACGGCGTTTTGCTCGGGGTACCGCCTTAAAATCTTGAAATCATATACATCAACGGTGATATAATTTCTTAACAGAACTTTCTAATTCCAGTAAAAATATAACAAAATGCTTTACAATAATACTTTAATAAACATTAGCATGTCCTCTGATGACTGTTTAAGGGCGTGTTCAGACTGCGACCACCTGCCCAAAAATACAATGACTCCTGGGACACATCAAAAATACTGGAAGCATTAGTTACTACCTACGTTTGGTAAATTTTATAACAGTCCTTTAGTGTAAAGGATAAAAATGATTTAGCAAATAAAATCTTTAGCTGTGATTAAACAAGTACATTTGGCTAATTTTATAACAGACCTTTAGTGTAAAGGATCAAAATGAATAAGCAAGATAAATCTTTAGCTTTGATTTAAAATATCTTATTTGACTTACATGTACTAATCAATACAACAACGAACAACTTTAACTTAAAAGGAAGGAGTATAAATGTATTGTTAATGAAACTAAGAATAGTAATAAGAAAGCAAAACTGTATTTTGATAAAACAGATTATTTTCTGAATGGTTAATTAAGAACTTTCGTTTTCAAATGACAACTATGATTGTTATTCTTAAGCAGGCAATGAATATTCGGTTAAAAAGATAATCTATATATATAAAAGAAAGTCGTGTTAGTTACTTCACTTATAACTCAAGAACGGCTGAACCGATTTAGCTGAAAATTGGCAGGGAGGTAGTTTAGAGCCAGGAGAAGGACATAGGGTAGGGTAGGGTAGGGTAGGGTAGGGTAGTGTAGGGTAGGGTAGTGTAGAGTAGGATGGTGTAGGGTAGTGTAGGGTCGGGTAGGGTAGGGTAGGGTCGGGTAGGGTAGGGTTGGGTAGGGTAGGGTAGTGTAGGGTAGTGTAGGGTAGGGTAGGGTAGGGTAGGGTAGGGTAGTGTAGGGTAGGGTAGTGTAGAGTAGGATAGTGTAGGGTAGTGTAGGGTCGGAAAGGGTAGGGTAGGGTAGGGTAGGGTAATGTAGGGTAGTGTAGGGTCGGGTAGGATAGGGTAGGGTAGGGTAATGTAGGGTAGTGTAGGGTCGGGTAGGGTAGGGTTGGGTAGAGTAGGGTAGTGTAGGGTAGTGTAGGGTAGTGTAGGGTAGTGTAGGGTAGTGTAGGGTAGTGTAGGGTAGGGTAGGGTAGGTAGTATAAGGTAGGGTAGGTAGGGTAGATAAATGTTTGGTCTTTTTATGGCAAAACAAAGTTTGCCGGGTCAGCTAGTTAAGAATATATATAAACATGAATCTATGTTACATAATAACAACTGTGATTGTTAGTATTTATAAATCTTTAATACTTAATGAAAAAACATTGTTAATAAAGATAAGAATAGTAATTAAGAAAATTACTGAATAAGTTTTTTTGTTACTTAATGATAACTGTGATTGTTAATCTATAAACATTATAACAATGATAATAAGAAAGTAAACAATAAATTTATTAAAACAGATAATTAAGAACACATCATAATATACTGATTAAGAATCTATGTGAGTAACTTATGGACAACCATGATGGTTAGTCTATAAAATATAACTCAGAATTTTAAAGAATGAAAGCATTTACTTCACAAATTCATCATAGTTTACGTGATAATTCCAGAACTTAACTCTCAAAGTCTACTTGTGTAAATAATAATCATTCATTACGGGAACTAAAAACCGATTACACGCTTGAGACTACACATAGACTTATTAGAGATAACAAAGAAGTTGCTCAAGAATTTGTAAATTTCTTTACCAGCATCCCAATTAAAACTACTGAACCCTTAAATTCTTCGCCGTCGCTCGCTTCTGGTTTATTACACGCTAACGTTTCAGCCTGCCCGACTGAATTTCACTTTTCACATATAAACCCAATAACAGTAATAAAGACTTTTAAGCAAATAAAGGTAAAACTGACCGAAGATCTATGGGGCATGTCCATCAAAGTTTGTACCTCCATTATTCAGACTATAGCGCCGTACTTAGCTTTGATTTTTAATTTGTGTGTAGATCAAGGAGTCTTTCCGAATCTAATGAAACATAGTAAGGTTATACCACTTTTTAAATCCGGGGACAGTAAAGACACAAATAATTATAGACCAGTGTCCGTGCTGCCGGTTTTCAGCAAGGTATTTGAAAAGATAATGCTAAATCAAACGCTCATTCATTTTAATACGAATAAAATCCTACACGAGAAACAGTATGGTTTCACCAAAGGACGTTGTACAACCGACGCTGTTGTCACCTTATTAAAACACATCTTTGATGCGTGGGAGGAGGGGCAAGATGCCATAGGTATTTTCTGCGACCTGTCGAAGGCGTTTGATTGCGTTGATCATGAAACATTGCTTTTGAAACTTGAGCATTACGGGCTAGGCCTTTTAGCATTAAGTTTAGTAAAATCCTATTTGAATGATAGACAGCAATTAGTCCAAATAAACGGTGTCAATTCGTCGGGGTTGAACGTGAAAATGGGGGTAACCCAAGGCTTAATTTTAGGTCCTTTCTTATTTTTAGTATACATTAATGATTTACATCATCTATTGAAAGACAAACTAAACATGGTGTTATTTGCTGACGACACTTCTTTGATTTTTAAGATAAATAGACGTACGAGTAACGTTGTTGACGTAAATAATGCATTGCAGCAAGTTCGGAATTGGTTCACTGCTAATAATTTAGTTTTAAATGCTAAAAAAACTAAGTGTGTAAAATTTGCCTTGCCGAATGTCAAAAGTTATGATTGTGACATTATATTAAACAACGAGAAGCTAGAATTCGTCGACAAAACGGTTTTCCTGGTGATCACGCTAGACTCAAGGTTACAATGGGGTCCTCATATAATATCACTTGCAGGGCGATTAAGTTCGGCAGCTTATGCTGTTAGACAAATTTGACAATTTACTGATGTAGATACCGCGAGGCTGGTCTATTTTAGTTACTTTCATAGCATAATGTCTTACGGTATATTACTATGGCGAAGGGCTGCAGACATTCAGTCAATTATTATTCTGCAAAAACGAGCCATCAGAGCGATATACAATCTTCGCCGGCACGATTCTCTAAGGGAACTGTTTAAGGACATTAACATCATGACGGTACCTTGTCAATATATTTACGAAAACATCATGTACGTGAGAAAGAATTTACATCTTTTTAGTAAAAACAGCGATAGACATAGTTATGTTACTAGAAATAGGGACCAATTAATTCAACCTCTAATGTCTCTCTGATGGTGGCACATGTGTTGGATCATTCGGTTCCCTTCATGATGGTTGAGCTGAGTGGTGCCGATCCATGTGTCATGTTGGTGAACGGGCGCCATCAGTTGGGATTGGTCATAACTTAGCTGCCTCCGCCTGTTTTTAATTACCTAATTATTGTATTTTTAATTGTTTGTTTTACTGTAGAAGCTTTTAAGTGCGTTACTTTTTTTTGTTTTTTTTTTACATCGTTCTCACATGTATTTTTTTTTTTTTTTCAACAAGATAATGTAACCAAATACTTGTAAAACACATTTTTTGTAAAAGAGTATGTGTGGAGTTTCTTGTCCATTCTTCGCCACAACAAGCTACATTTCCGAATGGACGGTAGAATCAATTACTCCCGGTTTCCCAGCTCGGAATTGTCGGGGGGTTAGTGTGGCGGGTTGTCGGGCGCGCGTTGTCTGTTGTGATTGGTTGAATGAATTTTCAACAGCCAATCGCAGCGGATAGCGCTTGCTTGGCAGTTTGTCGCATTGGTTCGCCGATGATTTTGAGCTGGGAAACTGGAGGTTAGTATTAGATTCAATTTTTTTTTTTTACTTTCGAAAGTGCCGCTTAATGGCCTAATTGAATAAATACATTTTGATTTTGACTAATCTCGAGGACGAGGCACTTCGTAGATTATGATAGAACTTCACTTAGGGTAAGTCCGTTTAATGATAAAATATATCAAAAGCCCAATGATGCAGTTTTAGCTAAGCTCAGCCGCTTATGCTGTTAGAAAGATAAGACAGTTAACGGATGTAGAAACCGCGCGTTTGGTCTATTTTAGTTACTTTCACAGCATAATGTCATACGGTATTTTACTGTGGGGTCGAGCGGATGACATTGAATCTATAATTATTTATATTGCAAAAGAGAGCTGTCAGAGCCATATATAAGTTAAGTCACCGTGAATCTCTTAGGGAACTGTTTAAAAGTATTAATATTATGACAGTTTCTTGCCAATTCATTTATGAAAATATTATGTATGTAAGGAAAAATATACATCTCTTTAGTAAAGTCAGTGATAGACACAATTGTAATACCAGAAATAAAGATAAGTTAGATCAGCCTTCTTACAGACTAGCTAAAGTACAATAATCTTTCATGGGGTACTGTGTTAAATTCTATAACAGAATACCTTGTGATATATTAAAACTAAATGAAAGTAAATTTAAAACTTTAGTTAAAAGCACACTTTGTAAACAAGCATATTACAAATTAGATGATTATATTCAAGACAAGAATGCTTGGAAACATGCTGGTCCTGCTCCATAGGGCAATCTTTGGTGTAGACAAAATCAAATTTGTTAATTTATATTCCGATTCATAGTTATTGTATTCATTGTTTTTTTTTTTAGAAATTGACTCACACACTGTTCCGTTGTTGTTGAATTTGGTATTTTACCTATGTTTGCAATATTTGTAAGTATGTGAGAACCATGTTCCTACTTATCAAATTAATTAATTTTCCTGTTAATGCTTTTTAATACTTTATACCTGCAGGTAGTATAGTGTGTAGAGCTATTCTGGGTGCATCGTCCTCACATATATTAATGTATGTACTTATGTAAATATTGTATAACACCTTAAACCTTAAAAAGAGTAAGTATGTAGTTTCTTGTGCGTTCTTCTCCATAACAATCTACTTTCCGAATGCACTGTACAAACATTTTTTATTACTTGTAAATTTTAATTTATTTGACGTTCAAAAGTACCGTTTATTGGCCTAGTTGAATAAATATATTTGACTTTTGAAGTTTTTAGTTTTCATGAAAATTGGGCCCGTGACTCCTTTGAGTGTTTTTCGCAATTCTTCATAGATTTGGATTTGGCCATCCACGCCCACTTGAAATACTCACCCTGTATAGTAGGAAAAAGGTTAAGCAGATGGATTGTTTTCGAAGTGCTCATGAATTAACCGAATTGTAATAGTGATAGTAGAGACACATTTTTTATTGTTTTTTCGGGAGCTTTAATGCCAACCCTCAAGTGGTCTGGTTAAAAGCGCAGTGAGTTTGGCACGGCTCCAACGCGCGACCAGGCGTCCGCTCGACCACGCAAACTCGCGACCTGACGCCAACACGCGCTCAATGCAGGAGGTCGCGCGTTTTGTTGCTTCCGCACTATTGCAGCATACAAACAAGCTGAATGGAGAGCCGTGTAGCTCGCACACAGACATAAGAAAATTGAAGGCTTTTCTCTATTTTGCACTTTATTAAAAGCATGTTACAATATCCGAGTTTTGGTGCTAGAAATTCAAACCAGTCTTTCATCAATCTCGTCCCTTACAGTGCCACAACGTGCGCGAGCTCGCTCCACCGCGCCGCGTGGCTGCAATCATTGACTGCACACAAAGAAGGCGCCGACTCGTGATTACTTTTCAAACTTTAGATTGCTCGTGTTTTAATGAAACCCCCCGCTGTGACGCTGATCTGCGTCACACGTGTACTACCATGCACGTACTGTGTTACTACGATCACATTGCGATCGACTATTTCTTATTAAGAGGTTCAAGAGCATTTAAAGCCGGGCCTGTGCGCCATCGGGCCAACGGGTCAAATAAATTGCCGTCGCGGATATAATGCAGAGCAGAGCGAGTCTCCTCCGCATGGAATGGGATTTACTATAGCATGTACTACACCGTGCGAGTTAGTGTGAGCTGTAGGGACAAGCAGAAAAACCATTCATCATCATCAGCCTTTGAAATGTTCCCACTGCTGGGACACGGCCCTCCTCTCTGTTAGAGAAGGAATGGGTCTTAATCCACCACGTGGTCACAGTGCGGGGGGTTTTTGGATGTCACATGGCTTTAAAATTTTGGTTCTAAGATTTGCCGGTTAACTCACGATATTTTCCTTCAATGTTTTTAGAGCAGTGGTGATGAAATAATTTACAACGTAAAGCGCCTGCCTCGATTCGAACCCACGACCTACGACACGTAAGTTGGGGCCGTTACTACTGGACCACCACTGTTCACGAAGAACCATTGACACAAGAATGATGTGTCTGGATATGTTACAGAGGCATACTCTTTGTATTGCTCAGCTTCTTACAGCAGCTCTTACTTGAAGCTATACCGAGTGCGAGCGAGCTAGCTTTCTCACATTAGTTTAATATTATTAAACCTATGCGAAACAGTTGATTATGCATGTGGCCCCCGTGCGGGAATGTAACCTGTCTGCGCATTCTGCGCGTGCCTGCGTGGTGGCCCCCGGGCCGCCCCGGGCGCCGGCGGAGACACACGAGCTCCTCTAACGACACTATTTATTAGCATTATGTAAATCATGCGTGTTCGCCCCCCCTTACTCTCGTAACTCGCGCGGCTCACCGGCTCACTGTTCGTCTCAGACAATTTACTGAACACAACGGAGCGAATGTACTGTTGACACGGCTGTAACTTGTAACGCAACACAAACTCATTACTTTGAGCTCCTTCTGAACAAGCAGTTTATATGAAACAATGTTAAATTACACTCCATGTTTTTGTTTGAGTCCTAGATCAACACTCGCGCAGTTAATTACCTTCACGTACTATCGACTGTACGTATTGTGGGGAAAGGCTTTTGTTTTAAACACCCGGGAATAAAACTCAATACCCTGGCATAAAATACGAATATTTGAATTTTCTAAAGCGGAACTTCTTCTCTGTGAAAAATACAACAAAGTAACGCAAATCAAATAAACGTCGCGGTGTTAACACTGAAACTACTTAAACAGTTACTAAACAAGCAACCGGTAGCCTCGGGGGTACGTGTCGACAGTATCGCGATGTGTCGCATCCGCCGGCGCGTGTCTGCGGGTGCGGCGACTGTGCCCTGTGCTCGCGCCGCAATGCACTCGCGGGTCGTGCATAAAGTTACAGTTAGTGTCAAATAAAAGCAACGTGTTGTGAACTTGTGAGGCGAGGCGCGCGGCGCGAGTGCGCGTCCTCTGCCCTGTGTGCTCGCAGTGACGCGACACGGTTCTATTGTTAACACGGGACGACGTTATTGACTTGACACTTTACTGGGATCGTTTATATCTATCTTTTTATGGTTAATCCTCACTGAACCTATATAGCCAGCTAAAGTCTATTGTTTCTGTAAAGACGTCGGTCCCGCATGCGGGTCGTGCGCTCATCTGCGGCCCACAATCCTCTCGAGACTTCTGTAGATACTTCCTTCTGGTCTCATTAACAATGTTTACAGAGCAGTTTCCAACTCTGCGGAACTTGCAATTGGTTATTCTCGTTACTTAGATATAAATTAACAGTTTATTATGATATCAAACACGCTACTGAGTCAATGAACCGCGCCGGGATCGCGCTTGACCCGCTTTGTTCGCAGAAACAATAGATAACGCTTATCTTAATTAAATCTATAACTGCTATCGACAACCGACAAGAAAAGATTAATTGTCTTCTCTTTGCATAGTCAGAGCTCATCGATCAGTGATAAGCTAGCTCTGTGTACATACTTACCTACAGTAGAGAGGACATCTTAGTACATAATGTAAGCTGTATTAAGTAGAGCCACTAGTTGCTATCAGTTCTAATGTACATCACAATGTGATTAGCGATTATTATCTGTGACTTGTGATGCCCGGCTGTGACGTCAAATAGCCGGATGTTGTCGGATCAGCGCACGATAGGTTCAGTTCCCGTCTCCTTAGCATTCAATCAACCTTTACAATAGCCGTCGCAGAAAAGTTTCAGACATTTTGGATAACATAATGTATTCCAAATATAGTTGTCGTGTTAATGTAGTGTGTTGGGTCGCCTGGTGGGCCGGACGGCCGGAGAGAGCCGCGTCCGGAGCTCGCGCCAGACTTACCGCTCTATTTGCCACCATAAACATAACAAATTAAATAGCTCCCCGAGAGAGCGGCGAGCGTGAGACCACGCGTGGGGTCACGTGGTTGGTGCTCAGCGACACTACTTATTCACTTTGGCTATGTAGGTACGATTTATTTTGGTCGCTTTCTATCTTCAGGTATTCTTAAAGGCAATGGGCAGTTAATTTCTAGGTTTGCAGCGTAATGTTGCATTGTTTATAAAAAACTGCATACCCATAGTAAATCATGTAAGTTTTTAAAATGTTATGTGGTATTTCCTTTATTATACTTAACACAATAGTTTCTACAAAAGTCATATTTTAATGTTAACCTAAGTTTACAATTCAGTTTCTGACAAAAAGTGGTTCGCTACATACAGCAGCCAGTGAAGAAAGTTACACTGCAACTAGTTGCAACGGACAAACAGCGCAACTGCGCGGCGCTACACGCTGCACGCTGAACGCTGCCCGGCGGCGGCGGCTGGCGGAGGAGAACAGCGCAGTTTAGCTGTGTGTGCGGAGTTTCACGTGTGTCCCGCGTGATGTATCTACGATATATTATGACGTCTTTGTGCTTCTGACCGCCCCCTGTAATATATTATGCTGGCAACGGCGATGTGTTGCGAAGGGTTGCGGTTCGATGCGGTGCTGTGCGAAGCGGTGCGATGCGATGCATTGTGGCTGCCGACAGCGCGCTCGCCCTCGCGGTACATAACGCGAGTCAATCGCAGTCGGATGTGCTTGTGACGACACTGCAGGTCGCCGTGCTCGTAATCGCACTGGAAGTTTCTCACACAGTTGTAGGTGCTTAAGTTTGTTACGAGTTTGTACTAACGGGGGGACAGGACGGTATGGAAGAAGAAACCGTGTAGCGCCGAGTCCAAGTACAAGGACATTGGACAAGAGCAGGAAGATGATGACGAGTTTGAACTAACATTATGACTTTAACACAAATCATACTAGCCTAGAAATGTCCGACTGCAAACGACTCTCCTTATATAGAAAGAAAATACACATAAATAAATCGTTCAATAGTAGGCATACTTTTACGTCGTTCCGTATAAAATACTGATATCCAGCTAAATCCGGTTACACTGTAGGCGACCAAAATACAGCTGTGCAAAGGCTCGGCAGGTTAATTAAGACTTAAACAATATGGGAGCATTATTATTATCTGTAGGTAGCTTTCTCAATGCTATAAATATAAATCAGAAATAGATCTATTTCTGTTCATCATCATCATAATCTTCCTGCCCTCATCACACATTACTTGGGGTCGGCGCAACACGTTGTCTTCTTCCATACCGTCCTGTCCCCCGTCACGCTATCACTGACTCCCTTTTCTTTCATATCACTCTGGAAACATGGAAAAGCCGTAGTTATTATAACTTATTATCTGGTAGATACATATTTATTGGGAAGGTGAATAGGAAATTATCCTAATTAATGTAATAACGGTACCTGGCGCAAGAGTAGCAGCTGACGTCACAGGGGGAGACGTGTCCGACTGTCCGCACGAGACGGACTCGGAACTATTTACATGTTTAAATGAATCCGTTGAGCATCGCTCAGAGCCGGGGCTCGGGACCGGGCCATCTCGCAACGGAGAAGAGCTATATGTGCCACTTTGAACATTATGTCTTCATTCACACTTACAAGCTTGTCAAGCAAGGGCTGATAAACTAACTACCGAGCTACTGTAACAAATTTGACAATAATGTGTATGTTCGCAATGACAAGCCGTTGTTCTACGTGTATGTTCTTCTCATTATTAGCGAGGTGTGTGGTGACAAGTACGCCTTCTGAGCATTGCTGTAAAGTAAAAACAAATGAAGTCTCCGGCAGCGGTACGGGCTGAGTGCCTGTGATTAGCGTACGGGAGGATTGTGTGTGGGTAAGCCCGCATACATCCCGAGATAGATGGACACATTCGGCGCACGTGTGTTCAACGTTGCAGACACGAGTGGCATTAATAAGCTCCTCACAACTTCAACTACAAGGTGAAAGAAATAACTTTACGAATCTTTTTTATTCCTTAGAAGATAGACTTCGAGGTAAACATGTATCGTGCCATTGAACTCGCTTCATGTATGGATAAACAACAAGAGCACAAACACTCGTAAATAATATCGCAGCGAGAGGTCGCCGCCGCCGCGCCGTTCGCCCCGGGCTAGTTACTTCATAGTTTTTTGTGTCACTTTTAGTAAATTAACTCGCTGGAACATTTAGCTGCGTTTAGCGTCGCGCTACAGTTCAAGCTCTAGAGACGCAAATTTTTGCGGCTGTTTAACTGTAAATATAAAGTCGGTTCTGAGCGGCGGATGTCGAAAAGAGGAGCGCGTCGAGGCAGCTCGGCGATTATATAACCCTTTACACCCGACGGCACGAGCGTCGCCCTCGCAGGCTCGCCCCTCGCCTTATACCTTAGGCCTCGCTGCCTCGCCTCGCCGTGCCCGGCGGCGGCGGCGTCAGTCTTGCCGCGCCACGATGCAGTCGTGTCTGTCAACGCTGTCGTCTTGTTAGCGCGCACAGATGAGTAATGACTTGGTCTATCATATTTTTCATAAAAATATATTTTCTTGTCAAAGAATTAAAATGTCAAAGTTCACTGCTTGGCTTTGCGCAGAGTAAGGGGAATAACAATGAATAATCGCGTTTTTCATCTTGCATGTGATTGGTTGATTTTTCATACTCTTTGCCCTTTGCCTTGCCGAATTCATTACGCTGCTGGTAGACGCTGTGACGCGTTCGTACTGTGATGCACTGCCAGTACTGCGCCTGACGCGTTCTACGTACTGTGCAGTCCCTCCTTCTCTTGCACTGCTATTGCTGCAGTTGTGAAGAGAAATTAAATGAGAACGTTCAAAGCAGTTTCGTACAAACATCGTTACAAAGCAGCTGCGTACAAACATCGTTACAATTGGAATGCATATTTCTCAGTAATAGCTTTAGTGATAGGCAGTGTTCGCGGATTATCTTCAGGTGCGAGTAGTGCAGATCAGTTAGTGCAGGACGTCAGCGCGGACTTCAGCGTGCCTAACGACTAACGACTCATTATGCAGATAGAGTTCAGCGCTATGGTTCGCACCTCGTTCACTCGTTCACTCGTTCACTCGGCTGGAACGCGTTCATTAAACAACATTAAAACGGCTCACTCGTTACAATCGCTAAACTAAGGGAATTTAATTTATTCAAATGTTCGCTTTTCATTCGGCTATAATTCAGCCAATTAACCGATATTATTCTGTATTCAGTTCACGTGGGGGTGTTAAAGGCTTTATGTTATTACGAAATTATAGAAGATACCGTAAATGTACATGTACCTACTCGTATAATGTAAATGTGATGTCCCTTATAAACTAGAAATGCAATGAAGAACTTAATTCTGATTCATTAAAATAAATAAAAAATAATTAACAATTTCACGCTACACGTAAAGACACCACATTGTTCAAGTTGTGAGCAACTTGCGTCCTTGTTCTACTTTCTTTATTTCTTTGAACAAACATTCCTTCATTCTTTATTGTCACAATATAAAGTCATATCGTACAAATTACTATATTCATCATAAGGTAGTATTCATTTCTAAATCCTTTTTAAAGTTTAATGTTGAATACAAGCCTGCGGATCACAATTCACAAGCCAAGAGGCAACACTGGGGCCCATGAGCAATGTTGCGAATCTTGGATCCCAAAAGGTCTATATCCGCGAAACCACGATACGCGGCAGCGGTAACTAGGGGTTTGTTTTTTGGAATACCGATTCCCGTATAGTTGGAAAGTGAAAGTCCTACTATTCTATAAGCATACACAACTTACAATTACAAATTGGTTTTGTCCCCGTGGTGGTCTCATTCAATCCCGTGTCCGGTCGGGGGTCAACAAAAGAAAGAAATAAATAAAAATATTTATTTGTGACCCGCACAGGAGACACGAGAAATAAGCATACAATTAAACAATAATAAAATAAAAACCCCGTGCGAAATCAAAAAGACTCCTATCTCAGCATGTGCAGCGATATCCAAAAAATGAGATAGGGGGAAAATATATACAATAACTAGCTGTTGCCCGCGACTTCGTCTGCGAAGCATTAGTAATTCGAATTGCTTATTTTTATATCGCGGCTTAATACTGTAGGTTTTCCATACAAACTTCTACCTCTCTTTCCACTCCCTTAAGTATGATTTCCGTTAGTATGTTTGGATTAAACTATCCTATGTCCTGCCCAGGGTCTCAAAATATCTCCGAACCAAATTAATTAAAATGTGGTTTTGTAAAGTTCTACGGTTTATAGGTTTGAGACGATTCGTTATTTGACTTAAAGAATTAATATTAATAGGTTAGGTTACCGCTACAAAGTAAAATCCGCCCCTTAAAACTTAATATACCCTTTTTCTCTTTTAATTTTTTGTTTATTTTATTTAGATTGTTCATCTTACTGAGCTGTCTTAAAAAAACCGGCCAAGTGCGAGTCGGACTCGCGCACGAAGGGTTCCGTACTTGGTAAATTGCGGTTTACGATTTATGACGTATTAAAAAAAAACTACTTACTAGATCTCGTTCAAACCAATTTTCGCTGGTAGTTTACATAGTAATGTACATCATATATTTTTTTTAGTTTTATCATTCTCTTATTTTAGAAGTTACAGGGGGGGGGGACACACATTTTACCACTTTGGCAGAGTCTCTCGCGCAAACTATTCAGTTTAGAAATAAATGATATTAGAAACCTCAATATCATTTTTGAAGACCTATCCATAGATACCCCACACGTATGGGTCTCATGAAAAAAAATATTTTTAGTTTTAGTTTCAAGTATGGGAACCCCCTAAATTTATTGTTTTATTTTTATTTTTGTGTAAAAATCTTAATGCGGTTCACAGACTCCATCTACTTACCAAGTTTCAACAGCATAGTTCTTATAGTTTCGGAATAAAGTGGCTGTGACATACGGACGGACAGACAGACAGACAGACAGACAGACATGACGAATCTATAAGGGTTCCGTATTTTGCCATTTGGCTACGGAACCCTAAAAACTAACATCACTTAACCCTATCAGGGGGGAGGTAGTTTTAAAAACCGGCCAAGTGCGAGTCGGACTCGCTCACGAAGGGTTCCGTACTTGGTAAATTGCGGTTTACGATTTATGACGTATTAAAAAAAAAACTTCTTGCTAGATCTCGTTCAAACCAATTTTCGCTGGTAGTTTACATAGTAATGTACATCATATATTTTTTTTAGTTTTATCATTCTCTTATTTTAGAAGTTACAGGGGGGGGGACACACATTTTACCACTTTGGCAGAGTCTCTCGCGCAAACTATACAGTTTAAAAAAAAATGATATTAGAAACCTCAATATCATTTTTGAAGACCTATCCATAGATACCCCACAAGTATGGGACTGATGAAAAAAAATATTTTTAGTTTTAGTTTCAAGTATGGGGACCCCCAAAATTTATTGTTTTATTTTTATCTTTGTGTGAAAATCTTAATGCGGTTCACAGAATACATCTACTTACCAAGTTTCAACAGCATAGTTCTTATAGTTTCGGAATAAAGTGGCTGTGACATACGGACGGACAGACAGACAGACAGACAGACAGACAGACAGACAGACAGACAGACAGACAGACAGACATGACGAATCTATAAGGGTTCCGTTTTTGCCATTTGGCTACGGAACCCTAAAAACGTATTAGGTAAATTTTGATTATTTACTTTATCTCCACGGAATGAGATTGTTCATACAAACAAATTGCCCCCTTTTCACCCCCTTAAAGGTGACAGTTCAGTGGCGACTGCGAACCGGAAAACGCAAATTAGGAAGTCCGACCTGGTCAAGACTGCGGGAGTCCGGTGGATGCGAAACGCACAGGACCGATCAGTGTGGCGGCGCCGATATTTAGCAGTGGACGTTTTTTGGCTGAAATGATGATGATGGTGAAAGGTTGATTTTCCGTAAATTCCTTCTTCGTGCTCCCCTAGATCCCTACATCAAAAACAAAACCTTGTCTAGTATGATTTTAACAAACTTTAACACCCACTTAATCCTAGTTTCGAAAAACTAATAATAACAACCTTTATTATTTTTTTTTATTTTTTTTTTTTCTCTTTATTTATTAGGGACTTGTAACCAAAAACAGGTTATGTCAGCCCCATCTAATCAATAACCTAGTTACACACATTTCTTAACACTATTTAGGATAAACTTATAAATAAACTTAGATTTAATACTTGCGGGCACAGCTAACAAAGATTGAAATTTGCCTAAATCTAGTAAATTTAATTTTAATCGTCTACATAGAAGTTTTCTTTCTAAATTATTTTTAATGCAATCCAAAAGGAGGTGTTGTACATCTTCTGGTTTATTGCAAGCGTCACAATTAGGGGAAAGGGATTTTTTCATTAAAAAGGCAAACTTCTTTAATGGCATATGTCCCGAACGTATCCTAAATGCCATTTTAAGTAATTGCCTACTTAATTTAACGCCAGAAAACCAGGGAATTCGAGGAGGCTCGCATTGCATAGTTTTGTACCATATTCCTTTTTCACGAGATCTGCTGTCAAAATATGCATTCCACTTCTGTTGCCATATTTTCGTGTAACGTGCAAAATATTCTGTGTATTCAGGTGTTATGAATACTTCGCTTCCGTCTGTACAAGATCTTTTAGCCAAAACGTCAGCCTCCTCGTTTCCTCTCAAACCAACATGTGATGGGATCCACTGCAATCTCAGAGTTACATCATTAGGCATGGTATAAATTTTATTTAGGATTACATAAGCTAACGCGGTTCCTCTGCAACCAGAGGCGGAGCGAGCTATGTGTTCTAAAGCACTTTTGCTGTCTGAAAAAATAACTACATTTTTAGATTTTAAATTACTTTTTAAAAAGGATATAGCCTCTGAGACTGCAAATAGCTCGGCGCACATAATGTTAACATCAGAAACAATTTTGTAGCCCGCATTTACTCTAAAACTATTACTAACATAGGCGGCACCAATACCATCCTTTGTCTTAGATCCGTCCGTAAACATTTTTTGCCATCCTGCATATTTATTATTAAGTTCATCTAGAACATTATTTAACAGAAGATTAAAATTATACGATTTTTTAGACGCTTTAACGCAATCCAAACTAGTTACAATTACCTCACTTATTCCTATTTTAGAAGGCCATATATCTAAATTATACATTAATAGAGGAGAAGAGGCAAAAACCTTCTCCTGTTTAACCTCTGTATTTACAATAGGTAACAATGGTTTCTTTTTCTTTTGCCAGTATCTATAGTCACATAAGGCTGCAAGTTCTTCTAACAAAATGATGGTGGGATTGTTCGAAAAAGAGTGAGCTTTCAGACAATATTTATAGGCAATATATTGCCTTCTTAAAAACAATGGTGGTATACAGATCTCAGACTCCATGACGTGTATAGGAGTTGTTTTTATAAATCCTCCAATAATTCTCAGAGCTTGGTTTTGTAGCAAGTTTAACTTTGAAATTTGGCTTTCGGCGCTATTGTCGTATAAATAACACGCATAATCTATCCTGCTACGAATCAAGGCTATGTATAATCTACGTAAATGTTTTGGATGTACTCCCCAAGTGGGTCCGGCTAATATCTTCAATAAATTTAAAAAATATAACGTTTTTGCATGTAGTTCATTTAAGTGTTTATGGAAAAGTAATTTAGTGTCCAACCACATACCTAGATATTTGTAATTTTTAACTACCTCTAAGGGAGAACCCTCTGCTTTAATGTTTAGGTTTTTATCTTTTCTGCCTCTAGTGAATAAACAAATTTTAGTTTTATTTATCGAAATATTCAATCCTAATTTTTCCAGCGTATTAACAATAAGATTAACCGACTCTTGTAGTTGAATAACACTATCGTTTAGTTTTTCATTTTTACAGTACAATACAAAGTCGTCGGCATATTGTGAAATAGTTACATTACTAATAACTTTACAGATGTTATGTGTTATAATATTAAACAGCAATGGTGACATAGGATCACCTTGTGCTAGGCCTCTGTTTGTATACCTTTCAATAAAAGTATTATCATTATCACATTTAATTTTAAGTCTCCTTTCACTGAGCAATTCCCATAGATACTTACAAACCCGAGTTCCCACCGACAAATGATCAAGTATTGTGACAACTTTATCTATCAAAACATTATTGTAGGCACTTTCTATGTCCAAAAAACAGGCCAGGGTGTCACAATTTTTTGAAAACCCAATCTGTATGTATGGAACTAATCTAGTGAGAGCATCTAAAGAGGAGTGACATCTTCTAAAACCTACTGTTACTGGAGCTAAAATGTTATTTTTTTCAATAAACCATTCAAGACGTTTAGTGATCATTGAATTAAGGATCTTACAAAGGCATGATATTAAAGATATTGGTCTCAATTTGTTTGTGGAAGTATGAGTATTTGATATAGGTTTAGGAATCGGTATAATTAAGATATGACGCCATTGCATGGGTACAATTGATTGCCCGAATATTAGATTGTATATTTTGAGAAGGTATACTTTCGCTGAAAAAGGTAAGTTATATATCATGGAGTATGTTATTTCATCGGCACCGGGAGCTGTATCTTTTCTTTTAAGACAACAGAGAAGCTCCTGCATAATAAATTCACCCTCCAATAGCGTGTTTGACGATGTAAATAGAGGTTGACGCGTAGGTACATAATCAGGAGCCAGGTTACAAAGCAAATCTAATTTATCTTCAATAGATGAAGTGATTCTATTATATTGACGTCCTTTTACCCATCTCATTTTTCTCCAAACTTCAGAGCTAGAAGACGCATCATCCAGTCCATCGCAAAACTTCTGCCAATTTTTTGATCGAGCTTCAGTAATTTTTGATTTTGATTCAACATATTTACTTTCTAGTTTATTTAAATTCTGTGGTGTGGGATTCCTCCTAAATTATTTTAAAGCCAACCGTCTTTCTGCTACAATTTTAGATAATTCAGGTTGCCAGTACGGTTTAGGTGTGAAGTTTTGCGTTGGATTTGTACAGACTTTAATTTTAGGAATACTCTTATCAGCTGCCTCGTAGATTATTCTAACAAAAGAATTATACATGATCTGAACCTCCTCAGAGTTTGGTAACAAATCAACACGCATTAAGATTTGTTTTTTATACATTGGCCAGTCAGCTCTCTTAAAATTACGTTTAGGAAAAAGCTTAATATTGTCATGATATTTATAAATAATTTTAATAATTAGATGATCACTTGATCACTCCTCAAGTTCTCATTCAAAACCCGCCAATTAAAGTGCATAACTAAGTCCGTAGAAACAAAAGTGACATCTGGTGATGTTTCTTGGAGTACACCATCTACATATTTACTTCTTGTAGTGCTACCATCGTTTACAGATACAAAACCATTTTCCATTGAACTATCAAACAGCTGACTGCCCCGTGTATCAGTTCTGCACGACCAGGTCGTGTGGTGGGCATTAAAATCACCAGCTATCATTGTACCGTATGAAAATTGAGAGAATAAAGAATCCCAATCAGATTGCGAAGTACGAACAGGGGACGTACAATATATTGCAATAATATTTTGTAAATACTTACAGTTTAGGATTTTAACGCACATCACTTCAATACCAGTATTAGTCAGACCGATTGGACAAACGTACGACTGAATTGATTTGTGAACAATTATTGCTAGACCCCCATAACCATCATCACGATCCTTTCTGTATATGTTATAGTCACTTAAATTGAATGTACAGTCTGGATCTAGCCAAGTCTCACTTAGTATCGCTATGTGAACTTTTTCTTGACATAAAAAAGCTTCAAACTCATTTCGTTTCGGTCTTATACTCTGTGCATTCCATTGTATAACATTCAATAAAAAGTTTTTGGACGTATTAGCCATCTATAAAGCAGCTAATAAATCTATTCAGTAAATTCCCTTCGTGCATTGTCTTCTTAAAATATAATCGACATTCTTTAACCGCTAACTTAAAAAGGCTTCTCATGATATCACTCAAAGAAGAATCTGACAAAACAATTTCTTTCACTTTCTGTAATAGTCTCTTCCAGAATAAACTGCTATCTTTTATCTTTGTCTGATCGCTACTATTTTCATTCTCAATCTGCATATCTTCTTCTTCATCAGTATCTTGTATCTGATCTAATATTTTTTCTTGCTGCCGTCCTGTCCTTTTTCTAGGTTTTGCGCGGTTTTTATATGTACTACTGATTATAGGGGATGTAGGTACTTCTATTCTCTCTTCGTAACGTGGTATTTTTTCCAGAGTTATTTCTGTAGTTTCTTCATATTGCGGGGTCATATTTCTTGTAAGGGCGTCTCTATAGGGACTTTTGTTAGTAGACTGTAGGTTTTTTTCTGTGGGTGTAACCATATTTTTGTAGGTAAAGTACTTCTTTCTTTGTAAATACTGCTGAAGTGCTTTTTGGTATGTACAACTATCTTGGCTCATAATTAATCTTATCTGTTTTTCTTTTTGGAACGAAGGGCAATTTTTATCAAAAGACATATGCGAACCTTTACAGTTTACACATTTATAACATGTAGTTTCGCAATTGTCATGTTTCGAGCCACATTTTGGACAAATTACGTAATTCATAGGGCATGACCGCTGCATGTGACCATATTTCCAGCAGCGCGAGCATTGTGTGACCGGGAAGATATATGGCTCCACTTTAAATCTGCACCCATATGCATAAATATATAACGGTAAGTTGGATGTTTTAAAACAAAAACGTACAGTTTCACTATCTTTCCACCCTTCATTTGTCATCCGTTTTAATCTTTTAACATATAATATCTCTTCTTCACAAGTAAAAGCTTCTTTTATTTCTTCCTGGGTAATTTCCAGTTCAATTTGTTTAACTATTCCATAAGACAAGTTTGTATCAAATGTAAACTGGCACTGGTACCCCAGTTCTTTAATTTTATCACAATTCGTTAATTTCTCAGCTTCCATTCTTGAATCAAAACTCAACAAAACTTTGTATGAATTTTTATATTTGATTCTTTGTATGTTCGTAATATTTTGTGATCTTAATAATTTGGCCATACTTATTGGTTTAGGCAAAACTGTTTTTGACGTCAAGCTTATTTCAAAAATGTTTACAGGTTCATTTATAGCCTCCTCTGTCTGTTTAGAACTTTGTGTCTGCAACAAGGTGCGCGCAACTTTCTTTGCATTTCTAGTTTGAACGCGAGTAAAACCATCACTATCCGTAATTTCTATTGTCTCAGTTAGGCTATCCAATCTGCGTTTTTCAGCACGGGATACCTCGGTATCGTGTTCCATATTCATCTCCAAAGCATCACTATTATTCTCCTCTTTATCACTTAGTACTTGGTCATTCGCCATTCCTCCTCCTTCGTCTTCAATACTTTCGTCAACGGAATTATTTACGTTCATGATAACTTTATATTATGAATGTAGGGTAGACCGAAAAAAATAAACTTATGTGCGCTCGAGTACAATACGTACGTCAACTGTGCCGTACCGCGCGCGAATGGGGAACCTTTATTATTTATTTATGTTAGTATTTGTGCAATGTTTCAAGTTTAGTAACCCATGAAATAAAATTCTTCGAAACAAACTTCAACACGCCCTTAATCGACTTGTGAGAGTAGTTTCAAAACTAATAATGACAACGTTTTATCATTTACTTAGATTACTATTTTTGCCAAGTTTCAAGAATATTAGCTGAAAGAATTAGATTTTATCCCCTAAATCATCTTTTGGGGGTAGTTTCGAAAAAACAACAATGAATGCCTTTATTGTTTATTTAGATTGGTATTTATGTAAAGTTTCATGTTTATTCACCCAAGAAATCAGATTCTTCAAAAAAAAATATCCCCTAAATCATCTTTTGGGGGTAGTTTCGAAAAAAACAACAATGAAAGCCTTTATTGTTTATTTAGATTGGTATTTACGTAAAGTTTCAAGTTTATTAACTGAAGTAATAAGATTCTTCGAAAAAACTTTAACACCCCTATATCGTCTTTTGGGGGTAGTTTCAAAAAATAATAGTAGCAACCTTTATTATTCATTTAGATAAGTATTTGTGGCAAGTTTCAAGTTTATTGATCAAAGAAATCTGATTTTTCCATACAAAATTCAACACCCCCTAAATCATCATTTGGGAGTAGTTTCGAAAAACTAACAATGTCAATCTTTATCATTTACTTAGATTACTATTTGGGCTAAGTTTCAAGAATTTTGGTCGAAGGAATTAGATTTTTCATACAAACTTTCAACCCCTTTTTCACCCCCTTAGGGGTTGAATTTCCAAAAATCCTTTTTTAGTGCACACTTACGTCACTTGAAGAACCTTTCTGCCAAATTTCATGCTTCTAGGCTTAGCAGTTTTGGCTGTGCGTTGATTGATCAGTCAGTCAGTCACCTTTCGCTTTTATAGATATATATATATATGTCGCATCAAGGCTGGCCGATAGATGCAAACCATCGGGAATTCAGGATGTATTCCCTTAGGTTGAGACATCGTGTGTGGGCAGGTCGTTGGGTACAATCGTGCAAATGAAATCACAGAAGCTATTCGATACACTGGGTTTATTCAAATATTCGCAGTTACAATCTTGCTTACTAATATTACGGATCGACACTGATTCTACGACGTGTTAGCTCTACGGCTGTCAGTACTCAACTGTCATATTCTATGTTCCCCACCACGCAAGTGGTTAGAAATAGCGCGCCAATGCGTAGTTGTTCTTGCTTTGCCGCCAGATAGCGTGCTTGCGATTTGTTTTAACGTCCGACTAAACTAAACTATTGACTAAACCCGACACGGCCATCCTGCGAGACAGGCGTCCTCGTCTGTTACTCATTGTCAGGGTTAACAGTGTATCGAATCATGTGGAAATTCTCATGAATGTCCTCAGTTCTTGGGGAAAGCTGAGGGGTCTGTCAGACTCCTACTGACTAAAACCACATGGTGTTCTCTAGGCCGTAATTTATCATGAGAGGCGAGCGTGGAACACAACACGTCGCCTTCTCGGGCCTCTCTCAGGTGACAGATCCCCAAATCTATCACCCGCAGGCATTATCTTCTTGTCTTTGCTCACTGCCATCTCATGTCGTGTTGCGCCACACGTCCTCTTAGTCTACTCCGACCCGCCAGTCTCCCATCATACAAGGGATGTTTTTCTGAAACACAAAATTTCCAAACAGTATTCGCTCGTCCAATCCTGACTCATACTCTAGAGTGAGGAAACATTTCGAAACAATCAAACATGATCATTTAAATCTCTTTGTTCACTATTGCAAGGAACGAATAATACTATTTCCAATTTAAAGAAAATAGCAACTTAATCATCGATTTGGTACCTAAAAGCACCCAATCTTCCTGATTACAAAGTCCAAGTACCACTGATAGTCATTAATGTCACACTAATTGAAACAAAAGAAACAAGACACCAGGTATCTTATTCACGATTTTTAGCCATCACATAGCTCTCCTAGCTATCTCATCGCTTTCTTATAGCAATCACAATTGCTCTACTCGCACATCTCCACGATGTCGAGTCAACTTAACTCTGAACTTAGAACCAGTTCACACAGACACTCGTCCTATGTTACGTCAATTCATTATAAACTTCACTTTCAATCTCAATTGGTACTTGAGCCTTATGTGTCTTCCTAACACAATCTACGCATAGTTATCAAAATTAGAATATCAAAATTATTTCCATTTTTGTAATGAAGGCTTGACGATTCGAACGTCATCAACATTAACATAGTAACCTCACCTCTCGCGTGACTATGTGAGTGTGAGTTAACTTTCTTTAAACCTCATAACTCAACAGGAATCTTCTGTAAGGTTCCTAACACAAACGTGTTTTTTTTTACACCGACTTACAGGTGCCCTACAGCCCCACAGTTGCTACAAAGACCTCCAGTTGCCACACTGGCCTACAGTTGCCATAAAGGCCTCCAGTTGGCACACTGGCCTTTAGTTGCCACACAGGCCAACAGTTGCCATAAAGGCCAACAGTTGCCACACAGGCCAACACACAACGCTCGGCTACTCCTGACCAAACTAGATCATTGGGTTCGTGATAAGAGGGAAATTTTAGAACTCTGATTTTTAACTAAATCAATACCCTGGGCCATGTACCACAGTCATTCCAGACAAATTACAAAACTGCTGCAGCAAAAACTGCCAAGCTTATAGAAACCCTCGAGTAAAACCTCTAACGCCACGGCTCTATAGCCGACCAGCAATTGTATTGCTCTCACACAACGGTCCTCTAGACCCCGACCTCCGCCAGTATCCACTGGTACGGTCAAACATAATACGGCTGATAGACTCAATTACTCGACATCTTAGGCTTGCTCATTATTATCAAAATCCCTTTGACATCAACATCGACTGGTACATAACCCGCTGGCATCTTTCTTAACCTACCGTGTGCATACTTGTAGGTTCTGAGCGTACCTATCTAAAGCTTTCAGTGTATAACGATCACTGCCCTGTCATAATCACCTATCGCAGACTTAATAAAGGGCCTATTTAGTTTTCGGACCAAAGTTTCCCAAACAACTATTTATTGCTATATGCTGATGACATGAAGGTTCACAAGATTATACGTGATATCTCGGATACTCACCAGTTACAAGCTGATCTGAATAGATTTGAAGAATATTGCAAACATAATTTGCTCCAATTAAATGTCTCTAAATGTTTTCAGATGACCTTCACGCGCCAGAAATCTATAGTAAATTCAAACTATAGTCTCAACCGACTTACCTTGGGCAAAGTTAACAGCATAAGGGATTTAGGTATTATTCAAGATAGCAAATTACTGTTTGACCAACACATTGACGGTATTGTGGGCAAGGCTTCGAGGGCACTAGGATTTGTAATCAGAACCTCAGCCTGTTTCCGTTCTCTGAAGCCTATCAAAGTTTTATACTGTTCGTTCGTGCGCAGCCACTTGGAGTATGCATCGCAAGTCTGGAACCCTCAATATGAGATCCATAAGTCACGCATTGAGGGCATCCAGAAAAAGTTTCTTAGACATCTGGATTATAGGGCGCACCAAGTATCTATAGATTACAGTCACCGTTGTAAGAGGTACCATTTTCTGCCATTAGATCGTAGGCGGCTCATTAATGATGTATGTTTTTTGATTAACATAGCGAATGGCTCGATTGACTGCCCTGAGCTACTAACAAAGTTATCATTTCGCACTAACACTATTGGATTACGTAAAAGGCCGCTTCTAGATGTTTCTTCTACCACTACTAATTATAGGCGTAATGCTTTTCTTATAAGAAGCGCTCGAAGTTTCAATGATGTGTCTTCTGAGCATGATGTTGACTTATTTTGCACTAGGATAAGCACAGCAAGGACGCTCTTAGCCAAATCATTTTTTTGTGAATAATGCACCGGCTAGTGGTTCTTTGACTAATACGTAGTAACTTAAATAATTAAATAAATAGGAATAACCTACTTACTTATGTACACATTGAACTTTAACTGTTCGGCTTAAATTGATCGATATGTTATATATCTGTGGAGGCTTATTATTAGCAACTTGATAATGTGTTGTAGTTACCTATTATTATTTGTAATTAGACTGTAAGCCTTCTTAAAACTAATAAAATAAAATAATATAATAAACATCATCATCATCATCATTTCAGCCGAAAGACGTCCACTGCTGGACATAGGCCTCCCCCAGGCGTCGCCACATTGACCGATTCCGTGCGTCTCGCATCCAGCGCCTTCCCACCACCTTAACCAGGTCATCGGTCCACCTAGTGGGAGGCCTTCCAACGTATCGTCTTCCAGTTCGCGGTCGCCATTCCAGAACTTTTCGGCCCCATCGGCCATCCGTTCTGCGAGCAATGTGCCCTGCCCACTGCCACTTAAGTTTGGCAATTCTTCGGGCTATGTCGGTAACTTTGGTTCTCCTGCGGATATCATCATTTCTGACGTGATCACGCAAGGAAATTCCGATCATAGCCCTCTCCATTGCCCTTTGGGTGACTTTAAGCTTTCTGATAAGGCCCATTGTGAGCGACCACGTCTCGGTCCCATAGGTGATCACTGGCAACACACACTGGTCATAGACTTTTGTCTTGAGACACTGCGGTAAATTGGACGAGACGATACCACGCAACCTCCCGAACGCCGCCCAGCCGAGTCGGATTCGACGGTTGACCTCTTTCTCGAAGTTGGACCTACCCAACTGGACCGTTTGTCCCAAGTAAACATAATCGTCTACAACTTCGAGTGTAGAGTCTCCGATCTTGATAGGAGTGGGTGTTACATGGGCGTTAACCATGACCTTGGTTTTGTCCATGTTCATTTTAAGACCCACTCTTTCGGAAGCTCTACTTAGGTCATCGAGCATTTTACTGAGGCTCTCCATGGTCTCAGCCATGATCACTATGTCGTCGGCAAACCGAAGGTGAGTTATGTACTCGCCATTAATGTTGATGCCAAGCCCCTTCCAGTCCAGAACCTTGAAGACGTCCTCCAGCGCAGCAGTGAACAGTTTCGGAGAAATGACGTCTCCCTGTCTTACGCCGCGCTGGAGTAGGATTGGTTTCGAGGTCTGATCCTGAAGACGGACTGACATGGTGGCGTTTTTGTACAGACACTTCAACACCTCAATGTACCGGTAGTCGATCTGGCACCGTTGGAGAGACTGCAGTACAGCCCAAGTCTCGATCGAATCGAAGGCTTTCTCGTAGTCCACAAACGCTAAACAGAGAGGCAGGTTATACTCTTCGGTCTTCTGTATAACCTGCCGCAGCGTATGTATGTGGTCTACGGTGCTAAAGCCTTTTCGGAATCCGGCTTGTGCGGGAGGCTGGAAATCGTCAAACCTGCGCGCGAGACGATTCGGGATGACTCTTGAAAACAACTTGTAAACATGGCTAAGAAGCGAGATGGGCCTATAGTTCTTCAGCCGGGCATTGTCGCCCTTCTTGAAGAAGAGTACCACCACACCCCTGCAACATGCCTGTGGCGTTTTGCCCTCGAGTATGACGGAATCAAAAAGCTTCTGAAGGGCCTTGAGGACCGGTTTTCCACCCTCCTTCAGAAGTTCAGCCGTGATTCCGTCATCACCCGGCGCCTTGTTGTTTTTAAGCTGTTTCAGAGCCATCCTAATCTCGTACAGGCTGACGTCCGGGATATCTTCTGTATAGTGTCGGGTCAATCTAGCTCTTGGGTCGTTTGCTAGATTCGCAACGGGTTTACTAGTTGACGTGTACAACTGCCCATAGAAACTCTCGATCTCCCTCAGAAGCTCCGGTTTGGCGGATACAATCCTGCCATCATCGGTCTTCAGTTTCGTGAGCTGGCTCTGCCCAATAGCCAGATCCCTTGAAAAAACCTTGGAGCCTTTATTTCGCTCAATCGCGTCTTTAATACGCTCGGTATTAAAGCGGCGGAGGTCTCTTTTCAAGGATTTAGAGATCTGTCTATTGATCTGCCGGTATTTGCACGCCTCATCTGAAGACTGCAGGATCATCTCACGCCTCTCCTTCATAAGCTTGAGGGTATGCTCAGAGAGCTTTTTGTTTCTATCTGTACGACGGGTCTTGAAAAACTTAGACCCGACCGTATGGACAGCTTCCACGAACCCGTCGCTGTATTCGTCCAAGGAGCTCCCCAGGCACTCGAAACGATTTTGGAGTTCGAGCTGAAAGCTCTCGGGGTTTTGAACCTGAACCTGTGCTGGACGGAGCGTGGACTTCATCAGTCGAGACCTTTCAAGCTTAATATTAATGTTCAATGTGCCTCTTACCATGCGGTGATCGCTCCCGGTTTTTACCGAATTGATCACAGAGACATCATTGAACATTTGCTTCTTGGTTGACATGATGAAGTCGATCTCATTTTTTGTTGCACCATCGGGGCTCTGCCAGGTCCACTTCCTGTGTTCACGCTTTTTGAAGAAGGAGTTCATCATATAGAGGCCCTCCTTCTCCATAAAACTGGCCAGTAGGTGACCCCGGTGGTTCCGACGTCCAACTCCAAATTGCCCCACTTGCAGCTCATCCTCGTCTCGTTTGCCCAGTTTCGCGTTGAAGTCCCCCATGACAACGGTGAAGTGAGTTTTGAAACCATGCATGGCTCTGGAGATATCCTCATACATGGTCTCTACCTCGTCGTCGGGGTGTGCCGAGGTTGGGGCGTAGACCTGTATGACCTTCAGCGAATATCTAGAGGATATTCTGAGTATAAGGTACGCCACCCTGGTCGACACACTCTCGATCTTCACCACGTTGTTCACAAGGGACCTGTGGACAATAATCAAGATAAAATAAACACTTCATTAGAAAAAGGTCCGCCGATCAACAAGTTCAATGACTTAACAAAGTAATTGTTACAATTCTGCTACGGTTTGTTATGATTCATAGGCAATGCATACTCAACTCATGAAAACTTAATTGTGACTTGTGCACCAACACAAGCCAGAATCGTATCTACCAACGATTCTCTACATATCTGCCGCCACATATGCTACACCACATCATGAGGGGCCCTTGTGCACCAACACAAGCCAGAATCGTATCTACCAACGATTCTTTACATATCTGCCGCCACATATGCTACACCACATCATGAGGGGCTCTGTGCACCAACACAGACAAGAATCGCACCAACGATTCTCAAAAATCTTGCGCAATATGTGCTACACCACATGAAGCGCTCTGTGCACCAACACAGACAGAAATCGCACCAACGATTCCTTCTAGACCCATCGCCACATGTTACGCATGAGGTGCGGTCTAAAGTTTCGAGTATGAGTGTACAAGCCATTCTTAATCAGATTTGGTCTCATTACCACTGTCATCAACTATGACGTCTAACTCTCAAGGAACTTCGTGATCGGGTATCCTTCTCACAAGATTCACGCTTTTTACTCAAAGATTTTGAAACATACTGACGGCTTATAAAAGGGAAATAACTAACCCTGATAATATGAAGGAAGTTCACGAATTAACTCGGATCAATATCATTAAAATCAGATTATCAACAGTAACCCTTTACTATCGCTCACCAACTTAATTTTCACGTAAGGAAAACGATCGCGAGATCTACTGCTATCATAATATTACTTTGAAAGTAAGCAAGTGAATTCAGATCTGAAAACGGTGTTTGTAAATCGTTACGCAACAAGATCTGTACCGAATACACGTAAATGACCAGTACTGTTACTAACTAGATACAATTGCGATAGCCCAACGACATTGCTAACTCGCTTTGCCACTGAAAACGACTAGTTATTCAGTCATTTTGGATAACTCATCTCCTTCTTATGGGATATCTCATCGTAAAGTTCGTACTGAACTAAATATTGAAACTATTACCGCCAATAGGAAAGTCTTTGACTACTGGTATTTACTAAGTGTGTCTTAATTACCTAGTGATAGTGCTAGGTATAACCACTACCAATTTAGTGATCCAACATGAACACTCTTAAAACTCGAACTAGCATCTCTTCATTAGAGAACAGTCGACCTCACTATCGAAATAAAATGGAAGCGACTCACCGAGTATTCCATTCCAAACTAGCGCACGCTTGTTACGTTCGGCTACGACCTGCGAACTGCTAGCCTGCCGTTCCTCTTAACCTCTCAGATGTTGACATGTCAACCTTCGCGCTCAGCATCTGAATCGCTAGCCTCCAGCAGAGGCTTCAGGCTGCGGCACAATATGGTATCTGAAACATGAAAAATATTACGAGAGTATATGTTCACACGGTTATCTTAACCATACACAGTTTCGATGGAATTTAAACTAAACCAATCAATCTGCCTAGCCTTTGCCCAACTACATTGGGGTCAGCTTCCAGTCCTTCCGGATTCAGCTGAGTACCAGTGTTTTACATGGAGCGACTGCCTATCTGACCTCCACAACCCAGTAACTAGGTAACACGGCACCCCTTGGCACGACTGGTGTCAGATCTCAGGCTTCTGACTACCCGCAACGACCGTCAAATATCCCCAAACGACTGCCGGGACCAACGGCCCATCGTGCACTCCGAGGCACGGAGGAAACCCGGCACGTTGAAACAGCCACCCATCCACAGACCGACCCCGCCAAGCGTTGCCCAACCTTGACGACCAACCAGCGCGGCTGCCATTATTCAGCCACGAGCTGCCAGTAGTAGTACTAACCTAAACCTGCAAAATGTCTTATTATGGACACCGAAAGTGAGTGCAGAGTCCCTGTCCAAAACATGAACCACACATTACAGTGTCCCAAGTGTCCAGGTAGGTATATGGGCTTTAGAGAATCCAATGAATGCCATAGCATTTTAAGTCGTAATTAACGAGGCCACATACTAGGTCCAAACTATCTAAAGAGTTTTACCTCGAAAAGAAGAATACTATGCTTCTTCTCAAACTTAGTTAACTCTCACTACATAAAACTATCATACTACAAAACTAAACAAAATATTTCATTTGGAATGATCATAAATTCCAGACTAATGTGTAAGGTAGGTATAATAGCAGAAGGGTGGGATCTACGTGGGAGATTCAATCTCTCCACTAAACAAAAGGATGCAAGACAGCCTTGAGAACCCGAATCCAAAACAGCACGAAATAACAAAGATTTTCCCTTCGGGCCCCAAATCCTTACAGAGACAGTTGGCAGAAGGACTGTCTCTGGCTGGGCGGCTGTAGTGGAGGAGAGGGAGGCGACTATCTATTGTTGATAACTCCCCTGGGGTTGGTAGTCGTCCGGAAAAGCAGACGCTGACCAGTTGGAGTTGGCGTCCAGCGGAGTGCCAGGGTGTCCACCTATTCGCCCAGTCACCAGGGTCCGGTAACCACGTAAACGTCCAAAAGAGGCGGGTGGCGCTCCAATCGCGGTCGCTCATGTAGCGGTGGTGAGAATCGCCGCAGCGCTGCCTGCCTCTTCATTCCCAAATACCTCTCCTCCAATTGAGAAGGGAGGTGGAGGGGTGCCCTCACCCGTGCGAGGTGAAACCCGTTAAGGATCCATGTGGGGTTGGTGGGGATGCGGACCCCCACCTATGGGGGAGCGTCCAGCATCATCAGGCCTACGAAAACCATTTTGGTTCAGACACAACGCGCGGTGGTGCTTACCTTGACAGTGCAGGCAAGGATCTGACCTGTGGCAATCCCACTGCAAATGCTGTCCTAGACAATTGTAGCACCACTTGCGGCTGTTGGCGATTCCACGCCGGTCCTTAACTTCAGACAGGATGTGACCACGTGGCCGTGGTCACGTCCACGTGAACATGTTGCAATATATGCAGTGCATACTGCGAACCTAAGTCGCTACATATTGATGAGGAGGGCCTCGTGGCTCACCCATCCCACTAGGGGAGGGGCGCGCACCAACACGACACTCTGGGACCCGCGAGGGACCTTCAACACCAGAGTTGTCCAAAAACCGACACTCCTCATCCAAAAACTTCAACAAATCATCGAAAGGGGGCAGGTATGTGGCATCGTCCCCACTATAGCTCGAACCGAACCTTTAAATCTGAAGGCAACTTAGACTAGACGATGTGAAGCAAAATAAATGACCATTGTTCGATTGGTGGACCTTAAGGCTTCAAAGAATTCATTCAAGGCTACTGTCAGTTGGTTGACCAAATCTACTCGCAGAGTGGCAACCCGATGGATGCAAGGAAACGCAGAAACCTGAGTGACGTGGGCGTCCGCCAAAAGCCTCACATTGGCGTAGCGCTTTGTGAAAAGTTTCTGGGCAGTAGGTTAATTTTGATCCGTAACCGCTAAGTGTTTCACTAGACCTAGGGCCTCTCCTCTCAAAGTGGAGAACAAATAGGCCTGCTTTTGACTAGACGAAAAGTCTGCCCTGGCATCTACCAAACTGTTAAACAGATCAAAGTAGGCAGTCCAACAACCTAAATCTCCACCAAAGTGTGGCAAGTCCAAGGTAGGTAACCGTCCTAACAAAGCAGGATGGGTGGGATATCTTGTCTCCACGTTCGAAATACCATGTGCAGAACTCCTCAATTTACCGGTTGCCTCAACAATGTCGTCCGAGAAATTGTAAAACTATATGAGACGTCTGCCTCAACCGCAGCGGCTAACTCAGTGTCCTCGGTGGATAAAAGCGCTAAACCTTCCGCATATTTTTTTTTTTTTATAGGCATTTCTTCCTGTATCGTGGGTGCGTTTATACACAATATACAACTATCTGTAGATCATACAAATATTTGTTCCGTGCGGGAATCGAACCCGCGACACGCAGCGCAGCAGTCAATCGCTCAACCACTGCGCCAACCGTGCGCCCAATATTATCTACCTTGGCTTGACGAGCCGGGAGGTCACTACATCGAGCGAATAAAGCCTCTGATCTATCAGATCTACTTATCAAAGAGGCCGCCGATGTGACCCATCTCAAATTTTACATAATTTTACATACAAATGTATTAGCATTCATAATTTCAAAATGTAAGCAACGGTTAGTGAGTATTAATTAACACACAAAATGTTCAATAAATTACATTAATACTATATGTGTTTTGCCAAAACAACAATTTGACAGTAATTCCCTTACTAAAATTAAAAATTAAATAATAAAGTCTGTAAGAGAAACAACAAGTTAATTTATGAGTAATACTGAACCTTGTTACATTTATTTATTTATTTATCAATAAAAAATTGTTATGGAACCCCAAATATCAATTTATAACAAATATAAAAATTATCAAAACACAAGTGGGTAGGTTGATACTTAATAAATTCAATATTCAATTTACTTTTATAGTTAGAAACAATGACTTTAACTTGAATCAATTTAGATTATTACTGTCAATATCAAACAAACAATAACCAATTTCCTTAAACAATTGGTAACAATGTAACTCAATAACAATTACTCAGGTAGGTGGGCACTAAGTATGGTTACAATAAAAAAATCTTACAAAACCAAGATAAAAGGTTCAAAGGCCAACAATAACCATAATTCAATTCAATACAATTAGGGGAGACTATTTATTATTAAGAAAAATCCAAACCGAAAATGGACTTGGATCTCGCCGAATGGGCTTCACAAAAACGAGATTGACTACATTCTCACAAACCAACCAAAATCATTTGAGAACCTCGATGTTTTGAACCTGAACTACCCGTCTGATCATCGTGCAATAAGAGGAACAGTAAAGCTCTCCAAACATAAACTAAGAAGAGCCCGATTTACCAATAAACAAGGACACTAACTTAGAAGTGTAGAGGAAATAGAAAAGTATAAGGACAACCTTAAACTAAAACTATCTGAGGCAGTAAATTACTAAACAAACGAATCGGTAAATATCTGTTATGATAAAATTAGTAATGCTATTTCTGAAAGCCTAAAATTTGCAAAACTAAATAAGAGAAATCATAAACATAAAATATTACAAGAGAGAACTGAAAAACTGCTACAAAGAAGAAAAGTACTACAGTCAACCAAAAATAAAACCCGTTCCATGAAAAATTAACTCTCTGCCTTATACAAAATAGTTAACAAATATATAAAAAAAGGTTATTTAAAATACAGACAAGACACTAGAATGAGACACCTTCAGCTTTGCGGTAGCACGAAGACACCATTTAAGGAGCTTCGAACAAATAATTGCTGGTTAAAAGGATTGAAAAATCTGGACAAAGATGTATACAAACGAAACGATATTGTAAATACTGCTACGGAGTTTTATAGAAAACTATACTGTAGCAACAACATAACAACATCAAACAACAGCAAAGAAGGCCAATTTAAAGAATATATAGAGATCAATGTAACTGAAGTTATAGAAACAATAAAAAAACTTAAACTAGAAAAAAGCCCAGGCTCTGACAACATCACAAACGAAGCACTGAAAGCTGCTCAGTTAATTCAGGCTGCACCCTTAGCCAAACTCTTCAACTTGATACTTCAACACTCTGTAACTCCTACTCAGTGGTCGGAAGCAAACATCATATTATTATATAAAAAAGAAGACCCTAAAATTATTAGAAACTATAGAACAATCAGCCTACTTCCTAGCCTCTACAAATTGTTCTCTACAATTATTAATAAACGAATAAGTAAAACACTAGAAAAAAAACAACCCGTAGAACAAGCGGGCTTTAGAAAAGGCTTTTCAACAATTGACCACATCCACACAATAGAGTTAATAATAGAAAAATATCACAACAGCAGAGAACTCTATATATAACTTTTATTGACTACCAAAAAGCTTTCGACACCGTTTCGCACAACAGCATATGGGAAAGCTTGGCAGAGCAAGGAGTTGAAGAAGTATATATAAAAACTATCCAAAGTATATACAATAACAATAAAGGAAGGATCAAACTCGAGTCCATCGGCCCACGTTTTCCCATAAAAATAGGAGTAAGACAGGGGGACCCTCTGTCCCCAATACTATTTATATCAATCCTGGAAAACATCATTGGCAAGCTGGATTTTCACAGAATGGGACTCTATATAAAAGGTGAATATTAAAGTCATCTTAGGTTCGCAGACGACCTGGTACTTCTGTCAGAGACGGCCGGCCAGATGCAACGCATGATGAAGTCTCTACACCAAGCCAGTGCCAGGGTGGGACTTGAGATGAACTTAACGAAAACCAAGATAATTACCAACAATAGCTGGAAAATCCCTATAATAATCAATGGTGAGCCACTAGAACATGTTGACACATACATATACTTGGGAAAATTGCTAAGTTTTGCCAAAAACAGCGACATACTAGAAATAGAAAGAAGGGTTCAATCAACATTGAATAAATATTGGAACTTAAAAGAAATTTTCAAAAGTAATATGCCCACAGACATCAAAACAAAAGTTATGAACTCGAGTCTCTTACCATGCCTGACGTATGGGTGCCAAACGTGGAAGTTCTCCTCTAAAGACACAAATAAAATCAGGACCTGTCAAAGGGGGCTAGAGAGGAGTATGCTCAACATAAGGAAAATAGATAAAGTAAGACATACTAAGATATGCATGCCATTTTCCAAGGTAAACATGACGTTCTATCATTCTGTATCCTAACACCTCTTCATGCTGACAATTTGTTATGTATGTATGATACTCATGTTTGAGCAAATAAAAATGATTTGATTTGATTTGAACCAATGCGACCGACGCTCTATCTTATGCACTAAAACTTAAATGGAAATGGGCTGGCCATGTCGCGAGATATACAGACCAGAGATGGACTGCGAGAGTAACATCGTGGAGCGGCCCAGCGGGCAAGAGAAGCCGAGGGAGACCACTAACTAGATGGGAAGGCGACCTCAGACGGACAGCTGGCCCAAACTGGATAGACGTAGCACAGGATAGAGACGCATGGGCATCTTTGGAGGAGGCCTTTACCCAATCCGGGGTTCTTGCTAACTAAATCTACTAATATCTTTTTAATAATAAAAAATAAAAACTTTGTAAAAGCAAGAAATAAATGGCTTATTTATTTATCTAATTTATTTATTCTTCACCAAACCTGTATTAGACCAGGGTAGAAGCCTTTAAAAATAATAAAAAGTGAAAAAAAAAAATAGTAGGATGAAACCCATTGGAAAAGGAGGGAAATATTATAAAAATAAAAGGAAAAATAATTTACGGGCGATCTGAGGTCGGGAAGGGGATGGGGGTGGGTTTTTAAGGGTAAAAAACGGGTTTTCTCGATTTCCGGCAAAACTAAAAGTCTTATCGAAAAAACGCAAATAGCAAAGTTGTAGGTAATAAAAAGATCTAAAACTTTTGTATTTACACTTTTTTCACATAACCTCAAAATTTATGTGAAAATCCAAAAAACCAAGTTTTTGGTTTTTTATTTTTATCTTTTACAAATTTTTTTTTTTTTTAACGAGATTTGGTGAAAACTTACCTTTTTATGTCCCAAATACGCTGTAATTTATTTGATTAAAAATATTTATTTTTTCACCTTATTTTGAATTAATATCGAAAAAACACCCTAATTTTCAATCGAAAATTCACCCGTCAAAATATCAGCTTTTTTTAAAAAGTTGGTATGGTTTCTGTTCGTTGAAATCTCTACTTTCCGATGGTGTAAAAAAATATTCATTAATATTGTAAATTTTCTCAGAAAATGCAAAAAATAAAGGTAATATTTATTAAGACATCTACAATATTTTGAGTAAATTGTAGAATCTTCTTTAAATTATATGCGTAGATGACTATTTATTGCTATTTTAAGATAACTGATATACCTGAGTGACCTAAGGAAAATTTTAGCCCATCAAAAGGTATTTTATAGAGAAGTAGGGAAGGGACTAGGAGGGTCTGGGCCTTATCACCTGTTATTTCGTTTTTAAATTAAATTATATGTATCATAGTAATGTATATTTTTTATACACCATCAAAAAGTAGAGATTTCAACGAACAGAAACCATACCAACTTTTTAAAAAAAGCTGATATTTTGACGGGTGAATTTTCGATTGAAAATTAGGGTGTTTTTTCGATTTTAATTCAAAATAAGGTGAAAAAATAAATATTTTTAATCAAATAAATTACAGCGTATTTGGGACATAAAAAGGTAAGTTTTCACCAAATCTCGTTAAGAAAAAAAAAAATTTTGTAAAAGATAAAAATAAAAAACCAAAAACTTGGTTTTTTGGATTTTTCACATAAATTTTGAGGTTATGTGAAAAAAGTGTAAATACAAAAGTTTTAGATCTTTTTATTACCTACAACTTTGCTATTTGAGTTTTTTCGATAAAACTTTTAGTTTTGGCGGAAATCGAGAAAACCCGTTTTTTACCCTTAAAAACTCACCCCCATCCCCTTCCCGACCTCAGATCGCCCGTAAATTATTTTTCCTTTTATTTTTATAATATTCCCCTCCTTTTCTAATGGGTTTCATCCTACTATTATTTTTTTTGGTTTTAAAAATTATCGACCCTGGTCTATATTGTTTCCAACAAACAAGAAAATTATATAACAAAACTTTGTAAGAAAGTATTTTACTTGCCTTACTCACCAACTAGCTCAAGGGTAGGTGATCAGCATGAGACTATGTAGGGTATGGTTTCGCATGATGTTGACTGAAGTAAAAGTCACACAGTTTGGTCAACTAATTTAATTGTTGAACATACAATCCGTCATCACAATTTCTTGAGGTTAAACAAGTACAATGAAACTTACTTTTATATGGGATACAATTTACTCATTATTTCCAATACCGGAGGTATGATGTCACAAGCAGTATCATTCGCCTGAGAAGCTATAATCAAGCCTCGTGCAAGCTAAAATGTCATTTGTGTTCGGAACCAAATGCTGGAGTTCAACTGCTGTTTTCTTCAGGAATTGTAGTCATATGTGTAGTTGTAGTTGACCTTTTTCTTATGTATTTATATAATAATAAAATTAATCCTAGAGTGCCCTGCCAAGGAGAAGAAATGCATAATGAGCATCACACACGCACATGTTTTCACAAGTATGGAAATTTAGTTAAATTCAACATTATACTTACAGCGAATCTTTATTTATATTTGGGGCTTGTTCCCTGCCGCCTGCGAGACATTTTATTTGTTTCTTTGTGCTCTTTTAGGGATCAAAGTTTTTATCAAGTGTACTGTCCCAATACTTCCAATGAAAAAGAATTTTCATTCTTGTCAGTCATAGACATTGAAGATTAACCAATAGACTTGACATGTCTAGGTCTATGTCTGGTTTTTCTTTATGTAGATATTTGAAAGAAGTTAATCATTTATTATTTTAGTGTTGAATTGTGTGTTTGTTGAATTAAATTGATACACACAAATTATTATATTATAATATCATTAATTAAAAAACTCAAGATAGCAACGCCCTCCAGTGTCACGCAACGATCAACTGGTGACACACCCATGCCAAGCTGGTTCTCATCTTTGACACAAGATGTCGCTTTGATACAAAAATAATCGTTACAACTTTAACCTTTTATCCCGGAGTGACAAATATTGAGTTGTAGGTTGTGTATTTCATTTAACGGTTGGAATTTAACTGTGGGGGTTAATCTCAACCTAACAAGACTACAGTACCTCTGACTGAGTCAAAAATGTACCACTTTCCAACCATAGTATGCTCAACAATAAAAAACAAACCGACAAACAATACAGCGTTCAGTGTGAACGAGTATCCTAGCGGTATACTATGATGGTGGAATGCAAACCACGCTCTGCTACCAAAACGTTGTAAACAGGGCTGCGGATCACAAGGCAAGAGGCAACACTGAGGCCCATGAGCAATGTTGCGAATCTTGCATCCTTCAAGGTCTATATCCGCGAAACCACGATACACGGCAATGGTAACTAGGGGTTTGTTTTTTGGGATAGCGATTCCCGTATAGTTGGAAAGTGAGAGTCCTACAATTCCACAAGCATACAAAACTTACATCTACAACTTATATTTTTCCCCGTGGTTGTCTCCTGGTCGATCAATCCCGTGTCAGGTCGGGGGTTGTAGGGGGAAAATATATATAATAATAAGAGCCAACCGACGTGGTCTGGACCGGGAGTCCTGGCAGACAGCTAGACACGTTCCAGACCAAAATACTTCGCTGGGCGCGAAAGATATACACAAAAAAATGCACGGGCGATTCACAGTACCACTCGCGCATCGCGAATGTAATTTCGAATTACGATTGGTTTGTTATAACCGAATTTCAACAAAATTAAATCAAGACCAACGATTTACGTCTCGCGATGTCAATGACATTTTTACAAGTGTGCCCTACTTCAACCCAACCAAAAATCAATATTGATGACAGCGAGTTGACACAGTGTTGCATCAAAATAACAAAAGAAAAACCGGCCAAGTGCGAGTCGGACTCGCGCACGAAGGGTTCCGTATTATTATCGCGAAAATTGGATAAAAAAACAGGTTTGTTGTATGGCAGCCCCACTAAAATATTAATAGTATTCGTTGTTATAGCGGCAATAGAAATACATCATTTGTGAAAATTTCAACTGTCTAGCTATCAAGGTTCATGAGATACAGCCTGGTGACAGTCAGATAGACAGACGGACCGCGGAGTCTTTGTAATAGGGTTTCGTTTTTAGGGTTCCGTAGCCAAATGGCAAAAAACGGAACCCTTATAGATTCGTCATGTCTGTCTGTCTGTCTGTCTGTCTGTCTGTCTGTCTGTCTGTCCGTCCGTATGTCACAGCCACTTTTCACCGAAACTATAAGAACTATGCTGTTGAAACTTGGTAAGTAGATGTATTCTGTGAACCGCATTAAGATTTTCACACAAAAATAAAAATAAAACAATAAATTTTGGGGGTTCCCATACTTGAAACTAAAACTAAAAATATATTTTTTCATCAAACCCATACGTGTGGGGTATCTATGGATAGGTCTTCAAAAATGATATTGAGGTTTCTAATATCATTTTTTTCTAAACTGAATAGTTTGCGCATGAGATTCTTCCAAAGTGGTAAAATGTGTGTCCCCCCCCCTGTAACTTCTAAAATAAGAGAATGATAAAACTAAAAAAAATATATGATGTACATTATTATGTAAACTGCCAGCGAAAATTGGTTTGAACGAGATGTAGTCAGTAGTTTTTTTTTAATACGTCATAAATCGTAAACCGCAATTTACCAAGTACGGAACCCTACGTGCGCGAGTCCGACTCGCACTTGGCCGGTTTTTATCCTTTGGATACGGAACCCTTAAAAGGACGAAACCTTTAGTGGTTTCGAACATTTAAAGTATTATTTTTATCATACCTACAAATAACAACCCCAATATAATTCATGATGATGAGGTGTTCGTGTTCACTTTACAATTTGTTCTTATTTAAGTAAGAAGAAATCTATAGTGAACACGAACAAACAGAGCTTAGTTGTTTATACATTGTTTGGTCGTACCTACAACATAAATATTTGGCAAAACGAAATGAATGATACAATAGTCAATCAATCTGCCTAGCCTTTTCCAAACTACATTGGGGTCGGCTTCCAGTCTTACCGGATTCAGCTGAGTACCAGTGTTTTACATGGAGCGACTGCCTATCTGACCTCTACAACCCAGTAACTGGGTAGTATGGTAGACCTTGGCAAGACTGGTGTCAGATTTCAAGCTTCTGACTACCCGTAACGACTGCCAAAGATCTTCAAATGACAGCCGGGACCAACGGCTTAACGTGCTTTCCGAGGCATGGAGGAAACTCGATGTGTTGAAATGGTCACGCATCCACGGACCGACCTCGTCAAGCAATGCTGAACCTTGATGGCCTACCAGTGCGGCTGTTATTATTTAGGCACAAGCTCCTCCTCCTTCCTCGATGAATGATACAATCGTAAAGTTTATTATTCGTTGCTAATTTATAGTTCCGTCACCAGATTACAACATGCAAAGATACACTAAGTACCTAATCCCATTCGAAGTTTGGCAAGCAAAAACTAAGTCAACATAAAAATGCAAATAAAAGCTTATTTACGAAGTGCTGCAACGTGCTGGGAAATGTAAGTCCAACATTATGCACATGTTATGTAATAGCCAACATGTTGCATAATGTTGGACTTGCAAGTTGCAAGCATGCACTGCGTGCGGGCGGCCAGCACTGACACACATTGACAGAACAATAAAGCCCTCCTTGGTAAGTTACAAACGTTTCGTATCGTATCTCTTTCTACAATCGTTAACGCCTTCTATTTGTATGGTCTGACCACGTGACTTAACGTTCAGATGTGTCATTCCCATACATTGATTCGTTTTCTACTAGCGTTATCGATTGTAGATTGTCAACTTGGCTACAGGTGAAGAAATGCTTACTTTGTAATGTTCCGCAGATCATATTATTGTAATTCAATCTCACGCTACGGGTTATTTTTATTAGCTTAATGCATTTTAAGTGGAACAAAAAAATATTACAGAATTTTTGAAAGCACTAAACCGCGTACCATTTTGTAGGAACATAAAAAGCAACAACTCGTACAATGTACTGTACAAGCAACATTAAAGTATATTTAGTTAATTACTCAGGAGCGTGTCGCTCGGGTGGTAGGACTCGCGCACACTGCTCCATGCCCGTAGGGCTCGCGTACGCGACCTACTCACCGTCGTAATGGGAGCAAAACAATAGGTCGTGTAGCCGTGGGCGCCGCCGGGCGCTTGCTCACGCTTAACTTTTATTTATCCCGTTTTAGGTTATTTTATTACTTCTTACCGCACAATTATTATGTAGCGGCTTAACTTGTTTCTTCTGAAACAAATGTACGGGGAATAACGTAGAAAGGGGTCACGGTAGTACTGCGTCGTTCGTTAGTGCGCGCCTGGGCGTAACATTTGTACGTATTCACACCGGCTGCGACGAGCCTATATTATGTGCGTTGTCAGGTTTTGACACATCGTCAGAATTTGACACGTTGTCAGCGAGAGACGGCGCGCGCAGCACGTGAGCGAGCCCGCGCGCCCGCGCGTATGCTCGCACACTCGACATATTTCACATTCACGAGCTGTCACCACCACGTGCCGATAACGACTTATTCGGTGTGCCATTATTTCTTCAAAATAAATCTAATCTAGATTGTCCGTGTTTGTAAATTACTGCTGATTGCGTCTTTGACTGCTCTGATTGGAAACTGATTGGATTCAAATGTTTCTCTGCTTTCCCTAACTACAGGAGCTCTGTAAGTACAAGTTGCTATTAGTAATGCCCGATATTTCACGTTCGTTCAGTGCGAACTCGTAGGAGCGCCGAGGGCTGACTGCGTTACGAACGAAGCAAGTCATTAAAAATTCTCGTTATGCTCGAACATAAAAGTGATACACTAAAAAGTGCACTCATACGAGCCGGTTTTTTCCTCATTTTTGAGTAGCGCCCTCCGCGCACTTTTTAATCACGTTACAAAGTTCCTACACTAACTAGGCAACTGAAATTGGAAAATAATAAGCTGGTGAGAGCGGCGGAACGGTGCGGAGTGGAGCGGAGCGGGACAGGCGAGGTGCGGCACGCTCCGCGAGTGAACGGCTGCCGATTTCTTGGCATTACTTTTACACTGAAATTAAAATAACAGTGTTTGTCGTCACTAATTGCACGATATGCGTTAGCGAACACATACACGCATACACACAGATACACACACGCACTGGCGGCTGCTCCAGCGGGAATAGTAAAAACTAACGAGTGTCGACACCTCCGCTACAGCAAACACACTTTTAATTAAGACTACATTTTATAATTACGACTAAACATTACCCCTTCTCAGCACCCGGAGCGTGGGGGTGGGAGGGACATCTATAGCGCTACCCAGGATAGCCGAGAGGAAATGCTCCGCCATACTGCTAACATTACGTGTGCTGTGACTGGATGATGCAACACTCAGCTTCAACACTCAGGCTTATGCTTAAACTTACTATAAATAAATACCTAGCTTGCTGACGGTGCGCTACTCACATTTAGAATATGAAGCACTTTGTCTATGATGCAATGGTGAAGACAATAGCTGATGACGTAATTTGCGTTGCATTAGCGATGAGCGGCGTCTGGGCACTCTCGGCACTGGCCAATCCACGCGATGCTACTGCTGTACTACTGTACCAGTGACATATAGCGGGACAAATGCAACGTTTTGTTCTATAAAGTGCATGAACGGTTCTTTTGCTTAGGCTTCTGCGGGACTGGTAGGACGTGACAGCTTATTGTTGCTGTGCCTCCAGCCGCAACAATCCCAAAGTTTAAAACCTTCCTAACTATCTTGAAGTCTGTGGAAGTCTGCGCGAACATTAAGTAAATCAGTGGTCATCAGTAAATTAGACAATCACTTTTCGCGCCAACTTCGATACTACATATAATGAAAAGCATATCGAATGAAAACTATATCCATTTAACTTGCCACTAAGTTTAGCGAAGGAAATTCATTAATATCGTTGCGTTGCTGCGGGCCAGCTGCAGGGGAATATCGCTATTATGTGTAGGGTATAAGGTTCATGTGAGATGTGAAAGATGGTGGCTCAGAAAGAGGGGCAGCTGTGCACGTCGGCAATAACTTCGCGCTGCGCTAGGGCTGCATTCACTGCAACAAAGAAACATTTTATGACAATGTAAAACCGTGCGCCGCCGCGACGGGAGCGCGGTGAGCGGTACTGTAGCCTGTATCCTGTATGTCCGGCTCGCGTTTTGTTCAAACTATTGTTCTTTTACCTGAGTAACGTATTTTAAACTGGTGAAGAAAAGAGAAACTGTAAAACGCGTATATTGTTAACGTAGAGGGTGTGAGCAGACTAGCCGGCTCGTTTGGGTCGCCACTCAAAAGTCTTGACTTTAAACGAAGAGTTCGCCAGGATCAGATTGCAAAAGGTGCCGTCACACTTTTATAAATAAATTCGAACACACTCTGAGTTTGTCTTGGCATGAATTGCAAACGCTGCAAAATATGGGAAGAGAGCAGTCGGATAGAAACAGATAAAAGCAAACAGTCACAGAGATCGTGACAAGTTCATTATCTGGCTCATCGAGGAGAGCGCAGATACGATATCTTCACGTGGAGAGCTACACCCGCGTATCGTGTGAGCGATGGTTAATACACGCGACATAGAAGTAGCCATCTTGAATAAACCCCTACAATAATATGAAGACAATCGTCAGCGCTAGCGGGGGCATCGCAGCCCTGCCCGTCGCCGGCGGGCGCAGTTCAAACCGCGAACTTTGCAAACACTTCTATTATGGGGAAGAAAGTTTTTAAACGCTCGCGCAGATATATTGTCAAGTTAAGTACCCTGCACCCATCCACCCCCTCACATAACAAAAGAGGTCTCCCTCAAAGAGTTGAGGAAACCTAACTTCTGCTTGAACATTCGTGATGAGAGCATTTCTTTTTTACAACCTTAGCACCAGAATTCGCGTATAAAAAACAACCGAGCAGTAGTCATTCTACTAACTACAAAAATACAAATTTTAATTTTAAATCTCACTACACTAAAAATAATTACGATAATAATAACTTCAAAAATAAAAATACCAGCGAAACTAATACCAATTTACACGTCAATGAAATATCCCATGCGTCTAAAGATAAGAACAAACCCGTATATTGTCCTAGGTGCAGATCTAAATCACACTCATTGGGATCATGTAAACAACCACATTTCCTTATCTGCTTTAAGTGTGGAAAGGAAGGTGTGAAATTTCCAGAATGTACCAATTGCCACTCTAACATGACAAAAAACTAGGTGGCAAGGGTTGCGGAAGCAGTAATGGTACCAATAATTTCGATAGAAATGATTGGGAAAATTGGCTAAAAACTGTTACAAAATTCTTTTCATGCTATTCTGTTTCTTCGATCCGTGACACTGGAAGAGATTACACACGGCCTTATGTCTCAGTTAGTGTTAACAATAAATCGGTCATTGGGTTACTTGATACAGGTTCTGCCGTTACTATAATGGGAAACGACTTCCATAAGAGTTTGATTCCATCAAAATGCCAATCGAACATCAGTCAACCTATGACATTTGTTGCAGCGGGTGGACAAAGACTTTCTTCCTTGGGTTTTATTTCAATGCCTTTTGCATTTGAAAATCAAATACATAATTTAAATGTCCACATCATTCCGGAAATAAAAAATTCATTAATCCTAGGCATGGACTTTTGGCGAAAATTCAGTCTATTTCCTACTCACTTAAACAATATACTATTTTTAAATCAGTCAGACGCTCAGTTAGCTGAACTGAAGCCAGATTGCTCGGAACATCTTCAGTCGTATGATCATTTATCAGAAGACCAGAGGATCACAGCTGATAATATAATTTCACAGTTCCGAGAAATATCATACGAAGTACGAGGTCTTGGCCGTACTTCTCTAATAAAGCATATCATAGACACTGGAGAGGCTGCTCCCATTCGTCAACGGTATTATCGTATGTCTCCAGAGAAGCAACGGATATTAGTGGAGCAACTAGATGAAATGCTAAAGGATGATGTAGTTGAACCTGCCGAGAGTCCATGGTCATCACCTGTACTACTCACACCAAAAAAAACTGGTGAGCTTAGGTTTTGCTTAGACAGCAGAAAATTAAACGCCGTCACAAAGAAAGATGCATATAATTTGCCTTACATCTCTGAAATTCTTGATAATTTACGCGACGCTAAATATTTAACCAGCTTAGATCTATCTAAAAGTTTTTGGCAAATTTTGATCAATGAGCAGGACAGGTGCAAGACCGCGTTCTACATACCAACCCGTGGTACTTACCAGTTCAAATCTATGCCATTTGGTCTTACTAACGCACCAGCCACACAACAACGTTTAGTGGACATTTTGTTCTATGGACCGGAATTTAAACACCGCGTTTTTGTATTTGTCGACGATATTATCATTGTGTCATCTAGTTTCGAGCAACATATTTCACTACTACTTCTTGTATTAAATAAATTAAAATTAGCAAACTTAACCATAAACTTTAAAAAGAGTCAATTTTTTCGTGAAAAACTGAAATATTTAGGCTATGTAGTCGATGCTAACGGCTTACATGCTGACCCAGAAAAAGTAGACGCAATTAAAAATTATCCTACCCCCGTTAACAGAAAAGAAGTTCGTCGATTCTTGGGCGCAGCCTCTTGGTATCGCAGGTTTATACCAAATTTTAGTTCTTTGGCTTCACCACTGAACAAACTAACTTCACAAGGCAAAAAAGCACCACCGTTTGTGTGGTCTAAAGATACTGATACAGCTTTTAATAAATTAAAAGAATGCTTAGTATCAGCATCAGTACTCTCGTGCCCCGATTATTCTAAACCGTTTGAAATTCACACCGACGCGAGCGACTACGGTATTGGTGGTGTATTGACACAAAATATTGACGGTGAGGAAAGAGTCATAGCCTACATGAGCAAGTCTTTGTCCAGCCAAGAACGCAACTATAGCACTACCGAGCGTGAAGCCCTTGCTGTTCTAGTGGCGGTTGAGCACTGGCGCTGTTACGTGGAAAACGGACAAAAATTTATCGTTTACACCGACCATTCTGCTCTCAAATGGTTTTTGAAATTAAGTAACCCTACAGGTCGTTTAGCACGCTGGGGTGTACGGCTATCAGCGTATAATTTCGAAATAAGACACCGCCGTGGTTCTGAAAACGTAGTTCCAGATTTGCTGTCTCGTTCTGTACCTATTACCGCGGTTGATAGTGTTCCCATTAATACGCAAACTACTGATGCGTGGTACCTCAACATCTTTAATGTTGGTAATCTTCCCCTACCTCGTTTCCTAACTATATAATTAAAAGCGGGAAGTTATATAGGTACATGAAATCTATGTGTCCATTGCGCAGGGAATTTGAATGGAAGGAAGTAGTACCCGCGGAATACCGTAGTACCGTAATAGAAAAGAATCATTCCGAACCTTCTGCAGGGCACTTGGGGGTTTTTAAAACTTATAAACGTCTTGCTTTATGTTATTACTGGCCAAGCATGCATGCAGACATTCAGAAATTTATTTTAGCTTGCGATGCGTGCATAGCTCATAAACATCAAACCCATGCCCCTTTGGGAAAAATGGGGGAGCCTAAAGTATGCTCTAGGCCATTCCAAACTATTAGTATAGATCTTGTCGGACCTTTACCACCTTCGAGAAAGCAAAATTGTTATATATTCGTCATTACGTGCTGTTTTACTAAATATTGCCTATTATTTCCTATCAAGCGAGCTACCGCGGAAATCGTTACTAGAATTCTAGAAGAAAATGTATTTCTAGTACATGGGATTCCCTCTACTATTATACTTGATAATGGAAAACAGTTTGTTAGTGCTACTCTCAAAAACATGACTACCAGATATAAGGTTCCCAATTTACATTTTACTCCAAAATACTCACCTCACATCAACACAGTTGAACGTTACAATAAAACGGTAATGACTGCAATTTCTACATTTATTGCAGACGATCAACGTCTCTGGGATCTACTAGTACCAAAGATTCAATTTGCAATAAATAGTTCTGTAAATGAAACAACCGGCTATACTCCGTCATTTCTGGTATACGGACGTGAACTGGTTACATGTGGTTCACACTACATCAATACAGAAAACAATGAAGATGTTGTTTTTGTACCTCGCGATTCTTATGCAGAAAACTTAGGCTATCTATCTTCTATCTTTAACAAGGTGCAAGCAGCGCTTATCCAGGCACATGCCAGAAACAGACAGACATACAATTTACGTAGGAAACCAGCAGAGTTCAATATAGGTGATATTGTATGGAAGCGAACCTTCTATCAAAGTGACAAAGATAAATATTTTACTAAGAAGTTAGCCCCAAAATTTATTAAATGCCAAATTATTGGAAAAAAATCACCATTAGTATACGAATTGGCGGATTCGTCGGGCAAATCTATCGGCCAATGGCATATTAAAGATATGAAGTTAACCAATTACAAGGACTAAATACTTATTACTAAACTTATTACTAAACATACAAACAATATGAAAAAAAAAACAGCTTAATGCAAATCATTGACTATAACTACCCAACTATGATTATTCTATCAAATAACTAATTAAAACTAAATAATACTTATAATCAAATAAAAAACCAACAAATTACCAACCCAAACTTACGTACTGCTAAAACCGTCTACCTACATATAACCAAATTTTAACAGCTCGTTATATTATTTATTTATATTTAAAATTATATAATTATTAGTCTATGCAAACAGTATTCATAGGAAGATGATCTATAATGACATTAATTCCTATAGTACTATTATTACTATCGGTCCTACAACCATAGTACGAAAGCAATCATGGCTCTACCCCATTGATTTCTTTTCCCAATACCAATGGCCCTACACCATAAGTATTCTACAGAGTAGTTCAACTCTAAATAAGCGTGAACATTAGCATCCTAGTTAAATTATCAATAAAGAATTGGTTGTATGTAGACTGCTCAGTACTTAACAAAAAAAAAAAAAAAAAAAACACTTGATTCGCGGGAGTGTTTTGTACTGAATTTTAAACGGGACACTTCAAATGTTAGAATGCGGTAACACCGGAACTAAGGTGTTACTGCCGATCAAATGATGAATGAGTGAAGTGTGAAGAATGAAAGGGGAAAGAATGAATGAGCAACGTTGATCAAGTGTCTTCAGAAGCAGTAGAGGCGGATTTTATTTAGGAAAAATCCTACGCTAACAAGGGGGGTACTGTAACGTTGTACTCGGCTGCTAACGCATCTGAATCTGAGTGGAAAAAAATAGGAAATAAAAAGTACCTAATTGCGCTTGCAGCTGATGTTTTTAACTGGCAATACTGCAATGAGTAATTAAATACTGTCGCAGACTCCGCGCACGGAACTGTTTTGTTGAATGTTGGTAGTTGACTTCCCTCTCAATAGGTATGACTGGCGCTCGCGGACTTCCTGCGGTTCGAGAACGGTCAGTCAGTCTCGACCGGCGTTCACTTGACACTACGCAGCAGAGAGTGACAGTGTCGGAATAGGCTAATCATACCTCTGCCACCTTCTTATAGTCACGTAGAAAGAAATATTTCTTGCATTACCTGCACATTACCGTGGACAATAGAAAATTAATTAATCTCAGTGTAACCCCAAATTGGGTGAGTGTTGCAAAACCTATATTATCTAGATATAAGTGATCATTGCATGACTTGCTAAAATTTCGCTATTCGTAAATTTTGTAATAATACCTACTTCAGACACTTGAATCTTGAACCGTTGATTCACATAAATTGCGCTGGTGTATCAACGGTGATTGTTAATTTAAACACCATATTTTAACTTTTATGTTTTCACCGAATGACCGTAACATAGGTGTAACGGGTCATGACGGTTAAATAATCTTCATCCTTTCATCTATTATTTTCCTTGTTCAAGTAGTTTTGGTGAGTGGTAGTAAGTCAATGGAAGTAATTGTTTTGTAAAATTCTGTTAATCATTATTGTTATAAAAAATTCCATCTACCTCACATCACTAGATGTTATCATTTTATAATTCATCATGCTTTTAAATTGTACCACGCTGCTTAGACTGCTTCATCTTGATGGCTAATTGATGCTAGATCACCGCTTTCCACCGTAGATTCCATGTTCGACGGTTGTCAGGATGTTGCAGTCAGTGGTACGAATTCGGTCATTTTCTAAAATGCCTAATTCGGGATATTCCAGGGTTCTTCTATACCGGACAATCCTCCGTGTTGCTACAAGGGCTGAGGCTGGACTACCCTACGTGCTACCCTCCGATACGAAGATCGACCTACCTACCTGGCTGCCACCAGTCACCTACGTTCTGGAACTACAGGATAGTGGTTTTCTTTCGGCGGTCTAGAACCTAACACGCGCTCGATATCGAGAACTCACACCAGTCTCTTGCTGGGTTTCTATTTTTTATTTTATATAATATTTTTTTAAATAAATTTTTGTATCTACCCTCTCTTCGAGAGTTTAATTTACCTGCCTGGCCCCTAACCGTTACACCCTACCTTACGTTGTCGTCGTAAACACCGCGCATGTACCTACTAAATATAAACTGAAAACGTAGCTCATAGGTAGGTCCCCGGCCCACTATCCGTATTATATAATTTCACGCACGGCCGGGCTCCAGGAACTCGCCATCGAGCCGGACATCCGCTAAATTTACTGGAGCCACAAGAAATATTAGATTTCGGGCTCTCTTAAGTCTATGTTGTCGGCAGCAGCCAAGTTATTGAATCTTTAGTTATTGACTCTTACGTCCCGCAGTAACTCACGCGGCGCGGGCGTGAGCCACATGTCACCACTCTGGCCTGGCGTGAATCTCACGGTGAGCTCTCAGTGTACGCATCTGATAATCGGATCATTTTTCCATAGCATATTATTGGCACATCGCTGGAAATAGATACCTTGTTTATTCTGCGCGTCCTGGGAATACAAAACAAATGTTTATTTTACAAATTCCGGTTATTAAATCGCTCATCCAACCGATCCTGTTTATTTCAGGTTCCCTTCCCGAGGGTATTCTGTAGTTTATAGCTAAAGTCCATCCGTTATTTCAGTATGACGCGCAAAAATGTATGGTGGGACCTTTTCACTGAATAAATGATTGAATTGGATCGAGGTCCGTCCATTGTAGCGACCCCTTCGTGTGTCCCCCTCCCCCCGTCAGGCCCGAGGGGACACTACTGTGACATTACGTCACAGTGAAACGCTCGTATTTATTATCTATTCACTAATTTACAAGTTAGTAATAAACACGGTAGCTTCGCTGACAGTGTCGGTAACACCTGTGCGCTCGCTGCTCGTTTGTTGCCCAACTTCTCCGCTCAACTGATCGTAACGTTACAACTTGCAGTTAAGTGTACTTGCTGATCGTCGGCTCGGCTTTAGTTCGCGGAATCGCGGTCGCTGTTACTGCTTACTTGTTAGTGTGATCTAGATAGTAGACCAGGCACGCTGGTATTTATTTCTACGACCACTAACCACGATATATTGGTATACATGATATCTCGTGTACTGGTCATAGTGGTCTGCGCCTGCTGTCGACCGCTGACGTATGACGTGGTTGCGCAACAATCGCGCAGCTGTATGCACAAAATTTACGAACAAGCCCTTGCGTGGCGTGTAATGGCCCGTTCGGCTGGCGACTGGCGAGACACGATTGCCTCTCATTGTACGTAATGTACGTGTAGGTAGAGCGCTCTTATTTGTTTCGGGTTATTTAATTACGCGCGGTACAGTCGACGGCGTGTGGCGGTCGCGGGCTTTTCAATATTAATACAAGTAACATGGGAAACTAAATAACTAGTTGCCCATGTTAGCCCAGATATTTAAATTAAATTTTCAGCCGAGTGTCCATTTGACAAACCTGCGTTAAACGCTGTTAATTGTGCAGCGGAGCGAGCGCGGGGGTAAGGCGCGGGGAGGGGTCGCAGGGGAGGGGGTACGCTCACTGTCGGGGCTAAAGTAAATAATAATAATTCAAGCGTACTTATTTACAAGGGGTCCCGCTCAAATGAGAAAATTGATACAACGCCAAAACCGAGACCCGCTGTTATTTATATTCGTGATATAATATTAAATTAATAGCTTATTTTACGTAAATAATATATTATTTTTAGCGTTTGCCAACGTCGGCTTTATAACAACTGTCGGAGATATCGATCACGAATAGATTACGTTGTCGTTGGGCAAGAGCGAGTCGCGGCGAGATCTGCAACAGGGCCAATGTTTTAATACAGAACAGTGATGTACAAGAGCGAGTCGCTGCGATGTCTGCAACAGGGCCAATGTTTGAATACAGAACAGTGCTGTACAATAGCGAGTCGCTGCGAGATCTGCAACAAGGCCAATGTTTAAATACAGAACAGTGCTATACAAGAGCGAGTCTCTGCGATATCTGCAACAGGGCCCATGTTTGAATACAGAACAGTGATGTACAAGAGCGAGTCGCTGCGATGTCTTCAACAGGGCCAATGGTTAAATACAGAACAGTGCTGTACAATAGCGAGTCGCTGCGATATCTGCAATAGGGCCAATGTTTTAATACAGAACAGTGCTGTACAATAGCGAGTCGCTGCAAGATCTGCAACAGAGTCAATGTTTGAATACAAAACAGTGCTGTACAAGAGCGAGTTGCTGCGAGATCTGCAACAGGGCCAATGTTTTAATACAGAACAGTGATGTACAAGAGCGAGTCGCTGCGATGTCTGCAACAGGGCCAATGTTTGAATACAGAACAGTGCTGTACAATAGCGAGTCGCTGCGAGATCTGCAACAAGGCCAATGTTTAAATACAGAACAGTGCTATACAAGAGCGAGTCGCTGCGATATCTGCAACAGGGCCCATGTTTGAATACAGAACAGTGATGTACAAGAGCGAGTCGCTGCGATGTCTGCAACAGGGCCAATGGTTAAATACAGAACAGTGCTGTACAAAAGCGAGTCGCTGCGATTACTGCAACAGCCCCAATGTTTAAATACAGAACAGTGCTGTACAATAGCGAGTCGCTGCGATATCTGCAACAGGGCCAATGTTTTAATACAGAACAGTGCTGTACAATAGCGAGTCGTTGCGATATCTGCAACATGGCCAATGTTTTAATACAGAACAGTGCTGTACAAGAGCGAGTCGCTGCAAGATCTGCAACAGAGTCAATGTTTGAATACAAAACAGTGCTGTACAAGAGCGAGTCGCTGCGAAATCTGCAACAGGGCCAATCTTTTAATACAGAAAGTGCTATACAAGAGCGAGTCGCTGCGATATCTGCAACAGGGTCAATGTTTTAATACAGAACAGTGCTGTTGTATGATTCGTACACTTGCAGAGTTGTTGTTGTTGAGGTTGAAGCGAAAAGATCACTCAGTTTCCGATAGGTTTATTACGTATTTTTGTGTTTACAAGTAATACTATTGACGATTGCTTTCTCTAATGTTAGTCACCGCGTAGCAGTTATCGCACTCGGCGATTTAATGTGTAACATGTGCATTTATAATATTATTGGAATGACTTACGTATGGTGCATGGCACCGCGTCAGCAAAATATGTACAGTTTTAGACTGTACAGCTGTACAAGAGTGAGTCGCTGTGATATCTGCAACAGGGCCAATGTTTTAATACAGAAAAGTGCTGTACAAGAGCGAGTCGCCGCGATATCTGCAACGGGGCCAATTTTTTAATACAGAACCGTGCTGTACAAGAGCGAGTCGCTGCAATATCTGCAACAGGGCCAATTTTTGAATACAGACAAGTGCTGTACAAGAGCGAGTCTCTGCGATATCTGCAACAGGGCCAATGTTTGAGAACAGAACAGTGCTGTACAAAATTACGATATTGTCGTCAGCAATCCTATTGAAACTAAATATTATTTTTTACTGGAAAATTAAGATGGATGCAGTGTAGAGTTATATGTTTCATGTATTGGCAGTATGATTGATGACCTCCCCGCGCCCGGCACCGGACGCGGTCGGCGAGATATTAGCTACACTCCGTCGAGAGCACCCGCTAGGAGATAAGTTACACTGTACACTGGCGATATCACCTGCTAGGAAATAAGTTACACTGTATCCTATTCCCTTGTCGGTAACATTTTTTATTAAGTCATTTACTCACTGAACATGGTTATATTGATGTCGCATGCACTTAACATAGTGTGATTGCGTGACTTGTCAAAGGAATGTGTCTTTTCCAAAACTTACCTGTATATCCTGATCTGACTCACGCGATACTTTGGCAAAATGCGATACTGTGTCTCCTTGAGAGCTTGCTGTGCCGATAATGGCGGGAGTAGTGATGCGACCAACTGAGTGGCGAAGTGCAGAAAAGATTGCTCTGCTGACACGTCGCGTTTAGCGCGCGTGAGTCATGTGCGACGTGTTTGTGTAGTGGCACGCACCGCCGCGCGCTCTATATATTATGTGGACGTATTTTCGCCGATTGCGAACAAATAAATCAGCGAGGATCGGTTTCGTAAACAAACAAGAAAAAGTCGCGGCCTTCAGCCAAAAACAATGCCGCCCTTAATTAGACAGAGCCGCCGCCGCCGCCGCTGACGACAATGAGCCGCCAGATTTATATGAAATTATAATAGAGCTTTATTTCAGTTTAACGACAGAAATTAAGGAAGAGCCGTCTTCGAGACGCCCGACTGAGAGGTGAAGAGCTCTGCTATACCGACCGCTCGCGCTCCCAGTGAGCGCATCTGTACATACACAGCATTGAACATATTAAGTACCTGTAGATACGCTAAACTCAAAAAAAAGGTGGGCGCCTCACTTATCCACCAATGAGGTGATAGATACTGAAGAGTAAAAAAAATAAAGCTAGCTATAAACATGTCTATTATATGCACAGATGTTCAAAACACGCCTGTCTTCTACGTTACATATCTTGCATGCTACTGACGCGACCACGTGTACCTACTAAAGCTTTCAAATACCAGATTTTTTCAATACCGGTATTAGTATGATCAATACCGTGATCACGGTATTGAACACAAGTTCGACTAGGATATTAATAAAAACATTAAAACACGTGTTTTTATTTTTAACCCCGCCGGAAAAAGAGGGGTGTTATAAGTTTCACGTGTGTTGCTGTGTTGCTGTGTATCTGTGTATCTGTGTGTCTGTCTGTGGCATCATAGCGCCTAAACTGATGAACCGATATCGATTTAGTTTTCTTTTGTTTGAAAGGTAATTTTGTCGAGAGTGTTCTTAGCTATGTTTGATTAAAATCTGTTTAGCCGTTCAAAAGTTATGGGCGTTTTACTGTTTGAATCAGAGTGTTTTCGCAAGATAAATGTGTCGGGGATTTTTTAAATTTTGAAATTTTACTTGTTGAATCATTTTTTTTTATGGTTATGTACGCCCGTACATAACCAAAAATAACCTGATTACCCCAACATACGTCACTTAAGGCCTCAGTAATGTTAAGGGTGTGACAGTACATGAAAGTATATGATAAGTTAAAGGACCTACTATATAAGACCTTAAGCCTAACAGTCCCTCCGACCCTAAGATCTATAAGCCCTACAGCCCTAACCTACCATATACCTAGTGTGTGATAAATAAATATATAGATAAGTTCAGGATGAATGCACCATGCGACCTAAGGTTACAGACGGATAGTAGGCACGAATTCCATGTTCAGGAAGGGTACACGAAAAAGACTGATCAGAGATGGCTAGGTGTGTCTTGGCCACAGTGAGGGGTAATGTGACAAGAATATAAATTCAAATCGGTTTAATTAACAATATTTTACAGCTTACATTTTGTCTTAATACACACTAATGCACAAATTGATCTATGTCCTATGCGTGTAAGATGCAATCAAATTATATTTTATCTGGGCCGCAAGTCAGCCGGGCCGAGCGCTGAGTCAATGTCCAAAGGTAACATTGAATAGGTTACATTCTGAAAATAATAATACAAAACTCTCTTATTATTATAACAATTTGGTATTGATTGATTATAGGACTTGGAATTTGGAACGTAATCAAAACTTACACTAAATCTAGACATTTTGCACGTAGGCATTTCACACCGACTTTGCAAAGTACAATGTTAAAGAGATCTACACTTCATCATCATCATCATCATATCAGCCGAAAGACATCCACTGCTGGACATAGGCCTCCCCCAATATATATATTATACATAGGTATTATTATTTCTGGAACTGTAATCAAGCAATCATTTGGGGTTCATTTCACTAACATTCTTATAATTTGAAAAGGCGAACAATAGGGCAACATCAGCTTTCAGTTAATTGGCATCGCGTTTGCAAAGAAGATGTTCGATTTTGGGCCATCACTATGTACACTACATAGATAAATAAGAAAAAATTGAGGAATACCATAAAAATACTAACAAATTAATTTGAAGAAGGGTACATGCGTAAAAAATGATCACATGATAAATTTTTTTACTACGATAACCCTATTTTTAGGGCAGCCATGACAGTTGTGTTTGGCATGACGTTCGACGACTTTGACAGTTTTAGGAAGTGACGTCTTTGAGTCATTCTTTGCTTTGGCTTTGAATTGGATATGTTTCGGCGTTTTTAGTGGTTGTTTTAGTTTTGCAACTCATTTTGATACTACGGATATTGATTGATTGTTTCTCTATTGCAATTTAAATCGTGTTGTTTTTTTAACGGAGATTTTACGATGACACGTCAATCAAATGTCAAAATGTCATTTTTCGCATACTACTGATCTGATCCACCATGTTTAATAGATGTTGTGTTGCTCTCCTTGATAAAGTTAATTTAAGTTTACATTGAAATGAAGTGAAATTAAAGAAAATTAACGGTAAAATACGGTTACTATAAAATATAGCAATATTTACATAAAGTGTACAAAGACCTGGCCCAGGCTCCATACATTTCTGGAACATCTCCTTTCCATACTACTGTAGCTTTGACCACAGAAAGGTTGTTGCAAATATTTTTAAGTTCGAAAATCAAATTCGTCTAGCTAGAAATTGGAGTTAAATATTAGATCCATTGAAAACTTTTGATACACAATCCTTTAGTTTTAATAAGCGCCCAATCATGTCAGATATACTGCTCCATCTTGTCTTACAAGCTAGTATCAAAGCCATTTACTTTTTATGCATTTTAATTTTCAACAACATATATGCTTGTAACAAATCGTCGTTGATTATAGAGATATTAAAATTGTATGATTTTGTTTTTCTGAAAATAAAAAAACGTGATTAGTTAAAGTAAAAAATTACATTATTTAAAGTGGAATTGAACCACAATATCAGATGCTTCAATTCGACGTAAATTTGTGATCCGTTTTTACAAAAAAATTACGATCGCGTATTCACGTGATCCGTTGAGAATTGAAACAAACCCAATCAAAAACGAATATTAATATTATAGATCTACTTACATGTTGTTTAGCAATAATGTTTTGGGACGCCGACACGGTTAACCGAACTATCAAAAATACGCAATAGATCACACAATGACCAAGTTCACATGTTATCCTGGCGCCTTTGAGGAACCGACTAACAAAATAATAACGACATAAGTTGAGTACGGCTCGTTTTCAGGAATCGGAACTCTCACACTTGTTTTTACCAGCGCAAGCGCCCGAAAACAAGTGTGGGAGTAACATCACATCGTAAATTATAACACATAATACAATTTGCTACTACTTAAGGCGGTACCCCGAGCAAAACGCCGCGCAAGCCGTTTTTTGTGCTGTTTTTAGGAGCTATCTACTCGTTATTTAAAAAGAAATATCAATTAATAAAAATACTTTAAATTTCTACATATTATTGATTCTATAATGGTAGATTTAGTTTTTTTTTAATGTTGTATATATTTCACTAATCTACTTCTAAAAAACATAAAAATGAGAAATAATAATTTATATTATGCATCTCCTCGTAAAGTGTTCATTGATTATTTTTTGTACTAACACTAATGGATAGATAATTTAATAACGAACATTTTTGTAGAATTATTTTTTTCAAAAGACCAAAATTCGATTTTATAAAGATTTTATTTTAAAATCTGGGCGTATTCACTACTGTAATTCATGCGCCACCAGTGCCGCTAGACCAATAGGAACGCTCATATCTCATGCCGATTTTTTGGTCAGGGTACCGTCTTAATACAACAAACCACAATATTAGATATTAATATTTGTAATACCGTTATCACGGTATTCGCTCGTCAATACCGTGATTAAAAGTGACCAATATTTATCCGTGATTACGGAATTACGGTATCTCGGAATACCAGTATTAAAAGCCCTAGTACCTACATAATGCTAACAACTGCACTCGCTTCACAGGTTTCCCAGACAGAATACATTAATTATTCAATCATTCGTCTAGAGTATGTAGGTACGGTGCGTGGCGCGGGTGTTACTCCACATGTTGGAACACTCACCTAATGTGGCGATTGGAACACTTGCTCTTCGGAAAATATTTTAATTGTAATGGCGAATATATTTGCAGAAACTTTTAGCATTTAGAGAAAATCTCTAGTGGATAGTAAAGTCTTGAAATAGTGGCACTTAGCGCCTGCCGTGCCGATCACTGAGCTCGCTGAAGTAGCGAGGGTTAGTGCGGGCGGGTGACTCATTTAACGCCGCGAACCACTATCAGCAACGTTATTCTTATTGCACAATGCGCTGCATTTTGCAACAGTGTCCACTACCGACTATCGAGTATCGATAAATCCAGGTTTCGATATAGAATGCTCGGCCGCCGCGCGGCGGTCGGAGGGTGTTACGCGTGTTATAACTAATGAATCGATTAACGCTGGATATCAATTGCGCGTTGTGTGGTTGACACCGCGCGCCGGTCGTTTAAAAACAGTTTATATATGTTGATGGTGCGGCGGGCGCGGGCGGGGCCGGGTCACAGATTACTTAATGCCGGGTGTACTCGCATGAATGTGCTGTGCAGTCATAGCGCTTTATATCGCTTTAGTTGCACAGTTAGTAGCGGCACTAAATGGTGAAGTGTAGATCTATCTATTCACGGATTGCGTTCCGTTTAGATTTCAATTAAAGTATTACTTAACGGTATTGTTTATGATACTGCTTTTATGTGCACTTCGGATGTTTGAAGTGAAATAAACAAATTTTTGTTAGCTTTTCCCCTATGAATCAATATAATAGAGCACATAGGATATATATTATGGACAGGTACAAGTGCAAAGACCTTATACGTATTTTAAGAAGTATAAGGTCTTTGTACAAGTGTGACATAGTGCCGCGCGCGAGGGAGACCATGTGGCGATCATCGACGACCACCACGAAGCGACGCGCGACGGGGGAGGGGGCGGGTTACTCTACGAGTCTTTGGTCAGCTGGACCTGCGAGTGAAGTGAGCCTTAATAGTGTTATTTTTGCAAAATAAATAATTTGTATCAATATCAGCTGTAAACTGATCCGGCCGCTGTAACACGCACATCGTTTGCAGAGCCACTCATGCGAGCGACGCATGCGAGAGGAAGCCATTGTCCGCGCGACACTCCGCCTCGGCGCGCTGTACCGAAGCGGAATTTGACATGTTTTATTAATAATTATTTGTTTTACTCGTATGAAGAACTAGCACTCCACCCGCGACTTCGTTCGCGTGATTTCGTATTTTATTCAAACTGGTAGTTTTTAATTCAACGTTTTACCTTTTAAACTTTAATGACATGTTCGATAAGTTTTAGCTAAATATAGGGCTCGTGGGTAAATAACTGTTATAAGGTCTACCAGAATCTCATGGCATTTATTATTTTTTATAAATTGTGATTTTCATTTGGCAATGTCAATTGTCACCTTTCAAATCAAAGTACTTGATGTGTCAACCGCTGCTGAAATTTTTTGATAAAATCTTGAAAATTTGTTATTTTTGTGAAAATGTCGAAAATCCCACTTCGATCTCAAGCGAGACATATTGTTTTCAATGTGTATCATAAAATAAGGGAAGAAGAAGGCGTAAATCAAACTCAATCTTTGATTTTAAAGTGCGTCGTAGAGTGGACCGGTAAGTTGGACTGACTTGTTTTGATACTTTTAGTTTATTTTATATTTTTCTTACTTCATTTTTATTTCTTTCCATTACTATTATATGGTAAATCGTAGGTCAGGGCAAATCGAATGATGGCTGGCAGGAAATGGCAACAGTAATGTGACTGTTACTAATTCTTCGTCAAGATATTGATTTTAACGGAGATTGAGAATCTTTGACGTAAGAAAAATATTAAGTAATAATCTGCGCCCTGCAGTGGGACGTGTATATAGACGGGAGTTTTTGGCGGGATTTTGTCGAGTGAAGTTCAGTGGCTGTTAATATTATTTGCAAATTGATTCCTAGTGGATATTGTGATATATTATTGGTGTAATTTTGTGTCTCAACTGTCTACGCAACTGGACAATATGTAAAATCATTGACAGAAGCGATCTCGGGATAGTAGAGCGGAGTATTATATTGTAGTATTGACTGCCTCTGCAAAGCTTACTGGGAAGACTGACTCGATACAATTTGCTGCCAAATACTCCAAAAATCATTAGAATCTGTTACATCCGCATTCTAAAGCACACTAAAAAATAAATATAAGATCCAAAACTCTTTCCAAAGACGTGGCTAAAAGGTCCTAGCAACCAGGCCATAAAACTTACATAAAAAAAAGTATATATAGACTGATGATGATGAATGACTAAAAGTAACATGATAATTTTACTATTTTTTACAGACTTTATACATAAAGAGATAGGGTTTGAATATGTTGCCAATGAAAAAGAACCATTTTGATGGAGAGAGATGACATAAAACTACAAAGATACAAGTTTTTGAAATGTTAGTGGAGTTCATGCAATCGTAATCTAGTTTTCTAGTTCTGAATGAGGTTTTAAGTTATTAGTATGATTTAAATGATATATAATAAATTAGTACATAAATTAATATTCAATTGATTTATTTTTCCTATGTTAAGAACCCGATGTACATTATTCATACACATACCTATAATACTTACAGTGGATCTTTGTGTCTCTGAATTGGTTGTAAGACCCCGCGCAGTAGCTATTTTTGTGTAAATGTTGAAGGTGAAGATAGCATTGTATAATTGTCTCTTTCACTCGCTTATGTATGTCACATCGTCTCATCTCGCTTACTCTATGCAGTATACTCGATGACAAACTGTTTCTTACGCAATGGTTGGCAGGACCAAGTTCAAAGACACAAAGATCCGCTGTGACTACTATAATATAGGTACCTCAAGTTCATTAATACTAAAGACATAAATAAAAATTAAACAGTATCAAGATCGTTTAATCCAATTTCCCCAGTATTGCACACAACAAATTTTTATTTCCACATTTGCCATGAGATTCCGGTAGACCTATACACCGGTCAGTCGATCAAAACGTCTGTCATGAGGCTTTACAATAAGATCCATAGCGAGTACACCGCTCACTATTTAATACTATGAAGAAGACAGTGCAGTGGAGCTTTCGCACGAGTCTTAGGATAGATATGGTTAAAAAAAAAACAAAAAACCCGACTGCTGAAGAAGCGAATAAAAAAAAAAGTTAAATCAAAAAACCCGACTTTTTCCCCTTGTTTACGACTTTTTAGTTCGCTTTTGAAGCAGTCGGGTTTTTTGATTTTTTGATTTAACTTTTTTTATGTATAACTTTTCAGTTATTATTTTTTTCGAATTAGATACATTTAAACATATAAGTGTTATATATTTTTGAAATCACCTCTTAAAACACTTTATTTTGATACCCCACACGATTGGTTTGGAAGAAAAAATAATTTGGGCCCCCACAATATGGCGCCCAAAATCTGTCATTTTTATATTGTCCAATTTTAATGTAGCCTATGACACTCGCAGGGTTAAGACGAATCGATTGACGTATGAATCATCAAAATCGGCCAACACGTATGGTCTCTGGAACGCCATATAGGAACAAACATACATACATAGACTGATAAACACATTACCCCCCTTCGGCAGTCGGGTAAAATAAGGTAAATTTTTCAATTCAATTCAATTTTCAATTTTATTTATTCAGTAACAATTCACATTGCGTTCGAATATAATTCAACATAAAACATTAACATAATCAGAACAAATATATAAAAACACATGCAATTCTATTTCAATTAGAAATAGAATTGCATGCAACATTGCAAGGGCTCGCACAAGTTGGACTAATGTCCTGCCGAGTACCGTAAGTCTGTTGAATCCGAAGAGCAGAAGACTGGTTGCGATTTTGAGCCGCATAATTTCGGGTGGAGTAAAAATTACTTTAGTAAGAAAACGAATGCTGCGTAAATTACGCGACACTAAAACGTCACTCACAACTCATTTATTTATTATTAAAATCTCCCTTACAACTATAATTACAGGTAGGCATACTTAATGCGATAGCGTGGTCTTAAAATAAATAATTATAAAACTATGAAAATGTAAATATCTATACAGTCCTTATAAAATAACTTACACTTTTTGTTGCGTTTTGTTTATGTTTGTTTGGCCTGAGACAAACGGTCCAGTTCGGTAGTTGAAACCCCTGAAAAACCGTTGACACCCCTAAATCTTCTTCTGAAAAACTAATGATGGCAAATTATTATTTGCTCAAGGAATAGGTTTTTCATACAAATAAATGTCTCCCTTTACACCACTTTAAAGGTTGCATTTCTAAAAATCCCTTCTTAGGGCTCCCCTACATCATAAAAAGAAGCTATGCGCAGTAAAACGCACCGGAAGACGTTGCGTTGTAAGGCCTTACACCAGGTGGACCGATGACCTGATGAAGGTTGCGGGGATCCGCTGGTTACGAGATGCACAGGACCGGTCAATGTGGCGCCGCTTGCGGGAGGCCTATGTCCAGCAGTGGACGCCTTTCGGCTGATATGATGATGATGTGCAGTAAAATACTTCAAAAATCTTGATCACACCCTAAATAGTACTTTGGATATAGTTCCAAAAAACTATTAACAACCTATATTATTTATTAAGTTGTGCCAAATTTCAAGTTTTTCCAAGTTGTTGTAGCGTTACGTATAGCTCAGTGGAGCTATACGTAAGCCACGTTAATAAAAAATAAGATAAAAGGTAAGGTCCGGCTTCGCGCGACGTAGGCAGCTAATCAAGCAGCAAGACGAACAGGAGGATGTGGTATGCCCGAGGTAGACAGATGAGCAGGCAATCGGGCAGGTAGGAAGTTGTGTAGACAGCAGAACGGCAGATGAGCAGGCAATCAGGCAGGTAGGCAGGTCAGCAGAACGAACAGAAGGATGTGGTATGCCCGAGGAAGACTGATGATCAGGCAATCGGGCAGGTAGGATTGTTTCACAGGTAGTGACGTAGGCAACAAGGAGTGTCGAGGAATCAGGGCTGTGACGTTTCACGCCACGCACGCACGCCAGATATGAAGGTACACGATAGGCAGGATCCAGACAAATGATACTCAGTATATCACACACAATATATATTATTGGAGCACTTCAGATAATAATAGTTATACATGAGCTGATAACTCAACTGTTTTTAAGCGTTTTAGAATAGAAAATACACTTCGTATACGTATAACCGACTCTTCCTGTTCAGACCAGACTCTAGACTGGAAAAATCTGAAGCCCGTTTTTCATTCGATCTGCCATCCCTTCTAAATTCAAATCTCAATAAGACCAGAACGATTAAAAACCGGCTAAGTGCGAGTCGGACTCGCGCACGAAGGGTTCCGTACCATTATCGCAAAAAACGGCAAAAATATCACGTTTGTTGTATGGGAGCCCTCCTTAAATATCTATTTTATTCTGTTTTTAGTATTTGTTGTTATAGCGGCAACAGAAATACATCATCTGTGAAAATTTCAACTGTCTAGCTATCACGGTTCATGAGATACAGCCTGGTGACAGACAGACAGACAGACGGACCGCGGAGTCTTAGTAATAGGGTCCCGTTTTTACCCTTTGGGTACGGAACCCTAAAAACTGCTTCACAAAGGCGGGTCAGTCTGCTCTGACCTTACAATAATGTACAACTAGCTTAAGGAAAGGTCTAGGTAATCCATGGTACCTATGGTATGTCTATGGCTTTAAGAAAATAAAATAAACAGACAGATGTCATGTCAGATGAAAATGTCACAGTAGAAAAATATTGCAAGAATTATAAATTACGAATATAATTTAAGTTCAGATATTTAAAACAGTCAGAGATAACTAAATATGCTTTCTAGATGTAATAATACAAAGAATATATATAAAAATGAGTTACACAAATTGATACAATATCAAAAGATGTGAAGATGGATTGTATAGTGTTATAAAATCGTAAGTATATGTGGAATAAATACCACAATGTTCAACACTCCCCAAATCATCTTTTAGGGGTAGTTTGGAAAAACGAATAATGAGGAGGTAGGGTAGTTAATAGTTTAATTAACTACCCTACCTACCCTTATAAATTATATTAAATATATATATTTTTTTACTTTTGAGTGCGTTGATCGATCAGTGAGTCAGTCAGTTTATTCTTTTATATATACCTAGGGTGGCCAAAAAGTCATGGATCAAATGCAACTAGGGTTTAGATAGGGCCATCAGCTGCAAAACATTGTTCTACGGGAGGACCTTAAGGTCAACCTCTGCAGAGTTATAATTTATTTTGTGTTTTTTTTTTCCTTTTTTAGTTTTTTTATTTGTTAACATAGGTAAATAGATTTTGTTATCAATCTATCTATCTAAACATAGTTTGCACGGTTGCCTATCATAAGTTCGAAAAATATTTGACTGAATTCCATTTTACCTAAAACTGATCAACTATTAGAGTTTCGTTTTTTTTTACTTGATCGAAGTCACGTCTGCCACTGTCTCAGTTTTCTTATTATCAATTCGATATTTTTCTTTAGTCCGACGTTTCGTTTGGTCGAAAAACTTTTTACCGAAGTTACACTTAGCCGAAATAATATTTGTTCGAAGTATTTATTTTTATACGCATATCAAAATACTAAGGTAGAGAGAAACAGTAGGCGAATCCAAATGTTTAAAACAGCGATGTGAAAAAAATATTAATGAATTAATTAATAAAAATGGCTAATGCATGACAGCTATGAATAAACCATTTGCATGAAAATTCAAAATAAATACGTAAACATAGACAAGACTGCGTGAGTCGGTTTTGCAGCGATTCGTTTCTGTCACTAAATTTTGTAGCACAACATAATATATTGACTTTTAATGACACTATTTCAATTTTAAATTGAAAATGCTAACAAGTAACCGGCTATACATTTGTGACCAAATAATATTCCGCAAAATGTTGTTTCAGTGGGGTGAAAATATGACAAATGAGAAAAGTTCAAAAGAGGCTTCGATCAAAAGCAAAAAGTTATTTTGTAAATCGGTGAAATGTAGTTCGGTAAAATAATACATATGCCACATGATACTTCGATGATCTGAAAATATTTAAAACAATGCTTAACGCAAAAAAGACGTTTGAGAATCAGAATCAGAATTTTATTTTCTAAAAATTTAGGTACAGTTTAAGATAAATAACATAAAAATGAGATCAGCTACATTTTACCTTACGGCGTGCAAATCATTACATTAATAAAATACAAAAAAATGTCAAACATACAAACAAAATACAAAAAAGAATGTCAAAAAAAAAACTTTTTACAAAAAAATACAACCGACTTCCAAATAAAAACACTACAAAGTAAAAAATAAATTCAATTTCGGAAGTCGGTGTTCCTGTTTTCGTTTCTTCGTTTTTTGACACCGACTTCCGAAATTGAATTTATTTTTTACTTTGTAGTGTTTTTATTTGGAAGTCGGTTGTATTTTTTTGTAAAAAGTTTTTTTTTATTTTTCACTTTTTAGTTGTGTTACATAATGGACCAGTTCTATAGTTCTATAGGTTAGGTACCTATAATGCCCAAAGTGAAGCCAGAATTGATTATCACAATAACATGAATCTTAAACAAAACCGGTGGAATGAGAGTATACCAGGGTTAACTGTTCACACCTGCGTACTGCTTTAGAGCGTACTAGTGTGATGTTATGTAATGGTAAAAACAATAAACAGACATGCGATTGCAGCTATCCCGAGTGATTTGCCGTCATTTATTGAAGAGTTCTGATGTATATCTCCAAAGTTCTTCATCAGATCTTCATAAAATTTAAATGGGACCACATGACAAGCACCAGCTTTCAAATAAAAAAAGAATCATCGAAATCGGTTCACCCAGTGAAAAGTTCTGAGGTAACAAACATAAAAAAAAAAAAAAATACAGTCGAATTGAGAACCTCCTCTTTTTTGGAAAGTCGGTTAAAAATACAAATAAAACATAAAAAACGTTGGTCAGTAGATTTCGGTAAAATGAAATTCAAACAAAAACAATTCGGAAAAGTGATCGGTTCCCAGTTTGCACATAATATGTTTGGTAAATGGCAATTCATCATCAGGGAGACACGCTACAAACCTGCACATTGAAACGCCGCGAGCTGCAGAGTGGCAAGTATTTCAAACGACATATAAACGTGTCGAGCCGCAAAATGGCAAGTAATTTAAATGACATATAAACGTCGTGAGCTGCAGAGTGGCAAGATATTCAAACGACATATAAACGTCGCGTGCCCCAGAGTGGCAAGTAATTCAAACGACATATAAACGTCGCGAGCCGCAGAATGGCAAGTAATTCAAACGACATATAAACGTCGCTAGCTGCAGAGTGGCAAGTAACTTAAACGACATATAAATTCTCCGCTATTTTATTCTGCGCTACAAAGTGAGGACGCCGTACATTTTCGTTTGCAGTTTACTTTGTGCGACCGGGCGGTGACAAAGTGCTCCAAATATTATGTATCTAAATATTGCTTTCTAAGCGTTCGTAACCCTGTCGGCGCCCGAGCCCCGAGCTCGTGCCACGAACCCCGGGTACAAACGTATCAGCTTGCAGATAATGAAGGTGACTCACCGGCTGCTATAAATTATATATTATCTGTGGTTGCTATCTATCCCGCGCCTCCTCTGGCCCTGAGCCCATACCTCCTGTAGGTAGGTAAACTACCTACTCGCACTGAGTCGACAATTTCTCTTATCTGATTTCTTTGATTACAAAAACATAAAGTCTCGTCGAGTAAACGGAGCCGCCCGCAGATGCAGAACTCTTTATTTATTGAGATGAGACGATACGCCTCGCGCCTCGGTATATAATACAGTCGCAGTCGGTACGAACCATTCTCCACCAAATTACCAATTTTACGATTTGAATAACACGAACAATAACATCGCAGACTAGTTATCTGATAACATTATATTACATTTTATAAGATAATTAGGTCGTCCTGGGTTTCAAACGGGCTTTTATAGTTCTGCTATTTCTATTCAAAGATGGAAGTGGTAGTAGGAGCAGCACAGTATACATATCGCGGTTCGGTTCACGTCCTTCCTATCTTCATAATTATTATTCAGACTCTCGTAAACTTCTTCTTCTCAACTGGATTCCGATTATCGCACCCATAAACAATAAAGCTTAATTATAATAATGAAATGACAAACATATACCAGTCCTAGGTTGGTACATCTAGCATCCAAGACGCAGCGAGTCGCGAGAAAACAACTCTATTAAGTGATGTTCGGTCTGTGACGTCCGGACCGGTCAGACCCGTTCCGCCTCGGTCCGCTTCCTCCGGCGACTAGTGGTGCTCCGCAGACCAGTCATCAGTCGCCGACGACACGGACCCGCGGCCAATGAGCGGCAGGAGTTCACCTGCACACTCACACACACACACGTACACTCACACATCGCACTAGTAGCTAGTGAGCTGACTTCATTTTGAAGCTAAAGTAGTAAACAAGTATACTTACACAAGTAAAATACTTTCTTTGAAATCGTGATCACGTGAAAGAATTATCATTCCCTATGTTTATTATAAAGTTACAGTATCAGATTGTAGACACCGAGGTTGAGGCGGGTCTTCTGTAGTGGATCAAACGTACCTACGCCATGTGGCCGCCTACCATGTTATAATGTTAATGTGATGATCTTTCCTTTTGTCGTCGATATCGAGTGAGGATCCGGCCGCCGCGGCTAACGTGAAACGTTCCACAAAGAGTCGCGTGACGCGCCAGACGAGCGCACAGAAGAACGAGAAAACAATTTGTATTGCGTTCGGTTCTGCCTTATGAACCGACCGGACCGATCCATCGGTCGATGTGGTGATGCTTAGGCCTTTGTTAAGCAGTGGACGACTTTCGGCTGAAATCATAAGATATATTTATTTTGTAAAACATTAGTACCTACAGTATCTTCTCTAGGTCTTATAACTAATATGAGGTGGCTACATGTTTTGCCATTTATGGCGTACACAATTGCAAGCAAACAAGCAACAAACAACACAAAAAAATACAATGTCAAAATTTTTATTTAATTTGAGTAAGACAGGACAAAAAAATAAGCAAAAAAAAAATACATGAAAAAAAAACAACAAGCAAAATATCGTTTAAAAATTCATCTACTCTGTAATATCACTTCTGTAGTAATAGCCACTGAAGAGGCTTTTTAAATTTGTTTAGAGGTATACATTTAATAATATCAGGTATTTTATTATAAATATCTGGAGCAATACCAAAGAAACTCTTTTTCAATAAAGCAGGTTTTACACTTGTTTTGACAAAACACATTATCATATTGGGCAGGAATTGGGGTTCTCATATCTGCTGAAAAATTTTGAAACAATTGTTGATAAGCTTTTACAAATAAAGCAAGTTCAATTACATATAAAGATGGAAAAGTCAGTATTTTTATTTTATAGGGCACGCCACCATCTGTTGCTCTTATTAGACCACACTTTGATCGTATATGACGGCAGCCATATGATTTATCAGCTGAGAGAGATGGCGACTACATGGCGCTAGTGGAACGTGCACCGGACTCATCTTGAACAAATCATTCACTATCTGTCATTTGGCTTAAAAGACTTGAAGTTAAATCAAATAAAATAATGTGACGTTTACCCCCCCACTGGTGATCGCCTTTATAAGGAGCTGCACTGTTCAGTCGGTACGCAACCGATTCGTTCCGTCCTCACCGTAGAGGCCCGTCGCGTGTTCCTTCAATAAATTCCCGCCAGCCCGCGAATAGCTGAGCATTAGTTAAATTATTAGATATAAAGGAGTTTCTTATCCGTTCTTCTCCACTTAGGTAGTTTACGAACGGAAAGTAAATTCATTAATCTAGATCCAGCATAGCTGTCCCCCAGCGACGCCCTGAGCCGAGGTTCGACCCCAACTGGGGTAGCCCTCAGCGTTGTCGCTTAGGTTTAGTACTTGTTTGTGCCTTGCTGGAGGCTATAATATAGCTTAGTCTCCGTAGGTCAGTCCGGTTAAGCAGCAGCCAATCACTTAGATTGAATCTGCGAGACGCCACTTAGAAAAAAAAAAAAAAAACAGTCGGTACGCAATTCGAACGGATGCGTCTTGGTGCACGGACCACTGTCTCTCGACAGTCAGTACTGCCCAGTATTTGGATGTGGAACATTGTCTCCGACAAGTAGTACTATCCTTATTGCGGTGGGTGCATGGAACACTGTCCCTGACAGCCAGTACTGCCCTATGTGACCGCCTTTATGAGAATCTGTCCTTATGCGAACAAAGGTTATTAGTAATTTAATTAATTGGATTTAACTCTCTATTTTCTAGGTTAAGATAACTGATTGTTTAACTAAAATAAATTTGTATATGGCCATATCTGAGTTTCACTCCTGATGTCTGAACTTAACCCGACATCAGAAACTGGGATCGGATTGTTCGCCCACCTCCAGCACTTTATCGTCACAAAGTATGCAGGAAAATATTCCGCTACCTTCGAACAGTTAGAAGCATTTTTTCAAAATTAACTGATGCCCTACTACCTCGGTCCAATGCGCCACCACAACCTTTCGTATCGTTAGTACCTTTTGATCCTGACGACCCCAATTCAATCATGACGCTGACCCATTGTCTTCGAGGCCGTGCAGCTACATTACTGACCAAGATACCTCCCGGTCAATGAATGGGAAGATATACAGGAGATTTTGAAAGCTCAGTTCTCTCACCCTATGCTTATTCAGGATCATTTTGACAGTATTCTCAAATTTCTACTTAATTCTAATGAGATCACACGTAAAACAACGCTAGTGAAAATGGCGGTTACATTCTTGCGAGGAAAATTGCGGTGACAGAAAGAAGTTGTGGTTCGTTTCTACGACTACCCTCAGTCTTGAGTAGTGGAGAACTAGTCCGGAGCGGAGCTTCAAGGAAGCTAGCAACAAGTAAGTAGCTGGACAGGTGAAGGAGGAGCTTGTGGACTTGTGGAAGGGTCCATGCTCACAGATCTTTGTGCCGGTCTGGTTAGTCCTTTTCATTTTGTTATGACTGTAGACAGGAGTGTTCATTATTCAAAATTCTGGTTTTTTGTACAGTATGGCGGTTTCTGGTTCATCGGGGTGGCCCGTGTCAGGTTACAATTTCATGTTGGGTATCGATGGTCGAGTTTTGGTGTTGTTGAGTATTTATTATTCTACTATCACTGGCAATAACCTTTGACTGGCCTTGGCTGAATATTATTGTTTGGAAGTTAAAACGATGTAGATACAGTGACGAACCTGCCAAACACGTCATTCTGGAAATTATGATAATTCCTGGTTATATTATTGGTTTCGAGTTCTTGCAGTTTGATTATGTGATTTTTGTGCTTCTTCTTTTCAAGTTGACGTTGAAGTGTTTGAGTTAGTTTGGACTTAGTATGCGGCCTCGTTGTTTGCGACTTTGAGTGCCACTGACGCTATGGCTTTCGTTGAATTCTCTAAAGCACATATACCTGCCTGGGCGCTTGGGACACTGTAGTGGGTGGTTCATGTTTTGGACAGGAACTCTGCACTTTACATTCGGTGTCCATAATGACCTATTTGGCCATGCAAGTTTAGGTTACTACTATTACTAGAAGCTCCTGGCTAAATAATAATAGCCGCACTGGTCAATCATCAAGGTTAAGCAACGCTTGACGAGGTCGGTCCGTGAATGGGAGACCATTTTAACATACCGGGTTTCCTCCGTGCCTCTGAAAGCACGTTAAGCCGTTGGTCCTGGCTGTCATTTGAAGATCTTTGACAGTTGTTGCGGGTAGTCAGAAGCCTGAGCCTGACACCAGTCATGCCAAGGGGTACCGTGTTACCCAGTTACTGGGTTGTGGAGGTCAGATAGGCAGTCGCTCCATGTAAAACACTGGTACTCGGCTGAATACAGTAGGACTGGAAGCCGACCCCAATGTAGTTGGGGAAAGGCTGGGCAGATTGATTGGTTTAGGTTACTACACCGATGCACCGGTTGATTGCTGTCAAGGCTGTAGTACTATCCTTATTGCGGTGGGTGCATGGAACACTGTCCCTGACAGCCAGTACTGCCCTATGTGACCGCCTTCACTGCAATTATTACTTATTTAATTAATTGGATTTTACTTTAATCTATTTAATTGGATTTAAGTCTCTATTTTCTAGGTTAAGATAACTGATTGTTCAACTAAAATAAATTTGTTTATGACCATATCTGAGTTTCACTCCGGATGTCTGAACTTAACCCGACATATACATATTTTTAACCAACATACCAAAAAGGAGGAGGTTCTATGTTCGACTTCATGTATGTTTTAATTTGTTGAAGATCTGATGAAGAACTTCGGAGATATACTCTTCAATAAATAACAGAAAATCATTCTGGCTTGCTGCAATCGCATGTCTATTTATTGTTTATACCATTTCATAACATAACATCATGCCAGTACGCTCTAAAGGGGTACGCAGATATCTCATTTCACCGGTTATGTTCAAGTTTCATGTCATTCGTTAATTAATTGCCGTCCGGCACTGCATCGGTCCTTACGGCACTGAAATGGCTCGAACCGCCGAAGTCGAGAGTCGGACGCGCCGCGATCGCTCAGTTAATTAATTCTTGAGCTGAACGACGTTGCCGATTGATTGCGAAAAATACATTGAATTACGACAGAATTGTAAGTTAATCACATTTACTTTCCCACAAACGTATTAACGCTGAATAAAGTTTCGGTTCGTAACAAACATTTTGCCTCATACATAATATTATACGAGGTGCGGATCTGTGTGTGCGCGGACCAGTGTGTGCGCTCCTCGCAGCGTGCAGCGGTATGAAATAGGTGAAGTCAATCAACACGTTTGTGTCGCGCGAGGGATGACGCCGTGTCCGACCGCGTGTCTGTGTCACGAGTAGCGAGTGAGGCTTCATTAAAAGTGCCTCGAAATAACACAAACAGGATCCGATTATATGCGTGACGAGGTTCACGTTTGATGCGCACATCACATTTTAATCTCTTTAATAAGCCGAGGTTTGTTTATGCAAACAAATTTAACTAACCAGGGAATGTTAATAATGCACTATGGTTTTTGTTTATGTTTTAAGGTTCCGTACCCAAAGGGTAACAACGGGACCCTATTACTAAGACTCCGCGGTCCGTCTGTCTGCCTGTCACCAGGCTGTATCTCATGAACCGAGATAGCTAGACAGTTGAAATTTTCACAGATGATGTATTTCTGTTGCCGCTATAACAACAAATACTAAAAACAGAATAAAATAAATATTTAAGTGGGGCTCCCATACAACAAACGTTATTTTTTTACGGAAAGAGGGTAGACCGATTTGTCTCCTCATAAACATCCACCCGCAAGAACTTCAGTTTATCTGTGATCATGGTGCTTGCAACAGCACCGAAATATCGGCAACTCGCAACAAACAGTAAACATGGTAAACAACCCGTTAAAAAAAACCCGTTTCTAATGTTAATGTTAATATACAAACATGGTTCTGAAACTGATTTTACATTGTCCATATCTATCAAACAATCATTTCTTCTGGCAAGCCATGCCCTAGCAGACTGCTGCAAACCATAAACTGCTTTTTTTAAGTTTAAGAACACAATTACTTGGACAATTTAAACAACGAGGTGCCTGCTTGTACACATTTTCTGTTAATTACCTTTTAAAATGCTGAAACTGAATTTTAAAATGAAATTTTACATTTAATGCAAAAAGAAGTCTAAGTGTAGAGTACCTGCCAGTGGTGAATAAGTCTCATTAAAATCAACTCCCATACTGCTGAGTTAAACCTTTCGCCACAAGTCTAGCTCTATACCTGACACTTTTATTGCTTTCTGGCTTTTTTTTTTGAACACCCATTTGCACTTTACTACTCTGTCTGCCTCCTCTTGGCTAACAATCTCCCACGCTTGATTGTCTTCAAACGCTTGAAGTTCATCGGACATAGCCTGCTGCCACTTGTGTTTCTCTGGACCGTTGGCAGCTTCATCATTAATGTCTTCAGTCCAAGGCTCTGGTTCATCAGACACACAAAGATTTTAAAACCATACCTTTCAGGAGGTTTTCTAACACGCTTTTCCACCAATCGAGGCCTTTCATTTTCAGATAAATCTTCTTCTTCAGATAATCTCTGATAAGACTCTCTTTCAGTTGCACTTGTACTTTTTTCTTAATCATATACATAAGTAGGATCGTCCTGATTTGTCAATGTTATTTCACATTCTTCCGTAGAAATTTCCTCTTGTACTGATTGTTTTGGCGATGGGTCTTTGAAGAGGTTTCATGAGTTGAGATGCATTGCCTTTGAATTATGGTAAAGATTAACAGAATTGTTACAATTACTTTGTTTAGTTGAACTTGTTGATCGTCGGACTTTTTCCTAATAAAGTGTTGTTTGGGCAACTTTGGTACGAAAACTTGATAGGCCCCCCAACTAGCAAAATCAGTGCTTAAAACGATCTCAAGACTACTTTTATTTTCACTTAAAAGAAACTTGTAGCATGCTACAAAGCTGGATTTGGGCGCAGTTATAGATGCGTTTATTTCTATAACAATCTTATAATCAACTTATAAAATGTTTCTAAGCCCTGTAATGTACTTGACGAAGCGCAATAGTTTCTATAATGATATGAGACTACACAATTACAAGTACAAACGCTCTTAGTAGTATCTGGCATAAGTATCTTACTAAACCAATCTTGTTTATATGGCACTAGTAATGTACTTAATTATCAGTTATAAGTATATTTTATTAAAGGTTATCTTTGTGCTTCGGCTGGTGGTGCCGGTTGTTTTGTGGTAAATATTTTTAATAAAAAAGTAAGTACGATTGCTATTACTATTATTTTATACTATTGTAAAACATAACTAATAATATATTGTAAATATAGCGTGTGAACTCTTGGGGAAGTCATATTTACTGTAAATGTGTACCGCAATTTAGTTAGTTTTACGATGCGCTTCGATAAATAGCACGTTAGTATATTGTTGTAAATAAATTATTTCATCAATCCTAATGAGCATACGCCATGTTTTAAAATTGCCCTTCAATAAGTACTTTATAGAACCTTTGTAGGTAAATTAGTACTTATAGCAGTTTCTGTCTAAATAACACGCTTCCATTTTAAAACAAATTAGGGTTCCCTTGAAGTCTGCCTGCTAATGATTATTTTCTTTTTTTTAGGATTAATTAACAAGATGGTTGCATTTCTAGATGTCGACTGGATGTGTTATTTTAAATAAGTCGAATAATTAAGCTTCAATAATGAAACATAATGTAGCTAAAAATTCATGATTGAGACTGATTGTAAAGACTAAGATATATCTAATTTTGAATAAAACATAATGGTAATAAAGATTTATTTTTATTTTATAAGAAATTCATGTTTTTTTTCATAGTCAGTAGTCTCTTCGATATTTAAATCGTATTCTTCGTCCCAATTTTCAACTTCTTCACTTTCTGAGTTGTGGGGAAAGGATGAAAAAATATTTTTTATCGCGGTACCCTCAATTACTTCACCTGCGTTTACACTTGACGCGCTTGATTTATTTTCTATCCTGTTGGTTTTATTCCTGAAGAACCTGGCTTCATTAAGTCTTTATACCTATTTGTTACACTTAACTCCTGTAACCACCACTTCTTTAATTCATGATAGATATTTTCTCAAGATAAAGGGGAACAACAGAATGTTAACAAAATGGCTGATGTTTACTAATAAAGTGTTTAATCTAATAACTTATAAGCTTTTTTGATCTTATAGCGCTCTTTTTAAGTCCTATTAGATTTAAAAAAGTCTCGAGCAAGATTATGACGACAAAATCTTATACTCGTCTCAGCCAAGTAAGTTATAATATCTTTTTCTCTCAGAAAATGCTACTATAGGATTAAAATATTATTCAGGATTATTTAGTCTTACTGAAAACAATTATAGAAGACTTATTCCTAAAAGTGTCCTAAAAGATAATTTTGTAGTTACCTATAAGACTGAGATATAAAGGCAATTACTCTTGAGGATATCTGTGCTCGTAAAATGCTATTACTAGAAAATGAGTTCTGTAAATGATTGAGAGGTCAGTCTTGAAGCAAACTATAAGACCGAGATATAAAAACTAATGCACTTGAGTGTGTTAAGGCTTGGAAAATGCTATTATGAGTTAAGGGATCTACCGCAATGGCTTTTTAAGAACGTTATTAGTAGTGATAGACTTATAATCTTTCCTTATAGGATTACTTTGCTAGTTGGAATTTATTAAGTCTGCGATAGGTGATTATGGCAAGACGGAGATCGTTATACACCGAAAGCTTTAAATACGTACGCTTAGAGCTACCAGTATGCATAAGGTAGGATAAGGAAAATGCCAACGGGTCATGTACCAGTCGATGTTGATGTTAAAAGGATTTTAATGATGATGAGCAAACTTAAGATGTCGAGTGATTGAGTCTATCAGCCGTATTATGTTTGACCGTACCAGTGGATTCTGGCGGAGGTCGGGGTCTAGAGAGACCGTTGTGTGAGAGCAATGTGATTGCTGGTCGGCTAGAGAGCCGTGGCGTTAGTTTTTACTCGAGGGTTTCTATACGCTTGGCAGTTTTTACTGCAGCAGAAGTTTTAAAGTTTGTTTGGAATGACTGTGGTACATGGCCCAGGGTAATGACTTAGTAAAGGATCAGAGTTCTAAAATTTCTCTATTATCACGAACCCAATGAACTAGTTTGGTCAGGAGTAACCGAGCGTTGTGTTGCAATTGTTGGCCTGTGTGGCAACTGTTGGCCTGTGTGGCAACTGTTGGCCTTTATGGCAACTTTAGGCCTGTGTGGCAATTGGAGGTCTTTGTAGCTACTGTAGGCCTGTATAACACCTTGAGTCTGTGTGACACTTTGTCTGGTGTTTGAGGAACCTTACAGAAAGTTCATATTAAGTTATAAAGTTAAAATAAAGTAAACTCGCATAGTCACGCGAGAGGTGAGGTCACCATGTTAATGTTGATGACGTCCGAATAGTCTTCATTACGAAAATTGAAATAATTTTGGCTTTTCTAATTTTGATTACTATGCGTAGACCGTGTTAGTAAGACACAAAAGCCCAAGTACCAATTGAGATTGAATTGATCATGAATTGACTTAACATAGTTCAAGCTAAATGTCTGTGTGAACGGGTTTTGAGTTCAGAGAGTTGAGTTGACTCGACATCGTGAGGATGTATGAGTAGACCAATGGTTATTGCTAAGAGAGCTATGAGATAGCTAGGAGCGCTATGTGATGGCTAAAGATCTTCAATAAGATAACTGGTGTCTTGTTTCTTTTGTTTCATTTAATATGACATTAATAACTATCAGTGGTACTTGGACTTTGTAATCACGAAGATTGGGTGCTTTTAGGTACCAGATCGATAATTAAGTTGCTATTTTCTTTAAATTGGAAATAGAATTACTCGTTCGCAAAAGTGAACAGAGAGATTTGAATGATCATTTTTGATTGATTCAAAATGTTTCCTCACCCACCTAGTTTGAGTCAGGATTGGATGAGCGAATTCTGTTTGGAAATTTTGTGTTTCAGAAAAACATCCCTTGTATGATGGGAGACTGGCGGGTCGGAGTTGACTAAGAGGGCGTGTGGCGCAATACGACATGAGATTGCATGGAGCAAGGACAAGAAGATGATGCCTGTGGGTGATAGATTTGGGGATCTGTCACCTGAGAGAGGCCCCAGAAGGCGACGTGCTGTGTTCCACGCTTGCCTCTCAAGAGGAACTACGGCCTTAAGAACACCATGTGGTTTTAGTCAGTAGGAGTCTGACAGACCCCTCAGCTTTCCCCAAGAGCTGAGGACATCCATGAGGATTTCCACATGATTCGATACACTGTTAAAACCTGACAATGAGGAACAGACGAGGACGCCTGTCTCGCAGGATGGCCGTGTCGGGTTTAGTCAATAGTACGGACGTTAAAACAAATCGCAGGCACGCCATCTGGCGGCAAAGCAAGAAAAACTACGCGTTGGCGCGCTTTTTCTAACCACTTGTGTGGTGGGGAACACATAATATGGCAGTTCACTACTGACAGCCTTAGAGCTAACACGTCGTAGAATCAGTGTCGATCCGTAATATTAGTAAGCAAGAATGTAACTGTGAATAATTTATGTGCTTTCATTTGCACGATTGTACCCAACGCCCTGCCCACACACGATATCCTAACCTAAGGGAATACATCCTGACTTCCCGATGGTTTACATCTATCGTCCAGCCTTGATGCGACATATATATTTATATTATCTAATTTGTTGTGAAAAAACACTAGATATTTACCTATGTATGAAAATATAATAGATTTTTTTCTTATGCATAAATAGATAAGTAGTAGGTACTATTTATTGTGCGCAAGAAAAATTGTGTGGCTCGTTAAAAACTTTGAAATTTTGTAAATTGTAATTTTTGACTCTTCCGATTCAAAAGATTGCCTACCCCTGTCCTAGTACATATTTTAATCATTAGATGGAGTTAGCATGAAATAAAATAGTGTTATTTTGGTATTAATAAACATATTCTATAATATCGAACGAATTTCTGTCGTCCCACTTTAACTCCAATGCTGAAACCTGATGGGTCGCTGGCTCACTCTGCAAGTGAGAAAGCAAATTTATTAACATCTCTCTTTGCTAACAATTCACGTCTGGACGCTGGCTCCAAGCAACCACCTACTGTACCTCATTGCGACTCTTCAATGCCGGAGATAGCTGTGCACATTAAAGAGGTCCGGAGAGTATTGTGCAGTCTAGACGTGAATAAGGCCAGCGGGCCTGACGGTATGCCAGCGAGAGTGCTGAGGCAGTGTGCGCCTGAACTGTCTCCTGTGTTGACACGCTTGTTCCGACTCTCTCTTGTTAAAAGAACGGTGCCGAAATCCTGGAAGCTTGCAAATGTTCAAACAGTGCCCAAAAAAGGCAACCGTGCTGACCCTGCCCATTACCGTCCGATCGCCATTACCTCCATTCTGTGCAAAGTTATGGAAAGGGTACTGAACAGTAAGTTGTTGACCTACCTTGAAGACAATAATCTTCTCAGTGAACGTCAGTATGGCTTTCGACGGGGACGGTCAACTGGCGATCTTCTCGTGTATGTCACGCACTGCTGGGGCGAAGCCATCGAGAGACACGGCGAAGCACTTGCTGTATCGCTTGATATCTCGAAGACCTTTGACAGGGTCTGGCACGCAAGTCTACTCAGTACGCTTCCTGCCTATGGCATCCCCGCTGGTTTTTGTAGCTGGATATCACAACTTATCATAACTTCCTTAATGAACGGTCGATCCGAGTAGTCATTGACGGCTGCTCCTCTGACCTTATGGCTATTGATGCCGGCGTTTCTCAGGGGTTTTTTTTTTTTTTTTTTTTATATATTATAGTCTCGCGCTTGACCACTATCTCACCTGATGGTAAGCGATGATGTGGTCGACGGTGAAGCACGCTTGCCTAGAAGTAACCTATTCACTCTTGACTTAAAAACTCCTAGATTGTAGCTATCGGGAAACACAGACTCCGGCAGGGAATTCCACTCATTAGCTGTACGCATAATGAAAGTATTTCCAAAACGTTTAGTGCGTATGGGTGGTATGTCTACCATGTAGCGATGGCGCATCGCCGTACGTCTTGTAGTCCGATGATGAAACGGGCTTGGTGGAATTAGATCATGCAATTCCATCGCACACTCCCCGAAATGCAACCGATAAAAGACCGACAAGCTGGCAACTCGGCGACGATGTTCAAGGCTCTGGAGCTTTGACTTAACCAGTGCCTCATCGCCGATGAGCCTTTTGGCCCGCTTTTCGATCGACTCTAGTGCATCAAGCTGATATTTGGCGGATCCGTCCCAGAGATGAGAACAGTACTCCATGCATGGTCGAACTTGCGCTTGATACAAGCTGAGCAGCTGCTCTGGCGTGAAGTACCTTCTAACCTTTGCAAGGATCCCCAGCTTTTTGGCAGCCAGCTGAGCCTTTGCCTCAATGTATGGGCCAAAATTGAGAGTCGATGTCAACGTAACGCCAAGAAGCTCAAGATGGTCAGTTATTGGCACGGTCACATCTCGGAAAGTTGGAGCCGGTTGGAATTGGCTCTTTTTAGCGGGAAAAAGACACGCCTGGGTTTTAGCAGCATTAAACCTGACCAGATTGGCATCGCCCCATTTGGAGACTGCCTGCAAGGACAGGTTCAGGCGCTCCACCATGGCCTCCCGCAGAGACTGGATCTGAGGTCCGGTAGCTCGAGCGTTGGACATGTATCTCTCAGCAACAGTGCTGTCGTCTGCATACCCAAAGGTGCCGGGTTTTAGCAGATCGTTAATATGCAGCAAGAATAAAGTTGCTGAGAGTACCGACCCCTGAGGGACCCCGGCATTGATATCCAATTGGTCCGACGAGCAGCCATCGATAACCACTCGAATGGACCGATCTCTCAGGAAGTCTGCAATCCAATCACACAGACCACCGGGCAAACCGAATGAAGGAAGCTTACCAATAAGGCTTTCGTGCCAGACCCTATCAAAAGCCTTCGAGATGTCGAGGGAGACGGCAAGCGCTTCCCCGTGCTTCTCGATGGCCTCACTCCAGATGTGAATGGCATACGCTAGAAGATCCCGAGTAGAACGATTTCGGCGGAAGCCGTATTGGCGGGCACTAAGAATATCGTTAGCTTCTAGTGTGGTGTGTCACGTACGTCACGTTTAGATCTTAGTTTAAGTTAAGGTAGATAAGCTATGTCCATAGTTATATTATGATATATGTCACGCACGGACTAGGTATATATTACACTAATAAAGGGAGTCGGGGGGTCTTCAGTCTCCAGTTGACTCATGGACAAGTACACGACATGGTATTTACTTAACCCCTCCTTCCCTCCACATCGCATGGCGACCCTGCCAGTCGACTGGACGGCGTTATAGTTGCCCGACCGGGATCTCGTCGGAGTCACTTCAGTCGGCTTCAGTCAGTTTCTCGACAGTTGGTTAGTCACATGCCATGGGGAGCACGTCATCCAAGGAAGAGGTTATTATAGCCCAGACAGCAGCGGGTGGTTCAAATACCGCGACAGTAACACAAGAGCAGATATCCACCATCAACGCGATGCTGTTGTTTATCGCCGTGTGTTTGGCGATTGTCATCATTGGCGTGGCAGTCCGGCTGTACAGGAGGTGTCATCAGAATTGGATCGAAGAGAAGATCAATCAGCGTGAGGTGCAGCGAGCTGTGCAGAAGGCCTGACCGGGAGCTGGCGGAGCGACAGGAGGAGTAAGTGATGTGATTTGAACTTAAGTGTAGTGACGAGTATTTTCGGTCATCTATCAGTTAGAGACATTAATTTTAAATGGAAGTGGAGTTAACGTCACTGTTTGTACAGTTTAAGTTATTGAGGGAATCAATTGTCAAGTTAGGTCCCAGTAGGCGGAAAGGCAAAAATTTTGATGGAAAGATAAGCGAGGTAAAAGCCCTGTATTGTAAATTTAAGTGTGTAGTTTCTAAGTGTAGCAAATTTTCGGAGGAATTAGCACAGCTAGTGAGTAAAATAGAAAATTTGTATGTAGACACTATTAAGTTTGAAAACGGTACCGGAACCGATACAGAGATGGCGTTGGAAAGGTTTTCATTGAAAACGGCGGTTAGCTTACTCCCGAAAATGAATGGGGATGAGCAGGTAACCCAAGATTTGATTGATGCCATAGATTTATACAGCTCTATGTTAGAAGCGACTGATACTGCTCATTTAATTAGATTCGTGCTAACTACACGACTTACCCAGGGGGCTAAGATGCGATTGTCCTCTACTTATACGACTGTAGACAGTCTTTTAACGGACATGAAGAAGCATTTGTTGACGGTTAAGTCAGACGTTGCAGTGCAAGCCAAATTTGCTCGCGCTAGGCAAAATGATAGGTCGGTCACGGATTTCGGGTCAGAGATAGAGAAGTTAATGGTAGATTTGACTATTTCTCAAGCCGGGGAAAATTCGGAAGCTTATAAAATTTTGCGGCCTTTAAATGAGAAGTATGCGGTTAAAAAGTTTGCTGACGGACTTCGTAATCAGCGTCTTGGTACAATTATCACGGCACGGAACTTGACTTGTTTGAAAGATGCTATCAGGGTAGCGGAAGACGAAAATTGTGCTTCGTCGGGTCAAGTCATGACGTTCCAGCGGTGGCCCGCGGGTGGTAGTTTTTCTACGGGAAATAGGGGTCGTGGAAATAACTATAGGCGGCACGCTGTAGGTAATGGATACGCGCAGCAAAAAACAGCTGTTGGGCGTACGTACCAAAATGGAAACGTAAGGTATAGTAGTGGAATGCGCGGTCGTAGCAATAGTACTCATCGTGGACGGCAGACTCAGCAAGGTCGACAGCGCGTAGCGTGTCTAGAGCACGTGCGGGGCGATGCTGACTCAAGTGCAGTGTCAATGTCACGAAGTAGCGAAGGCAGACAATTGAATGAAACGCAGTTTTTTCGAGGCTAAGCATATTTTAGCTTGCAATAGTGTTAACTGGGTGAATTTTCTAGCAAATAATGTGGATTCGGAATGGTTAGTCGATACGGGTGCGTCGATATCGGCAATAAAAAGTAATTTCTTGAGGAATAATGCTTTGTGCTGTAAAGTAGTTAAGGAAGAATTAGTGATTAATGGTGTAGGGGGTAGTTTACGGGCTATAGGTTATGTATATTTGACGTTGGAATACGAACAATGTTCGTTCGTGCATAAGTTTTATATATTCGATGATTTGCCATGTAGGTCAGTTGGCATATTAGGCCAGGACTTCTTGCAGACGTATAGTGGTATTATAGACTTTTCGGGGAACAGGTTATCTCTAAAGAACCGTGAGCAGCAGACAGTTTCGATGCCACTTAAATCCTATAATTATTCTTTAACTATTTCTCCGCGTTGTGAAATGGTTAAGTATTTGCCCGTTAATAGAGCAGAAGATTGTGTGGTGTTTAGGAAAGAGTTGCGCGAAGGGGTTTTCTTAGCAAATGTAGTAGCTAGACCTAAGAATGGGATGATGCCCATTAGGATTTTAAACACAACCACGGAGGAAGTTGTGTGTAGTATGTCCGATGTAGAAGTCTATCCGTTAAGTGATTTTAATTGTTGTAGTTTTGCGGAAACAGAAGTAAGTGTTGAACGTGTTAAGAAAATATTTTCTTTGCTTAATCTTGATTATTTGAATGCCGAGGAACGGTTGTCAGTTGAGCAAATATGTGCAAAATATCCAGATATTTTTTATATTCCGGGAGATAAATTGGATGTCACGAATGTATATGCGCAGTCAATACGTTTGAAAGATAATGTTACTCCAGTTTACAGGAAACAGTATAGAATACCTTATGTACAGAAAAAGGAGGTTGATAGGCAAGTGCAGGAGATGCTGGATAGTAATATTATTGAGGAGGCGGTTAGTGAGTGGTCTAGTCCTGTTTTGGTTATACCCAAGAAGGCAGATCGTAATGGGGAGAAAAAATGGCGTGTAGTAATAGACTACAGGCAGTTAAATGAAAAGATACAGGATGATAAATTCCCTTTGCCAAATATTAATGAAATCTTGGATTCATTGTCGGGTGCAGTTTACTTTAGCCACTGTGATCTATCACAATCATATTATCAGTGTGCTTTAGATGAAAGTAGTAGGAAATACACAGCTTTCACGACAGATAAAGGGCAATATCAGATGTGTAGATTACCAATGGGGTTAAAGATAAGTCCAAGTTCTTTTAGCAGGTTAATGACTGTAGCCATGTCAGGATTAAATTATGACAAATGTTTGATATATTTGGATGATTTAATTATTTTCGGGCGGAATTTGGATGAGCACAACCGAAACCTTATGTCAGTGTTTTCTCGCCTGAGAAAGGTCAATCTTAAACTGAATCCATCCAAATGTGAATTTATGAAAAAACAAATACTTTATTTAGGACACGTAATTTCAGCGGAAGGTATTTCACCAGATCCTGAAAAGGTAGAAGCCATAAAGAAATATCCGCGTCCATCGGCAGTTGATGAAGTAAAGCGGTTTGTGGCGTTTGCAAATTATTATAGGAAATTCATACCAAATTTTGCTAGTATAGTGATACCTATGAATAAGCTATGTAAGAGGGATGTAGTGTTTAGTTGGACCGATGAATGTGAGAGGTCGTTTTTGTTGCTTAAGGAAGCGTTAATGAATCCACCAGTGTTGGATTATCCAAATTTTTCTGAAGACAACACGTTTATATTGCAAACCGATAGTTCGGGTTATGCGGTAGGAAGTGTTTTGTGTAATGGGAACGGTAAACCCGTTGCATACGCTAGTAGGTCTTTGGGGAAAAGTGAGTTAAATTATCCTATTATAGAGAAGGAGTTATTGGCTATAGTATGGTCAGTTAAATATTTTAGACCGTATTTGTATGGACGGAGGTTCGTTGTAAAAACGGATCACCGGCCACTATTATACTTGTTTAACATGACAGATCCATCAAGTAGGTTAACTAAGTTTCGTTTATGTTTAGAAGAGTATGACTTTGAGGTCGAGTATATTACGGGGAAAGAAAATGTATTAGCTGATGCACTTTCTAGGATAGTAATTTCAAGTGAAGATTTGAAAACCATGCGTGAAAAAACTATATCCGTAATGACGAGAGCGCAGTACAAACAGTTGGAAGAACCAAATGTTTGTGATACGGACTCTGTGGTATCTAGGACTGATCACCCTAGGATCGTGGAAGTTCTTAAAAAACAAGGAAATGACGTTGAGATAATATGTTTGAATGAGTGGGAGAAGATGTTACGTAACACTAATGGTGGAAAAATATTTTCAAAGTCGCGCAATTTAATGTATATGCCAGAAAACTCGAGTATTTACGTAAACTATGAATCTTTATCGGCATCATCGCGAGACGAGTTGTCGAGAGACATAGTCACTTTTTGTATTGAAAACGGCATAAAAGAAGTTATTATTTTGAAGAATCGTTATAACGTTAATTTTATTACAAAAATGGCCAAATATTTGAAGGAAAATAGTAATTCGATATGTGGAGATTTTAGAATATGTGTAGTGAAGGGTGTACGGAAAATAGAAGGGGCGGATGAGAAGAGAATTGTTTTAAATGATTTTCATATTTTACCTACGAGTGGTCATTCAGGAATACGCAGGATGGTGAATAAAATAAAGAAATATTATTATTGGCCGTCAATTGAGAAAGATGTAGCGGAGTACGTTGGTAAATGTGATAAGTGTAAAAAACAAAAGTTTTCCAAACATACTAAAGAACCAATGACAGTTACTACCACTGCATCTTCATCTTTTGAAAAGATTTATTTAGATATAGTGGGGCCACTTGATAGGGACGAAAATGGTAATGTTTACATATTAACTCTTCAATGTGAACTTACGAAGTTTGTGGAGGCTTATCCACTAAAAAATAAATCCGCAAATGAGGTAGCAAAAGCGTTGGCAGAAAATTTTGTGTTGAGATATGGGATACCGGGAACAATTGCTACGGATAGGGGTTCTGAGTTCATTTCGAAAGTAATGGTAGAGCTATGTAATGTCTTGGGCATCAATAAAATCTTATCAACGTCATATCATCATGAAAGTATAGGGTCTTTGGAAAACGTTCATAAAACTTTAGGTGCTTATTTAAGGATACAAACAGATAATAATCCATCATCGTGGAGTTCTTGGATTCCATATTGGTGTTTTTCTTATAACACAACAGTTAATACTGTGACTAAGTATACGCCTTATGAATTAGTTTATGGTAAAATTTGTAGGTTACCAAGTAGTCTTCAAGGTGAAAGTGTTGAACCTTTGTATAATTTTGATGATTATCCTTTAGAATTTAAATACAGGTTACAAAGGGCTCAAAATGATGCAAAAGAAAATTTGGTATCAAGTAAGTTATCAAGGAAACATTGTTATGATAAGAATCTTAATTCTATAACTTATAAGGAAGGTGACTTGATTTTGGTAAAAAACGAAGTAGGCAATAAGTTGGAGTGTATTTATAATGGACCATTTGTAGTTGTAAAGGACGAGTCACCAAATGTAATAGTTAAATATAAAAATAAGATAGATGTAATACATAAAAATAGGACAAAGTTATACTGTAAGACTTGGAATGTAAGTTTTAAAATGTAAAGAGATGAGGAAAAAAAAAAAAAAACAATGTAACTAAGTTTTTTTTTTTTTTTACTTTAGGAAGGGTGATGTGGTGTGTCACGTACGTCACGTTTAGATCTTAGTTTAAGTTAAGGTAGATAAGCTATGTCCATAGTTATATTATGATATATGTCACGCACGGACTAGGTATATATTACACTAATAAAGGGAGTCGGGGGTCTTCAGTCTCCAGTTGACTCATGGACAAGTACACGACATGGTATTTACTTAACCCCTCCTTCCCTCCACATCGCACTAGGTATGCCAGGAGCTTTATATTAAGTACACGTTCCATACTCTTACAGAGTATGGAGGTTACAGATATGGGTCTGTAGTTGGCCGGGTCAGCTCGACTGCCCTTCTTGGGCACGGGCTGTACGTTAGCTTGCTTCCAAGCATTCGGCACTTTTCCAGCCTTATACGAAAGGCGGAATAGACGTGTCAAGATCGGAGACAGTTCAGGCGCACAGGTTCTAAGAACAATTGCTGGAATGCCATCAGGGCCGCTAGCCTTGTTCACGTCGAGGTGGCTCAGCACCCTACGGACGTCCTTTTGGTGGATACGAATGTCCGACATACTCGTCTCGCATCCATCAGGAGAAGGAGGGGGCTGCGCGTCACCAGGATTCAGACGTGAAGATTCCGCAAAAAGAGAGGCAAATAAATTTGCCTTCTCCTCAGCGGAGTGTGCCAGCGACCCATCGGGTTTCAGCAGTGGTGGTAGTGAGGGACGGCAAAAGTTCGACTCGACCGACTTAGCCAGGGACCAAAACGCTTTACTTCGTGCTGGGTAAGAAGCAAGTTTGGCCCCTATTCGGCCAATGTGATCGAACCGAGCCCTTCACAACACCAGCTTGCAGGACTTGGCAGCCCTGTTGAAGGCCTTTTTCTTCTGACCCACGTCACTTGCCTTGCGCGATTGAGCGTCGACCCAAGCCAGGTACGCCTCATGTTTAAGCGCGTCAGCGCGCCCACATTCGGCGCCAAACCATGGCCGGTCAACGTTGGACATTGTTACGTCAGAGAACGGAATGCAGTACTCCATTCCCTGACGCAACACATCGGTCACGGCGTCTGCGCACGACGATGGATCAGTCGAAAAAAAGCAAGTAGGCTGCCAAGGATAGCATGCGAAGAATGATCGCATACCATCCCAATCTGCCGACCTGTACCGCCAAACCCGCCGGGTGCCTCTTGGGCTGGGATCGGGCGGGGAGTAGACGGATACAGACTTCACCAGACAGTGGTCAGAACTACCCAAGGGTGAAGCTATCGACACAGAGTATCTGTCCGGATCTGTTGTCAGCAGAAGGTCCAAGCAATTCGCTGTGTGCGAATCAACATCCGGTACCCTCGTTGCCCCCTGGACCAGCTGGGTGAGGTTTAGCGCAAGCGCAAGCTTACGCATCTCCCGTCCAGCATGGTCAGTGCACTGGTATGGGAAGAGCCACTCCTGGTGGTGGGCATTAAAGTCCCCCAGTAACACTAATTGGGCGGAAGGGTACCGCTGCTGTGCCGCATCAGCCGCCTCACTGAGGTACTCTGTGGGCCTGGATGTCTCCTGATCTCCACTGTGCGAACGGTAGACACAGGCGTAGATGACTTTATCCAAACCTGTGTCCACCAGAGCCCAGAGCGTTGAGAATCTGGAGTCCTCAAGGTTACGGAGACGCCGATAGCAAACGTCGTCACGGGCATACATACATACGCCCACCCGCGGTTTAAAATTGTGCTCCAGGGTGAACCCTGGGTAAGACAAGTACGACACGTCTGACGGATTCGCTATCTGCGTCTCCGTAAGGAAAAAGAGCGCTGGTTTCTCAGCCTCCAGATGGTAGTGGACTGCAGTGATATTTGAGTGCAGACCTCGAATATTAGTGAGGTGCACTTTGTGGGGGAGGGGGTGCAGCCGCTGTTTAACACCATTATTCTTTTTCCTTTTCATTTTAAAAGAGTGAATGGAATAGAGGAGAAGGAAGTGAGACGAGGTTCCACGCTGCTAACCTACAGACACGCACTGAAAGGACAGCATCATTGGGGCACTAGTCTGGAGACTGCGGGGACGCCCGAGCCCCCCCCGGAATGTCCATCGGGCCCTCCCGTCTGGTCACCAACCAGCACGATGGTGCATTCCGGGATTTTTCGACAGTTGGCGGGGCAGCCTTTCGTGTGTGGCTGGCACACTACTTGGGCCCCCAACTACCTGCGGTCGGCCAGCGGTGCACCGTGCCTCGGATCCCGCTACCCTCCGCGACTAGTCTCCCGATACATCCTTAACAGCGCGCGTCAGACTGGTCAGCCTGCAGTGGAACAGCTATCTCGACCCAACTCCTCTAGTTGGCTACACCGAGCATCGTACCGGAACACGGCTAGGCCGCTTGGCGGTACGTCTTTGCCCGGTGGGCTACGGTTTGTTCTCTCTGCAACTCTTTTCCTGCTGGACATCGATGATCTACTTCAGCCTGGTATTGTTGGGTACGCAGATGACAGTACTGTTTCAGAGAGATACTTGTCCAGCGCAATAACCAGCGTGGATGAAGTTCATTCCTTGAGAGAGGCTATGGTGAAGCGGACAGATTTGACCTTAAGCCTTGTCTCCCAGTGGGGTGATGAAAATCTGGTCTTCCATCCGTTTGGCCAAAAAGCTGGGCATCCTAAATAGAGTGAAGCGATACTGTACGCCTGGACAGCTTTTAACCCTATACAAAGCGCAATACCGATCCTGCACGTTGAACTAGTGGATGCCAAGCTTAATAGCTTGGCTCATCGTTGCAAGGTTGCCTGCTTGTCGGTCTTCTACAGACTGTACTTCGGTGAGTGTGCTTAAGAGCTCCACGACCTCATCCCACCAGCCCCCTTCTACCAGCGGACATCTAGACGCACCACAAGTTACCATCCTTACCTTGTTACCATTCCGAAAATTCGCACCAAGCGCTTTCAAATATCCTTCATAATGCGCACAGCGAATGAATGGAACTCACGCCTGAGGGTAAGCGATCATATGGTCGACGGTGAAGCACGCTTGCCTAGAAGTTACCTATTCACTTTTGAATAAAAGACCTCAAGGTTGTACCTATCAGGAAACTAAATTCGGGCAATATTTACATAAGTACATACATTTATAAATTCATATATGTGAGGACAATGCACCCAGAATAACACTACACACTATACTACGTACAGGTATAAAGTATTAAAAGTACTCGCACATGTACTGTGCAGTTATAAATACTAGAAATAAGTACTAGAAAAACATTATCATCTGAAGCAGTAAAGGCGCAGATACCTCCCGCATATTGCTGATTTTAAAATGAGAATCACGTCACGTCACGTCGGCTAATCGTAATTTTTTGGAATAATATACGTGGGACACTCAGAAAGTTTTGCGAAACTAAAAAAAAATGTTCTATACGTACATATATTTTTATTAAATCTTTTCAAAGTACTTTCCACTAGCCTCTATACAAAGATTCATGCGCCTAAACCAGTTTTCAAAACACTTTTTCCAGTCCGCCGCAGACACCTCGTTTACAGCCTGCTCGAACGCAGCCAGCGCATCTTCCGGCGACGAAAATTGTATCCCTTTGAGCTGATTTTTTATTTTTGGGAATAAAAAGAAGTCACACGGTGCTAGATCAGGGCTGTAAGGAGGGTGACCCAGGAGTTTGACTGGCGTGCTGTCCAGGAAGTCCCTCGTTTTGAGTGCGGTGTGCGCAGGTGCATTGTCGTGGTGGAGCAGTAGCCCGCGGAGCCCTGTGTTTGGTCGCTTGTTGCTTATAACAGAGAAAACTTCTGGCAAACATTTGGTAGTATACCATTCGGCATTAATGCTTCTTTGATCCCGTAAGGGAATTGATACCAAGTGGCCAGTCAAATTAAAAAAGCTAGCGATCAAAATCTTACCCCCGCTTCTAGATCGCTTCACTTTGGTAGGCGTTGGCTCATTTTGAAACACCCAAACAGTCGACTGGCGCTTGGTTTCTGGGTCGTATTGATAAATCCAGGACTCATCACCTGTAACGATGTCGTAAACACGCCGAGACGAGCCTGCTTCAAATTTGTTAAGCATATCACGGCACCATTCCACCCGGGCCTGCTTCTGAGCATCGGTGAGGTTGTGCGGCACCCAGCGTGATACTATCCTCCTCACGCGAAGATGGCTGTGTAGAATCTCGTGAACGCTTCCCGATCCAATCTTCAATATGTGTTGAATCTCCTGATATGTAATTCGCCTATTGTCTTGGATTAAATTTTTCACTGCTAGCACGTTTTCTTCGGTAACAGCCGTCAAAGGGCGACCGCTTCTTTCGTCATCCCCCAAAGTTGGTCGACCGCGCTTGAATTCGTTATACCAACGATACACGGTTGCCTTGGAAGGGCCTTCATCCATGAATGCCATTTGAAGTCTATCGTACGATTCATCCGGTTTCAGGCGACACTTGAAATCGTATAAAATCATAGCTCTAAAATGTTCCCGGCGCAGATCCATATTTCAGTGAGACACAATACTTTGAATTAACTCGCAAAAAATGTGGAGGGAAATTTTGAAATTGGAACTTACTTATTTTTACTTATAAATAATCATATTTTCGAAAAACATTATAACTGGCCAGTCTCCCATATATAAAAACTTTTTTTCGCAATACTTTCTGAGGGGCCTGGTATGTTATATTTAGACCATTTTTTTAATCATTTTATCTAAGAAAATATTGAATTTTATTCGTATAACGTGTAATTAATTTGTAAAGTTATGTCTAAAACGGACTAAAACACGACAATCGCACCAAAACCGCTGGGCGTATTTTAATGAAATCGACACACCATCTCAAAGACAATTTAATTATCTACATTTTGTGACGCGCGGGTGTGAAACGAGTGCGCGTTTTATTCCCTCAAGGTCGTTGGCGTTAGTCGTCGTCATAAGTTATGACCAATCCCAATTGACGGCGCCCGTTCATGAACATGTAGAATTCCTTTTAGAATCCCATAGTTCACGTATGGTGAAATAAACGTATGCCAATGCTTACCGTGCACACTCTGGCACGGTGCCACTGTGTCACGTGATGACCTGTGCTGGCTCGTGCAAGCTCCAAGCTCGTTGTTTGTGCGAATTCAGCGTTCCCGGGACATCAACAAGATCGTAACGTCATATTAAATAAGTCAAGAGTGTATAGGTTACTTCTAGGCAAGCGAGCTTCACAGTCAACCACATCATCGCTTAAATTACCTTCAGGTGTGATAGTGGTCAAGCACGAGCCTTTAAAAAAAAAACTGAGTAATATAGTAATAGTGAATTTGTATCTGATAACTTAAGTCAAACTCTTAGAACTGTGGCATAAAAACGCATTTGGAAGTCGATTACGTATATTTTTTTGTTGATCACGCCGTTCACGGTAGTGGGATGCAAGAATAAGGCGTAGCTTGCATCTCAGAAAATCTCAGTAGTGCAGCATTCCGCTGCAAGACCTTTTGGTATAGCCTTTTTTTGAGTTGTTTCAAGCTTTTTTGGGGGCCGTGTCACCCACGTCCGTAGGAGTGTACCGTTTGATTTCCTACACGTGGTCCCCGGGTGGTGCAAATCAGGTGACACTTACTGGTGGTAGGCTTCGGCCGAAGGCTTGTGACCACCCACCGGGCAAAGACGTACCGCCAAGCGGCCTAGCCGTGGTCCGGTACGATACTCGGTGTAGCCACTAGAGGAGTTGGGTCGAGATAGCTGTTCCACTGCAGGCTGACTAGCCTGACACGCGCTGTTTGGGACGTATCGGGAGACTAGTCGCGGAGGGTAGTGGGATCCGAGGCACGGTGTGCCGCTGGCCGACCGCAGGTAGTTGGGGGCCCAAGTAGTGTGCCAGCCACACATGAAAGGCAGCCCCTCCAACTGTCGAAAAATCCCGGAATGCACTACCGTGCTGGTTGGTGACCAGATGGAGCACTCAAATCTCTCTGCAGTCCACTACCACCTGGAGGCTGAGAAACCAGCGCTATTTTTCCTTATGAAGACGCAGATAGCGAGTCCGTCAGACGTGTCGTACTTGTCTTACCCAGGGTTTACCCTGGAGTACAATTTTAAATCACGCGCGGGTGTGTGTATGAACGCCCGCGACGACACTTGCTATCGGCGTCTCCGTAACCTTGAGGACTCCAGATTCTTAACGCTTTGGGCTCTGGTGGACACAGGTCTGGATAAATTTATCTACGCCTGTGTCTACCGTTCACACAGCAGAGATCAGGAGACAACCAGGCTCACAGAGTACCTCAGTGAGGCGGCTGATGCGGCACAGCAGCAGTACCCTTCCGCCCAGTTAGTGTTACTGGGGGACTTTAATGCCCACAACCAGGAGTGGCTCTTCCCATTCCAGTGCACTGACCATGCTGGACGAGAGATGCGTAAGCTTTCGCTTGCACTAAACCTTACCCAGCTGTTCCAGGGGGCAACGAAGGTGCCGAAAGTTAATTTGCACAAAGCCAATTGCTTGGACCTTCTGCTGACAACAGATCCAAACCGATACTCTGTGGCGATAACTTCACCTTTGGGTATTTCCGACCACTGTCTGGTGAAGTCTGTGTCAGTCTACTCCCCGCCCGATCCCAGCCCAAGAGGCACCCGGCGGGTTTGGCGGTACAGGTCAGCAGATGGGGATGGCATGCGATCTTTCTTTGTATGCTATCCTTGGGAGCCTACTGGCTTTACTTCGGCTGATCCTTAGTCGTGCGCGGACGCCGTGACCGATATGTTGTTGACCGGCCATGGTTTGGCGCTGAATGTTATCGCGCCGATGCGCTTAAGCATGAGGCGTACCTGGCATGGGCCGGCGCTCGATCGCACAAAGCGAGTGACGTGGGTCAGAAGAAGAAGGCCTTCAACAGGGCTGCCAAGTCCTGCAAGTTGGTATTGCGAAGGGCTCGGTTCGACCACATTGGTCGAATAGTAAAGCGTTTTGGTCCCTGGCTAAATCGGTCGAGTCGAACTTCTGCCGTCCCTCACTACCACCACTGCTGAAACCCGACGGGTCGTTGGCCCACTCCGCTGAGGAGAAGGCAAATTTATTTGCATCTCTTTTTGCGGAATCATCGCGTCTGAATCCTGTTGATTCGCGGCTCCCTTCCATCTCTTGTTGGATGCGAGACGATTATGTCGGACATTCGCATCCATCAAAAGGACGTCCGTAGGGTGCTGCGCAACCTCGACGTGAACAAAGCTAGTGGCCCTAATGGAATACCAGCAATAGTTCTTAAAACCTGTGCGCCTGAACTGTCTCCGATCTTGACACGCCTATTCCGCCTTTCATATGAGACTAGAAAAGTGCCGAATGCTTGGAAGCAAGTCAACGTACAGCCTGTGCCCAAGAAGAGCAGTCGAGCTGACCCGGCCAACTACAGAACCATCTCTGTAACGTCTGTGTCGTCTCCGTAGAGTGTACTTAACTAAAAGCTCCTGGCATACCTAGAAACTAACGATATCCTTAGCGACCGCCAATACGGCTTTCGCTGAAATCGGTCTACTGGGGATCTTCTAGCGTATGCCTTTCACAAATGGAGTGAGGCCATCGAGAGACACGGGGAAGTGCTTGCCGTCTCCCTCGACATCTCGAAGGCTGTCGAGAGGGTCTGGCACGAAAGCCTCATTGGTAAGCTTCCTTCATTCGGTTTGCCCGGTGGTCTGTGTGATTGGATTGCAGACTTCCTGAGAGATCGGTCCATTCGAGTGGTTATCGATGGCTGCTCTTCGGACCAATTGGATATTAATGCCGGGGTCCCTCAGGGGTCAGTACTCTAAGCAACATTGTTCTTGTTGCACATTAACGATCTACTAAAACCCGGCACCTTTGGGTATGCTGACGACAGCACTGTTGCTGAGAGATACTTGTCCAACGCATGGGCTACCGGGCCGCAGATCCGGTCTCTCCGTGAGGCCATTGTGGAGCGTTTGAACCTGTCTTTGCACGCAGTCTCCGAATGGGGCGATGCCAATCTGGTCAGGTTTAATGCTGCTAAAACCCAGGCGTGTCTTTTTTCCGCTAAAAGGAGCCAATTCCGCCCGGCTCCTTCTTTCCGTGGTGTAACCGTGCCGATAACAAACCATCTTGAGCTTCTTGGTGTTTCGTTCACATCGACTCTCAATTTTGGTCCATACATTGAGACAAAGGCTCAGCTGGCTGCCAAAAAGATGGGGATCCTTGCGAAAGTGAGAGGGTACATCACGCTGGAACAGCTGCTCAACTTGTATCAAGTGCAAGTTCGATCATGCTCCATGCATGATCGAACTTGCACTTGATACAAGTTGAGCAGCATGGAGTACTGTTCTCATCTCTAGGACGGATCTGCCAAATACCAGCTTGATGCACTTGAGTCGATCGAAAACCGGGCCAAGAGACTCATCGACAATGAGGCACTGGTCAAATCAAAGCTCCAGCCTTGAACATCGTCGCCGAGTTGCCAGCTTGTCGGTTTTTTATCGTTTGCATTTCGGGGAGTGTGCGATGGAATTGCATGATCTGATTTCGCCCAGCCCGTTTCATCATCGGACTGCCAGACGTACGGCGATGCATCATCGGTACATGGTGGATATCCCACCCTTACGCACAAAACGTTTTGGGGACACTTTCATTATGCGTACAGCTAAGGAGTAGAATTTCCTGCCGGAGTCTGTGTTTCCCGATAGCTACAATTTTGGGGTCTTTAAGTCAAGAGTGAATAGGTTACTTCTAGGCAAGCGTGCTTTACCGTCGACCACATCATCGCTTACCATCAGGTGAGATAGTGGTGAAGCGCAAGCCTATAGAGGATAAAAAAACTGGTCATTATATTTTACCATTTTTTTCAAATTTAGATATTCGTGATGGAATTAACAAGTAATTTTTATTTGGCGTATTTATAAGCCAAATTTGGAATTGTTTACGAATAATGTCTTCTTGGGTGTAAATATGTCGTCCCGCGAATATTGCGGCTATTAAATGTGATGAAACTGTCAGAAATGGCGAGAAAGATGGTCAGACAAGCCCGTGACAGGATACCGGTTTCCCTGGGGGTTATTATTATGTGTTGTCCTTGTGTGTCCAATTATAGTTGATATTACTATAGGGACTATTTTAACTCTATTCATTTTCCAAACTCTCGTAATTTCCTCTTGTAGTTCTGTGTACTTCCAATTTTTTTCTGTGATATTTTTTTGTATATTATTTTCGTTTGGGACCGCTATATCTAAAGAAAACAAACACACATACACAAGTGTGTGTGTTTGTTTTTTTAATCTGTAATTATATTGCGGTGATAATATATTTTGTATATTTGATTTTCTTAAACTGCTCTAGGTGAATATTTGTAATATGGTGTGTATGGCTCCTGCATGAGTTTGAATTTGATTGCGAGTTTTTGGTATGTAATATTAACAAGTTGATTATGCCGGTGAGTATAGTCGTTCTGAGTCAATGTCATACAAGCTCCTGTAATATGTTGTATTGTTTCAGGTTTACTGTGACATTTTTTGCATGTATCGTTTCTAATTGTACAATCTTTTTAACCGACTTGAAAAAAGAAGGAGATTCTCAATTCGTCAGAATTGTTTTTTTCGTTTTTGTTTTCCCTGATTACTCAAAGACGGCTGTACTGATTTAGAAAATTATTTGAAAGGGTATATTACCCAGGTGGTTCCATGGTCATTACGCCAGGATCTGGATCATGGGATCCCGGAGAAATCGAGGCAACTCCTCAAATATAATAGGCACATATATAGCAATTTTGGTATTTTCATCAAAAATACAATCATTTGCACAGTGAAGTGGTACTGATGAAGAAGACCACACATGATCACTGGAATTCCCTAATGCTAAGTATGTCACAGGTATAAGATGTCTCGAACAGTTAACCGACTATGATGAAGCAAATACTTATAAATAAATGGTACTGATGAAATTAGTACCATCGAACTGATCTGATGAAGAAGCCGGAAGTTAGGCACTGGAACTCCGAAATAAAACAATGTATCCGAGTCATGTTTGGGCTTATTGGAATCTTAATGAGATGAACTTTGGCTATAAATTATTTTCATGTGCAATTGGAGGTACCTATATACCGAAACTAAAAGGAGATAAATAAAAATAAATAATAAAACATCAAACCGACTTCCAAAACAATTTTTTTTTGCTTTTTGTGTTTTATAATATATTTTCCATATTTTTTGGTTGTAATGACTTGGTCTTGAATGGATAGCATAAATCCTTCTGTTTCTGGAAACAGCCTACTTAATTCAAGCCATTTGTTGGAAGCTTCCCTATCAATATGTATTTGGTATAAATCGTTGACTCCTTCCGTATAGTTCTTTCTGTCTCTATTTTTAACCCCCGCCGGAAAAAGAGGGGTGTTATAAGTTTCACGTGTGTTGCTGTGTATCTGTGTATCTGTGTATCTGTGTATCTGTGTATCTGTGTATCTGTGTGTCTGTCTGTGGCATCATAGCGCCTAAACGGATGAACCGATTTTGATTTAGTTTTTTTTGTTTGAAAGGTCAATTTGGCGAGAGTGTTCTTAGCTATGTTTGAATAAAATCGGTTCAGCAGTTCAAAAGTTATGGGCGTTTTACTGTTTGAATCGGGGTGTTTTTAACCCCCGCCAGAAAAAGAGGGGTGTTATAAGTTTCACGTGTGTTGCTGTGTATCTGTGTATCTGTGTGTCTATGTATCTATGTATCTGTGTATCTGTGTGTCTGTCTGTGGCATAATAGCGTCCAAACGGGTGAACCGATTTTGATTTAGTTTTTTTGTTTAAAAGGTGACTTAATCGAGAGTGTTCTTAGCTATGTTTGAATAAAATCGGTTCAGCCGTTCAAAAGTTATGGGCGTTTTACTGTTTGAATCGGTGTGTTTTCGCAAGATATCGTGTCATAATTACGTGTTCAATAGATTGCCGATCGAAGCGTATCTACTATGTACTAGATAAATTATGTTGCACGAAAAAAAAATGTGTCGGGGGTTTTTTAAATTTTGGAATTTTACTTGTTGATGTATATCTTCTATGTGTTTTGCTTTGTTTATTTTTTCAATATTACCTTATTATTATTCTCAGGCAACGATAGTTCATACCTACGCTTGATAGTAGGAGTGACGTTATACAACTCACCCGCTATCCGGTATCTGCACCAATGCTGAAAATGTATGTTTTGTATTTATTGAAGGAATATTTACAGCGTGACGTCCCTCTTTGTCAGCTGGCACTCACTCACAATCACTTCTCAAGCAACACTCGGTTGTGTAGCATTTACATAGAAATGTGTGCGAGGCACGCGACTGTTGCGTGGACGTGGCGCAGTGTGGCCGTACACTCGCGTACACAACTATCTCTGATTGAGCGCTGACAGTGCGCGACTATCGTCGAGGCTCGCTTGTCTCTGGCTACAAACACGACAGAGTTCATTACAGATCTTCGTTAGGCTTTCTGTTAAACAAACACGACTGTGTCGGCGGTGTTCACAAGTTCAAGGCGAACCTCAATCAGTTATAACAACTAAGGCGGTACGTTCTACATTATAAATTAACGATGATGATTATAATTAACAGATCTGCGGGAACTTTTGAAGTCATCCGTTGTTTGTTAAAGTTTTAAGATTTTTAGATCTTGGAAGGTCGTTTGTCTCGTGAGGACCTAAATAAATAAAGGGTTCAGTACATGCTACCCGAGTGAGGTGTCTGAGACAGATACCGTCTAGGTTTCCAAACAAAAACCAACTCAAACGAACCTAGGTCTTCACGCGTAGGTAACGATTTGAGCTCGTTTATGTAAGGTGTTCTAGTTGTGTTATTTGTAGGTGGGCTGCCTGCGTCCGGAGCTTTCTGCTAGATGTACAACTCTACGTTGCCTGCATGAGAATAAGATATTGAGGAGCGGTTCGAAACAAGCTTTCTATAGTTTATTGTTAGCTGCAGTATGTGCACACACGGCGGTGCGCGGCGCTAAGACGCCACACTCAAGCGCGTCATACAGCGGCGCGCGGCGGGTGTTACCCGAGAGCGGGACATTCATGCCACGCGCCGCACCGACCTCCTATTACTGAGATAATCTAAATTGAGACTTCCATTACTGTAACCGTACCGCGACGGGATCCGTTATAAGTAAAATAAAAAGAAAATGAGCAGCGTACTCGACGCGAGCTGGCAATGTTCACAATATGCCGCGCCGTGCCGCGTGCCGTGCCGGACCCGGACGTACCGGAGAGTCGGGCCGGACGTGCACATTATTTATTGTTAGCTGCAGCTACCGCGACCTACTAGTGAGTTCATGAGTTTCACATACGCTTTGTATTTTATTATTCGTTTACGATTTGTGAGAGTATTAATGATAACAACGATAACAGTTATTGGGCTGGGCGAGAGTCGGCGAGTACCGGACAGTATGCGGTGCGAGAACACTGTTACTGTTTCTGTGAAGAGTCCATGGCAGTGCTACCGTGCCAGTGCGTCGCTATGTCGCAGAGTCAACGCGCCGCGTCGTTCCGCCCGGTTCTTGCAGCTAACCCGCGCCGATAAATCGCTACGAACCACAAAAGCCCTATTTTTATATCGATTGCGTTACGATTCAACGCTTCAGATACGTTTACTGCCCCGAGTAATTCGTATTTTTCTTTTCTGGGCTCGTATTGCTTAAGTACGTACTTTGTTCGATTCATAGAATGGAGCTGCGTGGTCCGATCTGAAGACTTATTGCTCCACGAGGAACGCTTTATAAGCAACCGCAAGCTTTTATGTTCAATCTCTTTTGCTTCCTTCAGTAGGGTAGTTACGTGTACAAGTGTACATAATATGCGCACACGTCTATGTATTCTCTACGCCTCACTCAATGGCTTTTTTATGAATATGTACACTAAGCGGTGGCACATGCCTGTGACTTGTTAGTAACGGTTAAGAAATAACAAACTAAGTTTACAAAACATATTTTTAAGTTTGTTTAAGTTTTTAAGTCATTCAAATCAAATCAAATCAAAAATATTTATTCAACAAAGATATTTAAAAAAATATTAATTAGAACGTACGGCTAGGAGTTTGCACATATAGGACTTTTCACATCCGAACTAGGCGGCAGCTTGTATCTCGGATTGCAGTTTATACCCTTCTTTAAATAGTGGTAGTAGCCTTACATAATAAAATAATCCTATTTGAATGCCATTTCATCTGTAGGTGTGTGTGTGTTGTGTGTGGGATGTGGTGTGTGTGTATATCTGAATTAATATGAGAGATATTTTGAATTAAATAGAAGCACAATGTATAATTTGTACACATTGATACAATTTGCATAAAATATGGCGCAACAATCGTTTTATAATCCATTAATACTCTTGTTTCCGGTTCCTGAGCAGTGATTGTTCCCTTTTACGAATTAACGCTGTAATCAGGTTTAATATAAAATTCTAAGTGAGTGCGCGCTGAGCCCGCGGTGGCAGCCGGCTCGGGGGAAATATGCGCCGCAGTGTGTGAACACCGCGCCGAGTCGTGCCGAGGTGTGCCGCACCGTGCCGCATCGTGCCGCACCGTGCAGAGATGTGCCACACCGCGATCGCGCTGCGATGTGTTTTATATTTCACAAGTTCACAAGTAATACCACCACGCGTCGGTAGCTTGTCGAGTCACGTCTCGCCGCGACCATGCATTTAAATGTAAAACGTTCGCGTGTTTGAACTCGTCGCGCGGAAACACGCTTGCACTTGTTCAGATGAGCTTGTATCTCAATTCAATAATGCAGCGCGCCCGATAGGACTTACAGACACATTTCAAAATACATTTAGACAAAATTAAAATACTGCAAAAACGGGGTGCGCCAAAGTTCACCTAAATTTTGAACTCCAATAATTGGAAATCCGAAAATGTTCTTCCTAACATATTTCATCCTAACAATCACAATTCCTAACTACTCTGTCTTTAATGTGCATTATTCCGAAGCATTCAACTTCATAATGTCAGTAGCAATAAACATTTATTATACTTTTATTTGTTTTCCTATATTTTCTCAACATAACCATCTTTTACACTATTATTCAAAGTCATATCCTTTTTGTTTAGATTTCTTTTTATTCATAATAATCAGTATTATAAACATTAATTTTTCGTAACTTTATTTTCACATAACTCTAATTTTTTTTTTTTTTTTTTTTCTAAGAATAAACTTTGCCCCACACTAGGAATTTCTTCCTGTATCGTAGGTGCGTTTACAAACATATAAACTCACACTCACACAAACACCCAGAGCCGGAACAACTATCTGTAGATCATACAAATATTTGTTCCGTGCGGGAATCGAACCCGCGACACGCAGCGCAGCAGTCAATCGCTTAACCACTGCGCCAACCGTGCGCCCATTTATAGCGGTGTGTACCTGCAAAGATATCCATAGGTTAGGTTAGGTTAGAACAGTGACCAACCGCGCGCGAGCCGAGCGAGCGAAGCGAGCGGCGCCGCGGCAGCGGCCGGCGAGCGCTACCTCGAAATTGGCCGCGCAATTTTTCGAAGTATTTTTTTCATAGTGCCCCCAAGACAACACTGACCTAAATTTCATTCATTTAAGACAAAAATTAGTGAAACGACTTTTAATCATTCTAAACAGTTGGTTTTTTAGACATAATTACCCACATATACCCTAACTATATATAGGCACTAACCGCGAACGACATATGGGGACACACGGTCTTGGAGTATGCAATGACAATGGGGATAGATTTATCGAATTTTGTCAGAACAATGACCTGACCATCGGAGGCACATTGTTTATTCATGGTGACCACCACAAATACACCTGGAATTCACCCGACGGAGTCACCAAGAATCAGATCGACCATATTGCCATTAGCTCCAAATGGCGTTCTTCATTACTTGATGTCCGCAACCGTAGAGGCGCCGATTTGGATAGTGACCATCATTTGGTAGTTGCTGAAGTTCGGGTCAAGGTTGCGGTAACCCGTGCAACTGGAGAACATGGCAAAGTGGGGCGAAGGTACGATGTGAGTAAACTCTTTAATTTGGACACCCGTAAGGCGTTTCGGCTTGAGCTACGCAATCGGTTTTCTGGACTTGACGATGCTGCGGACTCAGTGGACGAGGAGTGGAGCCGTATTAGAAATGCCTATACAGAAACCAGCTCCGTGGTCCTTGGGCATAGATCAACTAATGCGCGCGAGGACTGGATGTCACTTCACACGTGGAGCCTCATTGAGGATAGAAGGAAGTTGCACCTCAAACTGCTTGAGACGCGTAATGATGCCGAACGAGCCGAGCTCAATGCCCAATACCGCCAGAAGCGCAAGGCGATTTATCGCAGTACGCGTGCAGACAGAAGGCGTTGGGCTGATGATATTGCTGATCGTGCTCAACAGGCTGCGAACACTGGCAACTTGAAAGAGCTGTATAAAGCCACTAAGACCTTGGCAGGAAACAGAACTCCCGGATGACTGGAACAAGGGACTTTTAATTACCGTGTCCAAGAAAGGTGATCTCAGCAGTTGCGATAACTGGAGGGGCATTACGTTGCTGTCGACTCCCTCAAAGGTCTTCTGTAAGGTACTACTTGATAGGCTGTCGAAGGCCGTTGAGCCTCTTCTGCGCGGGGAGCAGGCGGGTTTCCGTTCGAGCCGCTCATGCACGGACCAGATCAACACTCTTCGTATCATTCTCGAGCAGGCAGCAGAATGGCAAAGGGAAATTTATCTCAATTTTTTCGACTTCGAAAAGGCCTTTGATACGCTGAAGTGGTCCAGCATCTGGTCCCGCCTGTTAGACATAGGAGTGCCGCCAAAAATAGTCCGCCTGTTGGAGGGCATTTATAAGAAATATTCCTGTAAGGTGACTCACGAAGGCCTCATTTCGGAGGACATCGCAGTGCACACTGGTGTCCGCCAGGGCTGTCTTCTTTCGCCCCTCCTTTTTATAATCGTTCTCGACGGAGTCATGTCGCGCATTAACGAAAGCAGGCGTCGCGGGATAGAGTGGGGATTGACCAACGTCTTGGAAGACCTGGACTATGCTGATGTTCTATGCCTGCTGAGTCACACTCATGCCGACATGCAAGCGAAACTGGACGACCTACGCCAGGAGGCGGCGAAAACTGGGCTCAAAATTAACATCCGGAAGACCCAGGAGATGCGTACAGGTGTGAAGAATTCGTCTCCGATGTTAATCGGCACAGAGGTTGTGGAACGCGTCCACAAATTCACGTACCTCGGGAGCGTCGTGTCAGAGACTGGAGGAACTGAAGAGGACATCACTTCACGGATTGCCAAAGCGCGAGCAACCTTCGCACAGCTGAGACCTGTGTGGCAATCGCGGAAACTGACCCGAAGGGTTAAACTCAAAATCTTCGGGTCCAATGTCAAATCCGTGCTGCTCTACGGGTGCGAAACGTAGAAGGTAACAAAGGACATCTCGCGCCAAATCCAGGTCTTCGTCAACCGATGTCTTCGTCGCATCCTCGGAATTTACTGGCCCGAGATCATCTCTAATGTAGAGCTGTTGGAGAGATGCCACGAGACCCCGACCGACCGCCAGATCAAGCGGCGTAAATGGTGTTGGATTGGTCACACGCTCTGGAGGAATTCCGATCACATTCCTAAACAGGCCTTAGATTGGAATCCTCAAGGAAAAAGGAAGCGAGGCCGTCCCCGTCAAACCTGGCGACGCACCATATTGGCTGAAGCGACGAGTATCGGAATGGCGTGGAGCGAGGTGAAGCGCGAAGCTCAAGACCGGTCTCGATGGAGGACTACTGTGGACACCCTCTGCCCCAGCTAGGGGTCATAGGATCTTAAGTAAGTAAGTAACCCACATATATTTTTTATTACACTTGGTAAATGTTTCATTCTAAATATGTATGAAAATATTATGGTAATTATGTTTAGTGATAAAAGCGTTATGATAAAAAACAGTAGGAGTTTAAATATATTTACATTAATGATATTATTATTAATTACAATTTTCGGAAACATGAGTGTTATGAACATCGCCGGTAGCACTACAAATAGTATGAATGAAAACTTTAGGATGTAAAATTTTAGGAAGAGTGATCATTCGGATTACAAATCGTTAGGAAGACCAATTTCGGGTAAAGAACTTTAGGTGAGCCAATATGGACCCGCAAACACGACTTCTAAAAATGTTAGTTAGTAAAAGAACTAAACAGAGCTTGAACAAGGCCTATGAAAAATTATTTAAGAAGTGCAATATATTACCGGTTGACATGAAAGTAAATGATTCTTGAAAAACATAACAATAACAAACATAAAAAAGAAAAAGTACATAACTACCCAAGCCGACTTGCAAAGAAAAATAAGCTACAGGTGCCAAAGATTATAAGAAGAAACTATTATGGTAAGCGTACGAGACGATGGATTACACCTACATTAATTAATGAATTACCTGAGGGAATGATCGATCGTGTAAAAAGTAACTACCACCTTAAAAGTGTCCTAAGTACTTGTCAATGTGTCCATAGTTGCTGCGGTCCTCGGCGGCCTCGGTCGGCCAATGTCACTTTTTAACCCCCGCCGGAAAAAGAGGGGTGTTATAAGTTTCACGTTGTGGTATTTATTCAAGATCTACTTACGTTTCATAACACTCCACAAACCATCTTCATATCTTTTGATATTGTATAAATTTTTGTAATTCTAAAGTATTCTTTGATATTCTTATTACCTGTAAAGCATATTTTTAGTTATTTCTGGTTAATTTATATTCTTTAACTTAATTTGTATTGCTTATTTGCAAAATTATGGATTTCTTTATACTCTGACATTTTTATCTGACATGATATCTGTCTGTCTATTTTATTTTCTTAAAGCCATAGACATACCATAGGTACCATGGACTACCTAGGCCTTTCCTTAAGCTAGTTGTACATTATTGTTAGGTCAGAGCAGACTGACCCGCCTTTGTAAAGCCGTTTTTATTCGTTCTGGTCTTATTGAGATATGAATTTGAAATTTAGAAGAGATCGCAGATCGAATGAAAAACGGGCTTCTGCTTGTTTAGTCTAGAGTCTGGTATGAACGCGGAGAGTCTGTGATACGTATACGAAGTGTATTTTCTATTCTAAAACTCTTAAGCTCATGTATAACTATTAATATCTGAAGTGCTCCAATAATATATATGGTGTGTGATATATTGAGTATCATTTGTCTGAATCCTGCCTATCGTGTACCTTCGTATCCACGGCGTGAAACGCCACAGCCCTGATTCCTCGACACTCCTTGCTGCCTATCTACTGCACGTAAAGTATGAGCTGTGGCAGAAAGGTCTACGGAGACGCACGCGGCCACAGCGCGCCCGTTTCAGCCCGCGCAGATTCCTGCGCCTACTCATCATCCTGCCCGACCTGCTGCTTGTGTGCGCACGCTGGTAGCGCACCATCAGCCGTCCCATCACACCATGCCACGTCATCCTTCTGCCTGACCTGCTGCCAGATTAGCTTCCCACGTCGAGCGAAGCCAGTTTTATACTTAATAACCTTTTATTTTTATAGCTTTAATTTAATTTTTATCTTGATTTTAATAACGTGGCTTACGTATAGCTCCACTGAGCTATACGTAACGTTACAACGTGTGTTGCTGTGTATCTGTGTGTCTGTGTATCTGTATATCTGTGTATCTGTGTATCTGTGTGTCTGTCTGTGGCATCATAGCGCCTAATGAACGCGAACGACGAACCGATTTCGATTTAGTTTTTTTTGTTTGAAAGGTAATTTTGTCGAGAGTGTTCTTAGCTATGTTTGATTAAAATCGGTTAAGCCGTTCAAAAGTTATGGGCGTTTTACTGTTAGAATCGGGGTGATTTCGCAAGATAAATGTGTCGCAGGTTTTTTAGGGTTCCGTACCCAAAGGGTAAAAACGGAACCCTATTACTGAGACTCCGCGGTCCGTCTGTCTGTCTGTCTGTCTGTCTGTCTGTCTGTCTGTCTGTCTGTCTGTCTGTCACCAGGCTGTATCTCATGAACCGTGATAGCTAGACAGTTGAAATTTTCACAGGTGATGTGTATCTGTTGCCGCTACAACAACAAATACTAAAAACAAAATAAAATAAATATTTAAGGGGGCTTCCTTCCAAAAATCGTCATTTTTTTTGCCGTTTTTACGAAAATGTTACGGAACCCTTCGTGCGCGAGTCCGACTCGCACTTGGCCGGTTTTTAAATTTTGAAATTTTACTTGTCGCAAGATAAATGTGTCGGGGGTTTTTTAAATTTTTAAATTTTACTTGTACTAAGTTTGAATAACAAAATAGTACCTATTATTATGGGTTGGTCTCGTGACATTCGTAGGCTGATGCCGCTGAGTGTAGTAGCTGTGCTTGTGGAATCTATGGTTGTGTGGGTAACCACTCTGTATACACATATGGAGTGTTTGCCAGCAAAGCCATGGTTATGGTATTGATTTTGACATTAGTTTTTTTCTTTTGTTTAACTTTAGTTTTATTTTTGTTTAACCAAACAATGATTAGTCTTTTATTATTAGTTATAAGATTAGTCATAAGTCCACGAGAACCTACTGCCGACAAATTGCTTTGCAGTTTGGCAGCTGATGTTTGTTAATAAAAGTGTAACTTATTGGATTAAATAAATAATAAAAAAATAAAAAAAAGACGGCATGATTGTGTGCTGTTCAATGTAGCTCTGGTGATAGTAAGCGCTTCTGCTGAGCATGAGCTCCTGCTTCGATGTCCAGGTCAGGCAAAGTGTCATTGAGCTTTTACACCTGGAATATCTCAGTAACAATCCAGAGTTGGCATTTGTGCAGGTTGTTGGCAATAGGCTTACACCTTATTACGTGGGATTTAAAATCATAACTGGTGAAATGTCGGTGTAAATGATGCTATGTATGTATGTTGTTATGTATGTTCAGTGCAAGAGCTGGTCGAGCTCCAGTGCGCTTCCCCACTCGTTCATGACTCATTGTGTCATGTAACTAGTTCACACCTCCACCACCGCTTTACGGGACGTTTATATCTTATATTTATTGTGCAAATACTCGTATTGACGCTGAGATATAAATTAATTGGGTTTTTGTATTATTGTGTATTATGTTTAAGCAATTTGACGCTTCAAGAATTTATGTCAGAGTTTACGAATATGTTTATCTGGCGCTCGAGGATCCTCGTGTTTATAGTTCAGTTCATCTCTTGCAGGATGCTGTGGCGAGTAGTGTGAGTGATGCTGGTCATCATGAGTAGTGTAGGCTGAGTGTGTGTGCGATATATGTACCTATCTATTACTAACACACGCGCTTTGGTTTTAATAGTGCAGCGTTTTCCAAATGTTTTAATTAACCAGTTAAAATAAACTACGTTCCTCTGCAGTTTAACACAAAAATACCTGCACTATTTTAAGTTCGTTACAAAAATATGGTAGTAGCGGCTCATGACATCATTACCGTGAGCTCGCAGTATGGTGAGGAGTCACCTCGAGCGACACGTGTAGTGGCAGTACACCCGCGGGGAGGGATTCCTGCTCATTTTACTGACACTCTAAAAGCTCTGCTGCGCTTAGTTATCTGATAAAGGTTAGTTTGTTGATGACATAACTAGTCAGACATGTAGAAATCCGTAAGAGAACCAGGGTTACCGACATAGCCCGAAGAATTACCAAACTTAAGATGCAGTGGGCAGGGCACATTGCTCGCAGAACGGATGGCCGATGGGGCAGAAAGGTTCTGAAGTGGCGACCGCGAACCGGAAGACGTTGCGTTGGAAGGCCTCCCACCAGGTGGACTGATGATCTGGTCAAGGTTGCGGTGAACCGCTGGTTGCGAGACGCACGGGACCGGTCAATGTGGCGACGCTTGACGGAGGCCTATGTCCAACAGTGGACGTATTTCGGCTGGTATGATGATGACTAGTCACGTCAAGCGACGCTAAGCTTCAGCTGCGTCAACCTGACGGCGACATATAACATCAGTGGCACGCTGCGACGCTGTCTTCAGGTGCATCGTGTTGCACAGGTTGCATCACGTCGCTCTGACAACGTGACAGATACGGATCCACGGTGTGCAGAAGGCACACAGTGCCGGTAACGTGTGCACTGTGCACCTGCAGCTCCAATGTTCGGCAGCGCGACAGTTCTCTGCACGGATGTACGAGTATCTACTCACCACCACGTCATCATCATCTTCCTGCCCTTATCCCTGCTACTTGGGGTCGGCGCAACACGTTTTCTTCGTCCATACCGTTCTGTTCCCAGTTATGCTATTACCGACTCCCTTTTCCTTCATATCACTCCTCACACCGTCCATCCATCTTTTTTTGGCCTTCCTCTTCCTCTCCATCCATCCACATTTATATTCATAACTCTTTTAGTAAGATGCGTTTCATCCCTCCTCATCACATGACCATACCAGGACAAACGGTTTTCACGTAATGTTCGTGTATTTCTAACGGTTCCCACGTGACCATCGCGGCGTTATCAAAGAGCCGGCGGCACGTAAGACAGTGCGGCGCGAAATTGAATCGCGTTTGAACCACGTCCCGGGGATTGTACACACAGCGAGGCTAGGTATTTATACTGCACGACTTATGCTTATTAATTTGTATAACAAAATGCAACGAAACATACACCAACTAATACCACTGTAGCAAATACCCGATGTAAATCGCTTAGTATACTTTGCCGTTGCTTTTTTATGGGAAAAATTAATCCATTCTTTGTTTCGAAAGCAAGGACCAAATCACTCACTGTACTTAGTTAAAATTACTGTTACAAACTTGTTGAACAAGCAGAGTCACACAAGTAAGCTTTATAGTCAACAAACTAAGGTGCGGATATTTGTACGGCATAATATTTGTTAAAAAAACACGAACGCAGTCACAATAAGCCTATTTGCAAGAACTGCCTCTGTGTAGTATCTCGTACTAAACGTCACTTCACGTCACCATGCATCTCACGAACCCTCATCTCACGCCAAGCTCGTAGCGCGTCTACGTTCCCTCGTAGCACCACGCTACGGCGTAGTAGAGCGCTACGACTAAACACCGCGCGCCAAGCATCTGTCCCGCACTATATTCTTATTGCCCCATATGAGGTAAGCTCGCGATGGGCTTCTTACTGGAATTTAATATTTAAAACTAATTTCCTGCCGTTGTTGGCACAGCGTAGTCGCGGGTTCGAACAATGTGAGCAGGAAATTACCGCCGCCTCGCACCTCGCAACTCGCAGCTCGCGCGTATTTACTTGTATTAAATCTGAGACAAAGCCGCTCATCGCCACGAGCGTCCCAGTTAGAAAGAAAATAATGTGATTGCATTAAATAAACGATCGGCGGCAGGTACCTCAGGCATCGTAGTTTTGCAAACGTATTAATGTTTTAGAGGTTAAAATAACATTGAAATATAATTTAAGTAGGAGCACTGTTGTACACGATTACTAAAGGAGGATGCCGCATGTGTAGTGTACTGTCGATCACTTATACAGACCGTTGCAAGATGTCATTTCGAGTAATGATTGTTGCACGGTGCACCGGTGATTCTAAAGACACTCTTTAGCCTGCGTGTTAGAGATATCATTCCTATACTTACGAGTTATGCTTTCAGGTAAGCTTGTATTAATATACAACCAAATTGTTTCGTTTTGTCACAAATGAAGAACAGCAACCGTCACCGCCAAGCGTCGTCGTCGTCGTCGGATGAACATGTATATTTATCGTTTTAAATCGGAGCAAAAAGTACAAAACGGCTTTTCATGAATCTTTACAGTAATATCGTTAGCTTTTACATCAGAATAATAATAATAACAGAGCGAAAAATAAATTTCTCTTCCGAAGTCAGTGTCTTTGATACCTATTGTTTTCCGTTTTTCGACCAACTTCGGAAAGGAAAGTTATTTCTCGCTTTGAAGTGTTTTTGTTTTTGTGGAGGTTGGTTTGATTTTTTTTGTACCTCCAATTACCATGAAAATCATTTTTAGGCAAAGTTCATCACATGACAATAAGCCCAAACACGACTATATTTTATTTCGGAGTTCCAGTGCTTACCTTTCGGCTTCATCATCAGACCATTTTCATCAATACCATTTATTTATAAGTATTTGCTTCATAATAGTCGGCTAACTATTGGAGATATCAAATAGTTTCCATGTCCATATGTGGTGTTCTTCATCAGTTCCACTTCACCAAATGATACTTTCTGAGCGCAAGTGATTGCATTGTTGATGAAAATACCAACATCGATATATGTATTATAGCGATTTTGGTATTTTCATCATTTAAGTGAGGATCAGGAGAGGATCTCATCATCAGATCCTGACCTGATGACCATAGGATTCACCCACGAGGGAAGTACCCTTTCAAACAAAAAAAGAATTTACCAAATCTGTCCAGGCGTTTTTGAGTAGTCGGGGAACAAACATAACAAACCGATGAATTGAGAACCTCCTCCTTTTTTGAAGTCGGTTAATAATAAAGAGCGGGTGTCAGCTAGAAAATAAATAAAAAGAGGTATTTTTTTGAACAGAATAACCTATATTCTGCAATCGTTCGCAATATCGTAGTAGTTATAAACGCTTTGTATTTCGCAAGCCGGCGGTCAGCCTAATCCCAGAAGAAGAGATTGTTGCTTATGGTGTGTGTGTGGTAAGAATAACACGGCACGGTGTCGGTCCGTGACGAGATCGGATCCGCGCGAGGAGCTCACTGGTGTGGGGCAGGTGGGAGGAGGGAGGGGGGTTCGTAAGCTGATTAGCGCCAATCTGTGTTTAAGCGCGGTGGCGGCGGCCTTTGTTGTGCTGTGTGCCACTTACCGCTAATATTCTGCCTGTTATGTTTGGGTAATGGTGTACTTCTCTTTGTTTATATCTGCCGTTCCGCGCGAAGAACACGTAGCCCGCCCAGTCTGTTGTCACAGCACGCCGATTCACTGCTTTCCAACTCAAGGAGCCCTGCCAGTGATAGGGACACGGATAGAGATATCTCTGGATTGAGCACTTTTGTGGTCTCCAAATTAATTATAATTTTAAGATCGTTGTGTCGTATTATCTTTGATATCAAAACGCAAAAGCAGTTTGCCCATACGATTACATACATTCAACTTTCAAGTAGTTTACGAATGATTGGTGTTCATCGAAATGTATTAAACAGATATATGCAAATTGAAATATCCAACAGCAGAAACTATGCTGAGAGCTCGCTGTTGGCAGATAGCCCCGTTTAATTAGCAAATATACTTACACACTATGGTAAAAGTCGATATCTTAGAACCGGTAATTAAGTTAGGTCAGTGGTCGTCAAACCGTGGCCCTCGGACCGCATGCGTCCCGCAGGCGGTATTTGTGTGGCCCGCGACATAGCAAACAATTTTATTAAACAATTGACAATATAAAAAAATAAACCGAGTTTCGGCAACCGGCAGCCTTCAACCGCTCAGTGCGGCCACCATGCCATTGTTCTAACGTACCTGCTGTACCATACACTTCTTTGTTTATAAACTACGCGCGAGATATACTTTTTTAATTTTATTATAATTGCGGAGTATCAACAAAAGTGCTACTAAAAGGAAATCATCAGCATCATCATCGGCTGTTAAATTTTCCCACTGCTGGGACTGAGGCCTCCTCTCTGTGAGAGAGGGAATATGTAATACACGTGTTGTTGTACGTGTGCGCGTGTAATTGTGTATTTATACGGCAAGGCATAGTTTGAACCGGCGTCACTTTGTTGTTTGCAACGTTCCATCTTGACTTTTTATTTGATCTGAGGGGTAATGAGACAAGAATATTAAATTCAAATGTGATATATTAACAATATTTTACAGCTTATATACTATTTTGTGTTAATACACATTAAATACATTGTTTCTGTGTCCTATGCATGTAAGATGCAACCAAACAGTATTTTAACTGAGTCGATGCGGAATCAATATCCACAGGTAACACTGAACAAGGACATTGAGTCAAGACTGAACTAGCTTCAATCTTGCCACTTTACTACATCTGCGTATCTGAAAATACAATTTCTCTTCACCAAGACAAGTAAGACACCGTTACTTCTTCATAGCGTATCGATAGCATAAGTCTCTATATATTATGCTTAGCTAATACCGCCATAAGGTAAGCTACACCGGTACGAACAGAGTATCGGCGACGCCGCACGCTGCCCGCGAGTCCGCCCTGTGCGGCTGTGTTATCAGGAGCGCCGCGGGGCTGTTTCGCTGCTGTGTAATGTTAACCAAAATAAATAAGTTAAAACACGCTTTAATAGAAAACCTAACTAATAAGTAAAAATAATTTTCAACATATTTAAATCAAGAATAGTGTAATTAACCAAAAAAGTATTTTATTAATAAAAAAGCGTTTGATGTATTTCAAAATGACTCTACTTTTACCAATATCTGTCAATAAAATATTATAACAATTAACAACAAGCACCTCACGCTTTTTACCCGACTGCCGAAGGAGGGTAATGTGTTTATCAGTCTATGTATGTATGTATGTTTGTTCCTATATGGCGTTCCAGAGACCAAACGCGTTGGCCGATTTTGATGATTCATACGTCAATCGATTCGTCTTAACCCTGCGAGTGTCATAGGCTACATTAAATTTGGACAATAGAAAAATGGCGGATTTAAGGCGCCATATTGTGGGGGCCCAATTTTTTTTTTAATCCAAACCCCTCGTGTGGGGTATCAAAATAAAGGGTTTTAAGAGGTTGTTAAGTATGCGGGTGTAGACAAGTGAAACGCTTAGCTGCTATTTACGCACTGGTTTATTATATCAAATGACAGTTGGACGTGTCATTACAATAGGTGGCGCTGGGGAGGGAGATGCGCGCCTTGTACACATATATATCATTCCTCCCTCTAGTCTATAGACACCAAACATGATTTAATAATAAAGTAGGTACCTACTCATAAATATATTTGTTTACATGTACCGACCTTGTATTGTTTAACTTATAGACTACTAGAATAGACAATTAAAAGAACTTTTTGAAACAAGTAACGGGGCGATTCCTTTCGGCGATCTCTTTGGAGTAATTGTATCACCATGTTGTATGGTCTGGGTATGCGTCCCCGCTTTGTGACCATCATCCTCGGAGTGTCTCTGCGTTACTTCCTCAGCCGCGTCGCTCGCACCAGCCTGTTGTTCATCTTCGGAGTCCTGTTGTTGGTCCTTCTCAACCTCGTCCCCTACCGTTGACGAAGTAGTCCTTCCTTTGGTCGAACTACACGGCAAGAGATCTGGCGAGTGTAGTTCCGACTGGGGTACAGGCATTTCTGTAGCTGCTGGCGTCGGGGAAGGCGGCGGCGACCACGACGGCGTCGACGGTGGTGGTGAAGGAAAACCAGGTGACCCAGGTAAGTCCTCGTTTGCCTTTTCTATATTACACTCCATTTTGTTACTTGTTCCTTTATATAGCATCAGTTGATTTTTGTGTCTCTTGTAAATTTCTGAACTGTTATTGTCTCTAACTAAATATAAAACTTTACCAATTTTCTTAAATATGATGCCCTTACACCATGTATAACTTACTTTGTTTACATACTTTTTATATAATACAGCATTGTTTATTTCAAACTGTTTTGTTTTATTTTTCCCTTGTCTCTTAGTTTGTGTACACTGTTGGTTTTTTACACTTTTAGATACCGACGGTGACAAGGGTGCCGATGACTTTGGGTCCATCAGGTCTAACCGCGACCTTAACTTGTGCCCAAACACCAATTGTGCAGGGGACAATCCAGTAGCAGAATGAACTGAATTTCGATAATCCATCAGATATCTCAGTAATTATACCGATGCTTCGTTCGCACTGTGACTCGACATAAGACATGATTTTATTCCCTTTTTAACTACCTTGACGTAACTTTCGGCCTGGCCATTACTAGGAGGGTGATAAACCGGTGACGTCATATGTGAAATCCCGTTTGTCGCGCAAAATTGTTCAAATTCTCGCGAACAAAAAGCTGTGCCATTATCACTCACTATTGTTTTGGGAACTCCGAACCTTGACATGAAATCACATAGCTTCCGAATCACCGCTGTTGAAGTTGTAGCCGTGTTCATGTTATATACTACTACCCACTTAGTATGTGCATCTACCGCAACCAAATAAACGCAACCTTTGATCGGACCTAGGAAGTCTATGTGTATTCTGTCGAAGGGACGATGTGGGAATTCCCAATGAGAGGGCGGCGCGCGCGGCGGTGAGGCCCGCAACTGAATACACACATCGCATGAACCTATCATCGCTTCTATAGCCTGATCGATTCCCGGGAACCAAAATCTTGATCGGGCTTCGGCCTTGGTTTTTACTACGCCTAGATGCGAAGAATGTAGTTCTTTAAGAATTATTTTGTATAAACTCGAGGGAATAACCACCTTGTGGCCTCGCATGACACAACCGTTCTCATACGATAATTGTGATCTACATAAGTAGTACGGTTTTAACCTTATATCAGTTATCTTCGGTGGCCATCAACCCTTCAAAATAAAATCTTTTACCTGCCTCAAAACTATGTGACTACTTATCTCCTCACGTAACTTGTGTAATGTCACGGGCATGCTACCGTCCACAACGAAACAAACATAAGTCGCGCGGTCGTATGCGACCTCGCAATCGCAACACTTACACTGTTCAGTGCAAGCGCACTCGTGAACGGCGCGCGGCAAGCTCGCGTGAGAAATAGTCAACACTGTTGTCAGCGCTGCGCACATACTCAATTGTATAGTTATAGCTGCTTAAAAACAAAGCGTACCGCTGTAACCTATTTGCTGATATTATCGGTATACCCTTATGGGGCCCAAAAATTGCCAATAAGGGCTTGTGATCTGTTCGAAGAATAAACGGTTCCGATCTACCATACAAATATTGATGAAACCGTCTCACCCCGTAAATAATGGCGGTTGCTTCTGTACGAGCTACGCTGTACATTGACCCTAACTAATACGTCCTACTTACAGTGAAACGTTGCAGTTTGTTTAGCTCAACATTAATTGTACATTATTACATTATAATATGTTATTTTTAGTAGCAATAAAACCTTTATATCAATCGGTTGTTTACTCATTCATCATAACAGTTCAACATAACATTTTCACTGTTGGGAGTTACGCCCCAACATATGGTCCTTCGAGCAATTTAGTGTTGTGTAATTTACATCTTTTACGGTCGCGAATCGGTTGGACTGGTCTCTCAGAAGCGAGTCGCCCCAGTAACCAATTGAGAAGGCGCATACCGCAGAGGAGAAGGTTGCACAATACGAAGAACCAAGAGTGTGGAGCAACAGTCAACGCTCGAAACAGAAGAGTTCATTTGAAGTCAACAAGAAAAACAACAAAACATCATGTCGGCAGCTGAGTTCTACCAGAAGCAGAACGAACTCTACGACGGCATAAAGAAGATCGGTATAAATATCAAGAAGGATGGTTGGGACAGAAAGAACGCTGACTACTTCAAACGCCGTAAGGCAATGCTGGAAAACTTGTGGTCAGAATTTCAGTTCAATCACGACCGCCGGCCCACGGAACAAAGTGTAAGTCATCCGTACTTTAGTAATGACTGCTATAACATAACTCTGCAGTGCTACAATGAAGTAAAGGAGCTTATTCTGCAACAACACCAACAACTTACGACTCTCACTCGTTCTCCGAGGGAGCAGTCGATACAACCAAAAACATTGGGAAGTGCCAACCAACAAACAGGGGAAGGTACTTCGGAACAAGCCTGGTGACCAAAGCTGTGCATATCGAACTGGTGTCAGACCTCACCAGTTCAGCATTTTTGGCAGCCCTCAACAGAATGGCAGCAAGAAGAGGCGCCCCTCGTCACTTATACAGCGACAACGGGACAAACTTTGTCGGAGCAAACCGACAACTCGTAGAACAATACGAGGAAATTGAACAAACATACAAAAGCATCCAACTACAACAGGAAATCGCGGAGATGACAATTGAGTGGCATTTTAATGCCCCCGCTTGGCCATCAGCGGGAGGTTTGTGGGAACGAGCAGTCAGAAGCCTAAAACACCACTTGAAACGAGTAGTAGGAGAACAAAAACTAACATTTGAAGAGTTTTCCACAATCCTAACAAAACTGGAAGCCTGCTTGAACTCCAGACCTCTGTGTCCACTAAGTGAAAACACAGACGATCTAGACTGTCTGACGCCAGCACACTTTTTATCGGGTAGATCGGGGCTGACAGTCATAGAAACAATGGAAGATGCAAGAACAAGATGGGAACTAACAAGAAAGATCTTCGCAGAAATCTGGAAACGATGGAGGAACGAAAATTTGTGCCAGCTATCAGCCAGATCAAAGTGGCAGGAACCACGGAAAAATCTGAAGATAGGCGATCTGGTGGTAATCCATGAAGATCATGTACCAGCCGGGAAATGGCTCATGGGGAGAATAACAGAACTTCACCCTGGGAATGATGGATACGTTCGGGTCGTTAGCCTAAAGACAAGAAACGGGCATATGAAGAGGCCTGTCACAAAACTATCCGTCTTGCCTATCAACAGTGACGAAAATGTCGAACAACAAAACACAACAAAAACAAATGAAAATGAGTCATACCTACAGGCTAACAGCGAGTCGCAAAGTTCACGACGATGCAAAACAACAAACAGAAAAATAAACTTCATCGGATTGGTCATGGCACTGCTGTATTTGCTAAATCCCGTCGCGGCCGCTAACACAACAAACATCGTCGAGCTTCAACAAGGCCTTTACTTTGACAAAGTAACCAATATGCAGCTTATACGCGGCGAGTGGAAGATTATCGTGTACTATGACGTCAAGCCCTACTGGCATGGTATAGCAATATCTAGCAAATTCACCAATCATCTAGAAACCATCTGCGAGAAAATAAAACAGAAAACACAATGTAACGTAATTTTAACACAACTACAGCACTCGACCGACGAAATAGGACACTACAACCATATGTTGCTGAATCCGCAAGGCCGAGTGAATACGAGAAACAAACGCGGGCTTATCAACGGTGTCGGTTCCATCGCGCGCTCCCTGTTCGGAGTATTAGATGATGACTTCGCGAAACAATATCAAGAAGACATTGACCTGGTCAAGGCCAACGAGAAACACCTGGCACTGTTGTTAAGAAATCAAACATCCGTGATCGAAGCAGAATATAATTTACTGAAGAGGTCGGAAGATGCAGTTGAAAAACAGTACAAAATGTTTAACCAACATTTGCTAAACCTTGAAAGGTTTACGAACAACCTCCAGAAGGAACTGAATTCCCAAGAACTGTCTATTGAATTTGTGATGTCAGCTATTACGGCAAATAGCTTAATTGAGCATCTCAGAAACGTCCAAGAGACCCTCATAGACACGGTAACAAACATATATAACGGCAAGATGAACCTACACCTCATCGCACCGGAACAGCTTCGGGACGAATTGAACAAAATCTCGGGTCAATTATCCAAGGATTTGGTCCTACCCATCACCAACATTCAAACAGAGTTATTTCACCTGTATCATCTCTTACAAGTAAAGGCGAAAATGACCGAACGATACCTTATAATCGAGGTAAAGGTACCCCTAATCAGCAGAGATAACTTCGAGATCTACCGAACAATACCAGTACCGAAAAACAATGACGTGGATATGGTCACCCTAATACCTATTGCTGAAATGTTAGCAATAAACATTCAAAAGGACTCCTACATACCAATGACGGAATCCGAAATACATCAATGCATGCAACATGACGCGACAACCCAATTGTGTCCACTACAGAAACCTGTATACCGCATGAAGTCGGACGAGAGCCTTTGCATGAAGGACAAGGAATCTCTTCACTGCGAAACAAAACATGAAACCTGCCGAGACAAGTGGTTGGAATTAAACAATGCAAATAATTTCCTCTATTTTTGCTGTCAACAATGCAAAATACGTATTATTTGTGGGCATCAAGTTTCAACGCAGCTGCTACACAAGGCCGGAGTCATAACACCCAATGACGATTGCATAATTAGTAGTGAAACTTTTGCTGTTTATCCCCAAAGGCAACAAATGAACAAAATTCAAGCCCAAGTCGACGCAGGTCCAGCAGAAATTCCTTCAATCAACAATATCATAAACTTACCTGTACCGGTTCTGAATCATCTTCACGAGAATGAGACGGTAACAGAGCAGAGAGTATTACTGCAAGAGCTTGGCAAACAAGTAGAACAAATGAAAGCCGCAACATCAGAAGACATCATGTCAGATCATGCAACACACCATGATATCCACCAATACGTTGTCATCTACCTATTGGCTGCCGCCGCAACATTTGCGGGTGTAATATACGCTTACAACCGCCTACGCAAACATTGGGCAAGTCAAAAGAAACCAGAAGCTCCATCTATTCCCAATCCGATGCCCCGAAGAAGGTCGACAGCGAGCATCGTGGACAACGCCTTATTTGACGTCACAGAAAACATCAACGCAGCGCCCTTATCGAGTGCACGTACACTCAATAAAGCAACGTCGCCTATTGCGCGTTGTGAGTTACCGTAATAAATTATGAAATTGTTTGTATTTACATTTTTACGTTTTATAATCTAACTTGATTTTGAACAATTTCGATGTACATTTAAGTTAATTTTGTGAGTGGGCAATATGTACGAGCTACGCTGTACATTGACCCTAACTAATACGTCCTACTTACAGTGAAACGTTGCAGTTTGTTTAGCTCAACATTAATTGTACATTATTACATTATAATATGTTATTTTTAGTAGCAATAAAACCTTTATATCAATCGGTTGTTTACTCATTCATCATAACAGTTCAACATAAAATTTTCACTGTTGGGAGTTACGCCCCAACAGCTTCCTTTTGTATTTGAGCATATCGCTTTTCCGCTGAGTTTAATGTACGCGAAACAAATGAAATTGGTTTTTCTATACCGTCTGAACCTACTTGTGACAGGACTGCTCCCAACCCACTTGGGGAAGCGTCCAACGTTAATATTACCGTCGCCTTCGGGTCAAAATGCGCGAGAACCTGTTCCGAAGTCATGAGCTCTTTAATAGTCCTAAACGCCGAGTCATGGATATCAGTCCAGCTCCATTTACAGACCTTTTTTAACAGTTCGTACAACGGACTGAGAACTGTAGATGCGTTTGGTACAAAATTCCTGTAATAATTTATTAACCCTAAAAGCGATTGTAGCTGGTTAACATTTGTGGGAACCGGTGCTTCTAACATTGCTTTAATTTTTTCTGTCGCTTTTTTTAGCCCATCCTTAGTGATAATATAACCGAGATAACTGATTTCGTCTAGAAAAAAAATACATTTTTCCTTTTGCAAGGTTAACCCTGCTTCTTCTAAACGTTTCAAAACTAAATTCAGTTTTTTTAAATGTTCTTGCCTATCCTTACCCGTTATTAAAATGTCATCTAGCAGGCACAACACTCCGTCTATTCCGGATAACAAACCCTCGATAGCACGCTGGAAAATTGAAGGCGCACTGGCTAACCCAAACACTAACCGTGTAAATCTATACAGCCCGCGGTTTGTATTTATACATGTTAGGTTTTTTGATTCTTCGTCCAAAACAAATTGGTTATTCTTTCTTCTTAGTCGTACACTCCTGACGGAGTGGTCGTGGTCATGGATCGTCACCTACACTGGTCACGGCTCTTGCGAGATTTCTCCATCTCTCTCTGTTTATGGCACTGCGTGTACACTCAGTAAGGGAACACTTCGTAGCAGTCTTTATAAGAAAGTTGGTTATAGGCCATAGATAAATCTAGTTTGCTAAACTGTTGACCCCCATGTATCTTTGAAAAAAGTTCGTTAGTAGTGGGTAGCGGATATTGTTCTACCCGCAACTGTTTATTTATACTTATTGAATAATCGGCACATAATCTGACGGTGCCGTTTCGCTTTAGAACTGGAACTATTGGTGAAGCGTATTCCGAATATTCTACAGGTTCAAGTATTCCTAAATCAACCAATCTATCTATTTCTTTCTCAACTTTATCTCGTAACGCAAACGCTACGTGACGTGCTTTTCAAAAAACCGGTTTTGTACCTTCTTTCAACAATAATTTTATTTTGTATTTATTAAAAGTGCCTAACTCATCCGAAAATAAACTTGGGTATTGTAGTTGCAATTCCTTGACGGTTATATCTGTTGTTTCGCAATAGTTGACCGGCATCAACTGTAATCTAAACAATGATAAAAAATCCCGACCAAGAATGGGTGGCCCGCCGTCGCGGATCACATATAGGTTCATAATTTTCGTCCTACCCGCATAGCTTATTGGTAACACCAACATTCCTAAACAAACCAGTTTTCCGCCGTTATACGTTATCAACTGTTTACGTGTACTTGATAACGGCACAACTTTAAAATTACTTTTGTAAAAGTCCTCCGAAACTACAGTTACCGCAGACCCGCTATCTATTTCAAATTTAAAAGGGACGGTATCAATCAAAACAGTTTCTACCATGGGTTCTCCCCTGAACGAACGGATATTATACAGCATACCGTCATCGTCATCCTTGTCACCGCTATCCACATGTACGTAATTCACTTTTGGACACATTTAACGCAAGTGGCCTTTTACGTGACACTTTTTGCAAACATAATTTGCGAATTTGCAGTCAGCTGATCTATGGTTCATATACCCACATACCCCACATTTCACCTTCACTTCGCTACTACCATTTTTTCGTTTATCCGCTATCTTGAAGAGCTGTTGGTCTGCCGCAGACGCTGGTGCCAGCGGCCCCGCACTGGCTGCAGCGGCAGCGCGCGAACATCTTAGGTTTTCTGCCATCTCCACGACCTTGGCCAGCGTGAGGTCGGCCAAGTCTTTGGTGTACAGCTTCTCCTTCTCTCGTCCTGGCTGCATCCATTCCACGTTGAGAAAGCCGCATCTTCCAGTCAGCCCTCGCAACCTCGCCGCCCATTGAGAATAAGATTCTCCTGCTTGTTGTGACGCCGCGTAGAAGTTGTGACGTTCGCCAAATCCGACACACTTGGAGTTAAAATGATTATTCAGCAGTGTTGTGAAGTCTTCGTAGGGCACGTCTTCAAGATCTTTCGGTAACACTAAATCCGTTGCTAATTTGAAGGTACCCTCTGTGAGTGCGCTGAGCAGAATGGCCTTCCGTTTCTCACCCGCGGGATCAGTCTTCTCATTGATGCCGTTTGCCACAAAATATTGCGTTATACGCCCTTTGTACGTTTTCCAATCCTGTGAGTTATGGTCGAACGTATGTAAAATCCCAAATTGAACAGTACTCGTCATTTTTTTTTTTCACGTGGAGGTAGATCTCGTCGCCAATGTTAAAAGTATGCGGGTGTAGACAAGTGAAACGCTTAGCTGCTATTTACGCACTGGTTTATTATATCAAATGACAGTTGGACGTGTCATTACAATAGGTGGCGCTGGGGAGGGAGATGCGCGCCTTGCACACATATATAACAGAGGTTTTATTGATTTCAAAAATATATAATATTTATATATGTTTAAATGTATCTAATTCGAAAAAAAGTTAACTAAAAAGTTATAAATAAAAAAAGTTAATTCAAAAAATCAAAAAACCCAACTGCTTCAAAAGCGAACTAAAAAGTCGTAAACAAGGAAAAAATCATGCTGTGCAGTCGGAGGATACATATTCGCGGGCTGGCTGACCAAAATCTGGTGTCTAAGGGGTACGCAGATCTCTCATTTCACCGGTTACGTAAAGTTTCATGTTATTCGGGTAATCTATTCTGGCGTTATAGGTACCTTACTTAACAATTTGCCTATTTTAGGTAGGTACAACTAAAAGAGAAAAAAAAAAAAAAAATTGTAGAAAACTTTGTTTAAACGACCATTTACTAATGCACCTATCTCTCTGTGATGGCAGTGAGGTAATTAGTGTGTCTACTGCCTTGCCTGGACGTGATAGCCATGTCTCAAGCTCCCTCTCCGAAATATTTATTTATTACGTGGACTTGGTGCAAGGCACCACCATGTCTTCGGATATAACTAAAAATTAAGCCATGCTCGTGTCTTAGCACGTGACTTGGTACTTGGCACAAAGACATACACTACCGGGTATCGGATTTAAAAAATAATCGCTTATCCTGAAAATTCTGTTATGGATAATGGGATAAACTATTTAAATTATTGCATTGTCATCGGTCCTTGATTTAATAAGTGTGCAGTTTCAAATTAATCCGACGTTCTGAAAGGAGTGGAAATCACGTTCAAAGATTCCCTTACATAGATACATATATAACAAGCTAATAAACAGTAAACGCACTATCGCATCATCGGTTGAGTGTGTGAGGTTACGACACGCGACCTATTTATTATTTTCAGATATATTCGAGACCTTAGTGTTAAGTAGCGGAGTGGGGGGGGGGGGACTGATTTAACACGTGCGTTGAGATCTCTTTTGAGTTAATCCTGAAGGCACGACAGAGCTCAGATTGTGATGTTCTTTTCGCTAGCGTGACGTGCCGACGAGGACGTCGGGTCTTCTTTCTAGTGAGCTCAGTACGCTCGCAGAACTCGTCATCTCGTAGTGAAGTATTTCGCCGTCAAATGGTTAAAAGAAATGGAAGCTCCAATTAATAAGTAAAACAATCAGTTCTTAGTATTTATTGCGGCGCGTGTATATCGCACGCGTGACGTGGCACGGCGCGTGACCGCACTGCCAGATGAGCTCGACCAGCATCCCGCGTCACGCGCCAGAAACGCGCCAGAAACGCGCTCTATTTGTACTACACTGATTTATCTCACCCTCAGTGACATGAGATATCGTTATCCAAAAACCAATATGTTGTATACTAAGTACGCTATTAAGAAGACAACCCCGTCTACAGTGTGTTATGTAAGATATGTCAGCAGCACATCCAAAGAACGTCAGGAGCTCCGTGACTAGCTGCTACGTGACCGACAGCGACTGAATGTCTCACGTAGAGAGCTGTACCTTCGAGAACGAGCCGCTCGACGGACACAGATATTATCCGGGACTAGTCGCTGACGACCTGCGACTGCCTCGCTTTGATCACTCAAGCTAATCTGCTGCAAGCCCGCAGACCGCAGTACACACCGAGCTACTCGTATTCACTCACTGTTAGAAACGTCGCAGATAGAACTGACATCACACACTCATCGAGCGAGACTCGCTAATTGGACGCCAGTAATTGAATGCCGCGATCGAAATCACGATACCACTCGCTCGAACCACGATGAGAAGACAAATAGATAGTTTTAGAGATGTGTAATAATTGGTAAACCAATATCCACTTTTAAAATAATAACTGCTTTGGAAATTAAAAACTAAACACATTGTTAATTTCAAATTGACGGTGATTTTTTTAATTATAACTTAAATTTAGAAATGAACAATGTTGAACTGCCGCTTTCGGAGCTCCACTTTACCTAAACCTTTTCAATTTGAAGAGCAGACATAAAGAGTTTGTATAATAACCAGAAACTGTTACAATATGATGGAAAAGTTGTTCGCGGTGCGAGACATGCCCGATGCTCCTGCTCGCGGTCTTCCTGCCCTCGACCACTATTTAACATTCCGGACAAGTTTGTTTTAATGTCGTTCTTGACTCGTACCCTGAACATAAATTGTGTGAGATAGGAGCAGGTTAATAGCGTATGAATGATAACGAGATAAGCGGCACGTGACGTAAGGTCCACACCGACCCCGGCCGCCGCGGACTCACGGTCTGTCCCAGCCACCAGCCTGCGACCACGCTTAGGTATACTACAAATAAGTCATTAATATTTCAGTCACACCGAACTGTTAATCATAACAATAGTTAACATAATTAATGAAGCAAGCCGCAAGCGATAAATCTCCACGACATTTGAGTTAATTACATGATCATAACGTTCTGCGTCTGACACTCTACAACTTGTACTGATTTCGTAATTATTAAGTGTCACCCCAAAATAGCAAAATTTCATGTTTAACTCATGTTCAAAGCTAACGGTACTTCTGGGGAGACAAAAGATAGTCGAACAGTGCCAGAGTAATAATAAAATAGTTAAATAATAATATATTGATTGTTTTGAAAACATAAGATTTTGACATGTAAAAGTATTATTTAAGTAGGTTAACTTACAAAATAAAAATCAGTTACAGCGTCGCGTGTACCACAAGCCACGACTCACTACACGTGTCTTGGCTTTTTGTTCGCGATTGTATCCGCGGCATATTTTCTGCTGATACAGTTCGCTTCCTCGCGCTACGGCGGTACCTACAAAGTAGGTACAAACAAACAAAAAGTGCTGAATGTGCTTATTTTCACTTGGGAATGTTTCGGCAGTATATTTTTTGCTTGCTCAGGTTTGAGGAAGCCCTTTCTGAGTAGCTTCCCAAATCTTTTTCGATTTACTGTTGTGTAGGTACGAGTACGTGCCCGAATATTTTTAGCTTATTATTATTTTGTTCTTCTTACTTGTGCACCAGGTTCATTAAATAAAGTGATGGTATCAAGAGTATCTTTATTTATATTTATTTTCTGTATCTGTATTCGGCAGATACTCACAAGAGAAAATGTCAAAGCACGGCCATAAGTTGATAGAGTTTGCTCATGAAAAAAACATAACATTTGTAAATACCTATTTTAAAACAAAAGAAAGCAAAAAATGAACAAAACAAAACATGGGTATCGCCGAATGGAGAATAACATAAGGAAATTGATTTCATACTAACAAACAAAGGTTCAGAATTTTTTAACACAGACCACAGAATGATAAGGTGCAAAATAAAATTGGATTACACTAAAAAACGAAGCTATACCAAATCTATTAACACACATTCTACAAGAAACTTGCCAACACTAACAAGAAAAGACGGTATGCACTGGGAAAATGAATTTATTGAATCGATCAGTATATCCCCACAAGTCCAAACACAGTATGATCATTTCCTAAGAGGTAAACATTTATTAACACAAATACCATGCGAAAAGAATAAACAAAAATACCCGAGTACACACATTTCAACTACTTGAAGGTAGAAAACAATTATACAAAGAAAAAGAACAAAGGAAATAAAAAGAAAAATTACTCAGATAAGTTAGGACATAAACAAATAAATCTCTAAGAACAGAAAAAAGCACAGGCAAAATGTTTTTGAAGAATTCTTCTCGAACAAGGGAGGTATTCAAAAGGCATACAAAGATCTGCAAAGTACAACAAAATGGCCAACAAACATGATGGACAAGAAAGGAAAGATTATCTTGAAGAGGTCAGATATAATAACAGAAGCAACTAACTTTTATCAGAATCTGTACTCATCACAAGGAAGATCCAGTTTAACGCAGCACGTCAGAAATAAAGTCTATGTCGACGAAACATTGCCCGAAATACTAAGATCAGAGATCAAATTTCTATAGAAACTCAGAAAAAAGACTAACCACCCGGAGAAGACAAGATAACAAATCAAATACTGAAGGCTCTATCAGAATGCTTATAACACCCACTGGAAATCATGTTTAATAACAATTCTCGACTGAAGAGAAACTCCAAAGCAGTGGTCCAATTCGTCGATAACTCTTCTTCACAAAAAAAGGAGATAGATGTGACCTCAGTAACTACAAACCAATTAGCCTTACGACAAACTTCTAAAAAAAATCTCAAAAATACTATTAAAAAGACTCAAAATTACTCTAGATGAAAATCAACCTCGTGAACAAGCTGGATTCCGCAAACACTATACCACATCCAAGTGGTAACACAAATAGTAGAGAAAGCCAAAGAATATGGCAAGACTCTATATTTATGCTTCATCGATTAAACTAAGGCATTCGATTCTCTGGAACATGGTGCTATAACGGAATACACTATTAGAACAAGGAATAGACATAAAATATGTATTATAGAGATACTCCATAGCATCTATTCAAAAAATTCAGCAAGAATAAAGTTAGAATCGGAAGGACTAACCTAATCCTATTAGAAAAGGCGTCAGGCAGGGCGACTTGCTATCACCTATAATATTTTCGTCTGTTCTGGAGACAATATTTAGAAACCTAGACTGTGAATACAAGTAATACTATTGACGATTCATTCGACGAACGAACATTCTCTAATGTTAGTCACCGCGTAGCGTACAGTTTTAGACTGTACATCTTGGCAACCCAAAAGGAGAAACCAACGAGAAGAGAAAGGAAAAAGTCACCACAAAGTTAGTAAAGTAATTAATGAATCAAATTGAAAGGCGATGTTCCTGTTCCCAGGTTGAAGCTCCCGCCGGAAGTCCGTTGTTGTTCATGCTGCTGGCACTCATTAGCTATGTAGCCGACTCCGTAATCTAGACCCCGTTTCTTTCTGTTGCTCAGGCGGTTGTGGGGATTTATAAGTATAGAGTTGTAGTAGTTTAGAAGTTCTAGTTCGTGATTTCATTGTTCCATGGTGGATATGCAGTGTTGTAGATTCGTTTTATGGCATAAGTTCTTGATGTTCTCGAAGTAAGTTTGAGTACGACGAGACCCTTCCTAATAGTTTGTTAGTTTGTAGTACATCATTAGTATCCATTCATCGTGCACTACTTGCATTTTTCCGACGGTGTCATAGTATATGGGCTGCTCGCGTTACAAACTTGTGATCTGAGTGGTCGACGCTGGCGGTCCGCGCGTGCCTTCGGTGGCGCTATAAGATCCCGTAACAAATGTAAACAATTATAACATAGTAATTAGTAACGTTGAGATCGGATTCTTTGACTTCTTCCGCTGTTCGTTTTTAGAATGTTGTGTTCTTGAGTGCTTAAGACGACCTCCGACACAGACGATTCCCACTTTGTTAACCCCCGCCGGAAAAAGAGGGGTGTTATAAGTTTCACGTGTGTTGCTGTGTATCTGTGTATCTGTGTGTCTGTCTGTGGCATCATAGCGCCTAAACGGATGAACCGATTTTGATTTAGTTTTTTTTGTTTGAAAGGTCAATTTGGCGAGAGTGTTCTTAGCTATGTTTGAATAAAATCGGTTCAGCAGTTCAAAAGTTATGGGCGTTTTACTGTTTGAATCGGGGTGTTTTTAACCCCCGCCGGAAAAAGAGGGGTGTTATAGGTTTCACGTGTGTTGCTGTGTATCTGTGTATCTGTGTGTCTATGTATCTATGTATCTGTGTGTCTGTCTGTGGCATAATAGCGTCCAAACGGGTGAACCGATTTTGATTTAGTTTCTTTTGTTTAAAAGGTGACTTAATCGAGAGTGTTCTTAGCTATGTTTGAATAAAATCGGTTCAGCCGTTCAAAAGTTATGGGCGTTTTACTGTTTGAATCGGTGTGTTTTCGCAAGATATCGTGTCATAATTACGTGTTCAATAGATTGCCGATCGAAGCGTATCTACTATGTACTAGATAAATTATGTTGCACGAAAAAAAAATGTGTCGGGGGTTTTAAAAATTTTGGAATTTTACTTGTTTATTTACGGATTCAGTTTGTAAATAGCGCTTTTCGTTGATACTTTTTCAAGGACGAGTAATGTTAATGTTGTGAGTAATGATACAATATTTCATTTAAAGTTTGAATAAATCAATAATAAAAATACAATGTCAATGGTACACAAATAAAATACAAAGGAATCAATAAAAGTTCAATATTGTTACCAATTAATCATAGACACTTTATTAGTTTTAAAAATATAATTTTGTAATAGCAACACTGTGTAAAAAAACTTACTTCTCTCTAAAAATAAAAGTCAAGATCACAGCTATATCGTGTTAAATCATTTAAAAACAAAACCTTTACCATAATTTTGGTCCACAAACCGGATTAATTACTACAATAGTAACCAGTGATTATTATATTTACCGAAAAACAATTAAGGAAAATTGGCATCGGATATACGGCACCACGCCACGCCTGCCGCGCAATAGTGCTATCCTTATAATTTCAGCGTCTAATTATCAACCACATATTATACCTGTCGGATAAACGAAGAAGATGAGCGAATCACTAGAACGATTAGTCAGCCGCAGAAGCAATTACAAAGGACGTTTTACCAGAATCTACAACTTCGTCGATGATCCTGAAAACCACGAGAAAATATATGAATTGCAAGCAAGGCTATCGGAATTAGCTGATCTTTATTTAAAATACAATACGACACAAGAAGATATCGAACTTCTGGATGACAGAGATACAAAAATACACGAGCAAGAACGAGCTAACACAGAAGACAAATATTTTCATTACAGAGCAAGAATATCAGAGTTGCTAAAGGAGAACGAGCTCAATCGATCAACGACCTCCTTTCAATCCCTTCAGTCAGCCAACCATAAAACATATATTCTAAAAATTCCTCATTTGCAGATTCCAAGCTTTGATGGTAGTAAACTCTCCGAATGGTCTAACTTCAAGACACTGTTTGATGGCGTTATTGACTCCAACACTCATCTGACCGAGCTGCAAAAATTCCAATACCTGAAGTCTCTGTTAGGAGGAGAAGCAGCTGGCCTAATCAACGGTATCACAATCAACGAAGAAAACTACGAACGTGCCTTAGCTATATTAATTAAAAGGTATGAAAATAAGATAGTTACAGTAAACCATCACATCTATAATGTAATGTCAGTATTGATGATATCTAAAAATAACTTGAAAGAATTCTTATCGACGCTACAACAAAGTCTAGATTCATTAAAATCACTAAAAGTGCCTGTTGATAGTTGGGATCTATTATTAATTTACATTATTGTGCAAAGGTTAGATCAGAGTCTCAGGTCTGCTTGGGAACTCAACCGCAAATGCGATACTTTGCCAACACTTACTGAATTAATAGAATTTTTGAATCATCGTGCCAGAGCATTTGAATTGATGTATGATAAAATACAAAATGTATCAAAACCCTCTACTGTGGTGAACAACAAAAGGTCAAACTTCACTCGTGTATCCACCCATGTAGGCACTGTTACTTCTAGCTGTATTTTATGTAACATGTCTCATGAATTATACAAGTGCCCCTCTTTCTTAGAAATGACACCAATCAAGCGCAATGAGTATGTAAAATCAAAGAAACTTTGCTATAATTGTCTCAAACCTTACAAGTATCAGCACACATGTTCTAAAAATAATTGTCAAGTTTGTCATAAAAAACATCATAGTACAATCCATGTTGACAACCATGCCTTGGCCTCGGTATCTGACACAACTACAGGTAACTCAGAGAAACAGCGCGACACAAGTGTGAGTATCAATAATGTTCAACAAGATGGTAATATGCAAGCCTCAGTTATGCATTTGCACACAAATAAGTGTCAAGTATATTTATCTACTGCTATAATTAAAGTGCAACAAAACAATGGTGATTGGACAACATGTCGAGCCCTGTTAGACAGTGGCAGTCAGGTATGTTTAATTACAAGGAACTTAGCGAACAACCTTCAACTTCCTCTCACTAATCAAACTAATTACATTATACATGGTGTAGGTACCACTCCTACTCACTCTTCTCAATCGACAACAGTCAATATTGCATCTTGTAACAGCAATTATTCATCAACCATAACTTGCGTAGTAACAGACCAAATTTCTACAAAGCTTCCACAAAATTACATTCCACTTGATCATTTCAAAGTACCAAAGGGCTATAACTTAGCAGATTCTTTATTTAATATGCCTAAAAGCATAGACTTACTTATTGGTGGTCAATTATTCTACTCGCTTCTTCTACAAGGCAGAATAAAGTTAGGAAATAACCGACCCACACTCATAAACACAGTTTTTGGCTGGGTAGTTACTGGAGACATGGAATTAATAATGCAATCATCATTTAATGATACAGTCCACACATCGAATCACACACTAAATATGCAAAGTGCTTGCAGTCAAACAGACTCAACCTTTCATAAACAAACAGTTTTATCAGCACATATCAGTTGTGATCAATCATGTGATCAGTTATTAAAACGCTTTTGGGAACAAGAAGAAGTCAAACCTTCCCCAATTAGCACACCAGAACATATCCATTGTGAAGAACTTTACAAAAGCACAACAACCAGAGATTCATCAGGTCGCTTTACAGTAAATCTTCCAATTATACAAGATCAGTTAGATCAGCTAGGTGACTCCTACAGTATCGCACAAAAGTGTTTCATATCCTTAGAAAAGAGATTTCTCAGCAACCCCATGCTTCATAAACAATATTCAGAATTTATAAATGAATATTTAGAACTAGGACATGCATCTTATGCACCCACTCCTTGTCCATCAGACATACAAGAGGAACCCAAGCGTTTCTTTCTACCTCACCATGCAGTCATTAAACCTCAAAGTATCTCAACCAAGCTACGTGTTGTGTTCAATGGAAGTAGTCAATCATCTACAGCAGTCTCACTTAATCAGGCTTTATATGAAGGTGGAAATATTTATTCAGATATTGTTGAAATTATCATAAGACTTCGAACTTTCAAGTTTGCACTTTCCTGTGACATTGTTAAAATGTTTAGAAATATAAATGTAGCCGATGAACACTGCAATCTACAATGCATTTTGTGGAGAGAAACTCCTGATGATGAACTTAGTCATTCGATTAAACACAGTTACTTATGGAACTAGATGTGCCCCTTATCTAGCATTTAGGACACTACTTGAACTTGCAAAACAAGATGGAGATCTCTATCCCCTTGCAGCTAAATGCATTCAGTACCAAACATTCATGGATGATGTTCATTGCGGTTCTAACACTCTTCCAGAAGCTATAGAACTATGCAAACAATTAATTAACTTATTTAAAAGAGGAGGATTTCAATTACATAAGTGGTCAGCTAACCATCCTCAAATTCTACAAAATGTCATTAAAAGTAAAGACAAACGTTCACCTAACAGCCTAATCATTGGTGATGAAACAAGCACACTTGGTCTGAAGTATGATCCAGCAACTGATATATTCAAAGCCAATATTCCATCTCAACAACATACATTACACTTTACTGAAAGAATTGTGCTTTCAATCATTGCAAAGATTTATGACCCACTAGGATACCTTGCCCCAGTTACAATCAGTGCAAAGCTTTTCATGCAACAGCTATGGAAAGAATCCAGTACTTTGACTTGGGATACACCATTACCAGAACCCCTACTTTTAGAGTGGCTACCATTCTATAACAATCTACAATTATTAAACAATATAACCATACCAAGATATTGTTTCTCAGACATACCTACCAAAGTTTATTTAGTAGGCTACAGTGATGCATCTTTAGTTGCTTATGGATGTTGTATTTACATTGTAGCAGAATATCATAATCAGAAACCTACCTCTAACTTGATAATTAGCAAAAGCAGAGTTGCCCCTGTTCGCACCATAAGTCTTCCAAAATTGGAACTAAGTGGATGTACATTACTTTCAAAACTTATGCATAAGATTAAATCTGCTCTCAAAATAGTAGTTAAAATACATTCTGTGCATTACTATACAGATTCCACTATAGTTTTAAACTGGCTAAAATTACCTTATAAGAAATGGGAGGTTTATGTTGCAAACAGAATCTCACAAATACTTCAAACTTCTGATTCTGATTCTTGGAAACATACTAGAACCTATGACAATGCAGCTGATTTACTTACACATGGTATACATCCTAAAGATTTAAAAAATCTATCACTATGGTGGCACGGTCCAACATATCTATTATCAAAACCTAATGAATGGCCCTGCAGTAATGTTACATCAGAAATCCAAGTAGCACCCTGTCATACAGAGGTAACTTCATATGCAACAAGTGTAGTCTCAGAATCCTATAATGATGAAGATATAGAATATTTCATGAACCTATTTGAAAGATTTTCAAGTTTTCAAAAATTACAAAACACTATTGCCCAGTCTTACAGATTTTGTCACAATATTAAAAACCATTCCAAGAAAACAGGTCCCCTCACACCTGATGAGTTAAAATTCAGTCATAACTTCATAATTAAAATTGTTCAAGCATCACATTTCAAAAAAGAAATAATTGAACTTAAATTAGGAAAAGGCAATTACACATATTCATCTAGCCCTCTCAAAAGATTATCTCCCTTCCTAGACAGTGAAGATATTTTAAGAGTAGGTGGCAGAATAAAACATGCAAATATTCAATACAATCAGAAATTTCCAGTTATACTACCAAGCATTAGTCATATCACATCACTTATCATTCAAAAATTTCACATACAACTGTTTCATTCAGGTGTTCAAAACACACTTTCAAACTTGAGGTTAAACTATTGGCCTATACATGCTAGAGTCCAAGTTAAGAAGGTTGTCTACAAGTGTGTAGTGTGTGCTAGATATCGTGGTCAAACTTGTAGTCAGAAAATGGCTAACTTACCTTACAATAGAGTAAACTTAGAACGTCCCTTTTTGAACATTGGAGTTGACTATTGTGGTCCCATATACATAAAATCTAGTAACCTTCGAAATGCTAAATATACAAAGAGTTACATCCTCATTCTGGTTTGTCTCTCATCAAGATGTATACACATTGAACTTTCAAATGATCTAACTACAGACTCATACCTCGCTTGTTTAAAACGTTTCTGTGCCCGTAGAGGTGTATGTAATAGCATTTTGTCAGACAATGCTTCGTATTTTCACTGTGCCGATCATGAGTTACATGAGCTTTATCGCATGTTTAAGAATGAGACATCTTACAGTCAAATTATTGATTATACAAACAGCCTGAACATAAAATGGAAATTTACCACCCCACTTGCAAGCCACATGGGTGGAATATATGAGTCAAGTATTAAACAAACAAAGAATTTGCTCAAAAGGAAACTAGGCAATTGTCGAATGACTTATGACCAATTGTATACTGTTTTGTGCCAAATTGAAGCAATTTTAAATTCTAGACCTTTATATGCAATGTCAGATGATATAGATGACCTAAATTACCTTAGCCCTGGTCATTTTCTAATAGGTTCAACTATGTTAGACATTCCTGAACCAAGCCTAATTCATATTTCAGACAATAAACTTAATATTTGGCAAAGAATAACTTCTATTAAACAACAATTTTGGCAAGAATTTTATAAGTCCTATTTGTCTGAACTTCAAAGTCGACAAAAATGGTTAAAGGAGTCTCCTAACTTAGAAATAGGAAACTTAGTCTTAATTAAGGATGAAAACACTCCGCCTTTGCATTGGCCTCTGGCGAGAGTTGTTCAAATATGTAAATCAAAAGACGACCAACTAACCCGGTCTGTCTCGGTGAAAACTGCAAAGGGAACCTATATGCGCCCTATTCACAAATTAGTTTTATTACCACTTCAGTAATTCTGTTTAACAATTTTACTCACCTTTATTGTAATTTACCTAAAGCAAACTCAAATATTTATGATAATAGCTTAGTAATTACCCTACCTACCTATGTAATTTAGCTAATTATAAGAAATAAGTACTTATGAACCTAGAAATAAGTGAACTTAGTATTAGCATAGCATAATATCTGCATATTTTCATACGTTTGCAATTTTATAATTTGTTTATATTCAAATAACCTAAAAATGTACTAAAAACTACATGACACTGACAGTTGAATTTGGTCATTTCACATGACAAGAATCTGACAACTGACAGTGACATTTAGATAAGAATTTAACTTTATTCATCGATCCGAACTGACGAAAGTGATCATCAATTTTCCTTTACCTCTTTTATTTGTTTATTCAGACTTCGTCAGCGCGGGGGTGTATGTTACCAATTAATCATAGACCTTTTATTTATTTATTTATTTATATACACTTTATTGTACACCATAATAAACAAGAAAAAGAAACTTAATACTAAAAACATACAATGGGCGGCCTTATCGCATACCGCGATCTCTTCCAGGCAACCTGGAATGGACAGAGATTACCTGGACATGACATGGGGTTGTCATTGGTGCGACAATACCAACAATGAACATAATGTAATTTCAATAATATTGTTACTTTATTAGTTTTAAAAATATAATTTTGTAATAGCAACACTGTGTAAAAAAACTTACTTCTCTCTAAAAATAAAAGTCAAGATCACAGCTATATCGTGTTAAATCATTTAAAAACAAAACCTTTACCAAATATATACCCATTAATTAAACAATAATAAAAATAGAATGTCAAACATAAAAAAAAACATTGTTATAAAATAGGTCAATAATATGTCATTAGTAGTCTATGAATAACAACAGTAAAATAAAATGTCAAAGATAAAAAATTAAATTATTACAAGAGATCAATAATTATGTCATCCAATAATATAATCTATGAATAATACAATAATAAAAATAGCATGTCATTATAAAATATTATGTCAAATATACGAAAAAAAAAATCACAATCAAAAATATTTAATTTACCATTTCAAATTCATTCAAATTTAAACCTATAATAATTACGGTTGTTGCTTATCATCAAGGAACTCATCGATGCCATAATAGCTTTTACTCAATAAATATGCCTTCAATTTGTTTTTAAATAAGTTAACGCTATTAATGCCTTTAAATTCTAAGGGTAGCCTGTTATACGGTTTTTGATTTATACATAGTAGTTTTTTTATTTTTTACTGGTTCCGATTGCTTTGTATCTGATTGTTGCTTCCGTTGTAATTTCAAATGTTAATATGTTGTAGAATTCGAACACAATGTAAATTGTTTGATGAATAAATAAATAAATAAATATATAGAAAGACTGATTGGTATCTGGGACTGTGACGAACAACCTCTAATTTCTGCTGGATTGTGTTAGGCAAGTCTTTCCTACGCGTATTATCTCTAACTTGTCGTTGTTCATTAGTTTCCGATTTGTGCAAGTTCTTGACAAAATTGGTTAACAGCACCAGTACATACAGGCATGGCACTGTCAATATATGAAGTCTAATAAAATGATTCCTGCACGAGTCCGTTTGTTTCAAACGGAGCATTGTTCTTAAGGCTCTTTTTTGAATTACAAATGCAATTTGGATATTGTATTTATAACTGTTGCCCCAAAACTCAATACTATATCTAAACTTAGACTCAACCAAGGCGAAGTATACCATCCTAAGCTGGGCTAGTGACAGTTCGTCCCTCAGGCTTCTGATTGCATAGCATGCCGAGCTAACAGACTTCGTTACAGACTATGTCTCAACCCTCCAGCTCAGTAATGCATTAATGTGAATACCTAGGAGTTTAACATGATCAACCACTTCAACCCTGCTGCCACAAGATGAAATCACATGACTAGCATTGTTCCGGACGTTCGACTTGAATAGTACACATTTTGTTTTGTTTACATTGAGTTTAAGATTATTTGTACCAAACCAGTGTTTAAAAGCTTTTAATAAGTTATTAATTTTTATTTCTAAAGTATTTAAGTTACTTGCAGACACTATTGCACTAGTGTCATCCGCAAAAAATAATAAGACTAGTGTCTGTAATACGCTTTTTTATGTACTCAATTAAATCATTCAGGAATATTATGAAGAAAATTGGGCCCAAAACAGATCCCTGAGGGACACCCCGAAATACTGTCTTTAGATTGGAGTTAACTATTTTTACTTCTCCATCCACTACCGACTTTATTTCTATAAATTGACGTCTATTATGCAAATAAGATCTAAATAGCTTCAGAACGTTTTCCCTTATGCCATAATGCTCCAACTTGGCCAGCAAAATATTGTGGTCCACCGTATCAAAGGCGGAACTTAGATCTAGGAATATACCTGCCACCTTATGTTTGTCATTAAGATTGCAAACATCCTCACCGATCAGTGCCTCAACAGCATCGGTAGTTCCCATAGCTCTTTGATACCCAAATTGTCGCTCATTTAAGATTCCTTGCATTTGTAGGTGTTTCATAAGCCTGTCCTTCATAATTTTTCCAAAATTTTTGATAGTACAGGCAATAGGGAAATGGGCCTGTAGTTGCTAAGATCAGTTTTTGAACCCTTCTTTAAAATTGGTATTACTCGCGCAATTTTAAACTGGTCAGGAAATAGGCCTTCCTCAATACAATTATTATAAAGTGATGCTAGTGGAGTAGCCAATATGTCAATGTTATCTTTAATAATGGTCAGGGGAATTTCGTCATAGCCTGTAGACGATTTATTGACCATCTTTTTAACTAAGTTGAAAATTTCAAGGGGTGTGACTGCATCAAAACACATGTTGGAGTCAACTCTGTTGACACTTTAATTACGTGGGCTACAACCGGAGGATCAAAAAAAAAGCAAAGGTTATTTAATAGAATTTAATTATACTAAAAGTTACAAGTTAATTATTTCTAAAAGATTGACAATGATCGAAGTGTGAATCAAAAGTGAATCTGGGTCCGCGTTTCCGATATTGCGAAACCTCTGTTGTCGTCGTCGCGCGGCACGCTCCTGCTGATGCTGCACTGCGTGGTCGAGCCGTGTGCAGTGTTGATTTGGGTCGATGCTGTCTCGGCGATCCTCATAGATTAGCACCGCGTAACACCTCCCCCCGAAGAGCAGCCACCACCGATGATTTTCGTAGTAAATTGAGGTGGGGGTTGGTTGCAGCTTATCCTCTCTTTAGGTTCTGGAAGAGTGTAAATTCTTTCTGGACGCCTTGGGTGACATTGTGGTTCCTCGTCTGGAGTCTTCTTGGCTTTTGACCAGTACCGTCGGTAGATAAAGTAACCCATGAGTGCACATGCACCGGTTAGTGCTATGTACATTGGAATCGTAGTGTGGTAGATTCCGTAGTCGATCGTCGCTGGAATATGTGGCTGTTGTTGCATTATCTTCATATTGGCTGCATGTAGGTGGTCCAAGTTTATTGAGTTCAGTTTTAGTGTCGGGACTGGAGGCTGATTGTCTACGTCTTCTACAGGTAGGTCCATAATCTTCAATACGTGACCCTTCAGACGATTTTTCTTATTGGCGATAGTGATCTGTGGTGTCTCTATGTAACAGTCCTGCGGTATGGTGAGTAAGTAACTTCCTTGAACTTCTTTGTACAGGTCTTGTCCACAAGAGAGATGAACCTTCGTGGGAACCGGGAAGCTGATGGTGTAGTGTCTGTCGTCAAGTTCCTCGTACGCTGGCTGGTCCAAGGTGATAGCGACAGGTTTGCATTTAGAACTTTTCTTTTGCGTGTTGATGAGTTCGTGTATGCAATCTTGTGAGAAATGGCTCTGTAGACTTCGTTTCTCCTCGCATATGAACCACTTGTTGGTCTTCGGGCATTCAGCCTCTATGTTCTTAGAATCTTTCTGGAAGGTGGCTAGGAAAGGAGAGGATGGAATGAGGACTTCGTGATATTTGTTAGGTATTATTGATAACTTATATAGATCGTATGTTTGCGGTAGAAATATTGGAAACTTATATACTATAACTATATTATTTCTCGTATAATATGAACCTAACTTAATTATATTATAATATTCTCTTATATCTATGTCTACTATTTCCTCCCTGCTATATAAACTTGTTAATTTATTTAGTATAGCGCGTATTTCGTCTATGCTGAGAATAGAATGATGCATTGTAGAGGTCTTTATAAATGCTAGAACATTCTGTAGCCGGTTTAGTTCCTGTGAAATTGCATCTACGTTGTCGCTGAGGATAATAAGTATTTGGGCTAAATGTGCGTACTTTATCAAATCATTATCTTTATCTGCGTTGCTTTCGTTAATTCTATTTAGTAGGGCTGCCATTTTTCCCTGGTTATCTGCAATATCGTCGATCATTTTAGAGTATTGAGCGGACATCTCTTTTGTTAGACTAACATGCTGGTTGAATTCAGTAACTAATTTGTGTTCATCGTTTTCGAGAGATTTTATAGCTTGATTATAATGTAATGCGTCAGTATAATCTAAATTTCCTGTAATGCTTTTCACAACACTACCGAGGCCATCTATGAGCCCTCTTTTTATACGAGTTATCTCGAAGGACTTTAATTGTTCGGATACGCTATTGAGTTTGGATCTTAGATAGTCTATATGAGGCTGGAATAATGATTTGGTTTGGTTATTAAGATTAGGGCTGCTGGTTAGTAGTTGGCTATCAATAGAGTTTATTTTATCTTGTAAAGTGTCTAAATTAACGTATTGTATGAAGGAATGGTGGTGTGATAAGATCTTAGCTGGGCCTAATTTAAAGGGTACAATCCCGGGTCCATCGTCCAGGCTCTCAAGTCTTATTTCTTGAGACAGAGATGTTCGCAGAAACAGGTGCAGGATCAGGAGCTTCCTGCAACAATCGGGCGGTTTTAGGAACCCTTTTTAGCCTGGACTTCGCAACAGGACCGCGTTTCTTCCTTGTATAGATGTGGATAGGGAGGTCCGCCATAACAACGTCATGAGTGTATCGAGGAGCTAATTTTTGCCTGGAAGCAAATGGATTCTTTACAAAAATCTGTTGTTCAGGTGGGTAGTCGACTTCTGGTTCGCGTTGAAGGTTACGACTATCAGTAGACTCCTTGCGGGTTTCGATACATAGCTCGTGAATTGCATTATATGCAGTAGTCATTTTCTCTTTATGACTAGTCATATACTGCTGTAGCAAATGAGCGGATAAATCTAAGTCGAAGGAATCGCGGGGATCAAAATGTCCGGTAATAACTTCGATAGGTTTACATTTTGTGAAACTATGGATACTGCTATTGTAAGCTAGGAGGGCGTAGGGCATGAGGTTAGTCACGGATTCACCTTTTTGACTAAATTTAAGGATGCGAAGGTGCTCTAATATGGTAGCGTGGAATCTCTCAACTATACCATTTTCATTCGGGGTATGTGGTGCTACCTTATGGTGTTGAATCTTGTGTAACCTTGTGAATTCTGCAATTAGTTGGTTAGTAAACTCTGTCCCGTTATCAGTAACGATGGTAGATGGTATTCCATGGTGAGTGCAGAAGCTAAGAAATGCTTGTACTACACTTATGGCTGTTCCATCTCTTAAGTAATAAGCCTGAGCATACTTTGAAAATGAGTCTACTAACGTTAGGAACTTTTCGCTTTGAATAGTTAATAGATCGAGGTGTACTATTTCAAATGGTTTACTTGCTGGTGGAACTACTTTAAATTGTTGTTTGGTTGGATTGCGGTCGTACTTTGCCTGGCCGCAAATAGTACATTCATTAATAAATTTCGTTATATGTTCGCGCATTTTCGGCCAGTAGTACTTGTGAGATAGAGCTAAGTAAGTTTCGTTAATACCCCTGTGGTTAGTTTTCCCATCATGATGCTTGTTAATAATTTCCTGTTGCCTCAAGTACTCTCTAACGTTATCCAATTCCTTTTTGGTTAACGTTAAGTTCATTGATGAATTTTTAAAGTTCTTTTGAATAATGGGAATTATTGAGTACATGCCTAAAGTTGGATTTATTAATAGCCCTGTTTTAATTTTAGGATGGACGTATTCTTTTATCGCATTAACTACTTCCTCCTCTAGATTTGATTCTGACGCCTGAATGTTAATTCGTGTGTGGGTGTCAAAGGGTTTAGTTACAATTGTTCGACCCTTTAAATCTCCTACTATATTAAAAATAATCTGTTTCGTAAACTTGTTTAATGGATCGTCAGAAATGGGAACCTCTAGGATGGGGTTCTCATTATCTGTGTGGACTGTAGCGGTACCCGAGTCATCCGCGGGTTCCGTAGCCGTAATGGTTCTAGAGTCATCAAGGGCAGGATTATTTTCTGTAGGGTTAGCTACAATAGACATTAGTTCTTCATTATTAATTTCAAGCCGTGATAAAGCATCCGCATTAGTATTGCATTTACCCTGTTTGTATTCTATTGAAAAATCAAATTCACTCAGTTTTAGCCGCCATCTTGTGAGTCTCGAATTGGGTTCCTTCAAGTTCATGATCCATTGAAGGGGCTTATGGTCGGTAATTATTTTGAATCTTCTACCGAATAGGTATGGCCTAAAATATTTGGTGGCCCAAACGATTGCTAACAATTCCTTTTCAATGGTACTGTAATTTAACTCGCTAGAGTTTAAAGTACGTGAAGCGTACGCTATGGGTTTATCTGAGCCTATTACTCCCTGGGATAGGACGGCGCCGATCGCAACGTTAGATGCGTCGGTTGTTAGAATGAACTCTTTATTGAAATCTGGATATTGCAGAATAGGGTCGTTAGTAAGGAGTTTTTTACAGTGCTCAAAGCAATTAATGTATTTTCGATCCAAAGTTATTTTGCTACCCTTTTTTAAACATTGAGTTAGTGGTTTAGTTAATTTAGCAAAATCCGGGATGAATTTCCTATAATAGCCGATCAGGCCGAGAAAACGTTTGATGTCTGTTGCTGTTTTAGGAAGAGGGTAGTTTTCTATGGCTTTAATTTTGTCTGGATTTGGCTTGACACCTTCATTGCAAATGATGTGGCCTAGAAAGCTAGTTTCTAACTTTAAAAATTCGGACTTATCCATTTGAATTTTAAAGTTAGATTCTCGTAATCTTTTAAATACTTTTTCCAGGTTATTAATATGCTCCTGCAGGGAGGTACTGAAAACTACAATGTCATCCAAATATACCAGACAGATGTGGTTTAGGTCTCTAAGGATATTATCCATAACCCTTTGAAATGTAGATGGAGAATTTTTAAGCCCCATCGGAATTCTAAGGAATTCATAATGGCCATTTTCCACATTGAACGCCGTTTTGTGTATATCTTCAGGGTTCATTTCGACTTGATAGAACCCGCTGGCCAAATCCAGGGTACTAAAATATTGGCATTTACCTAATTTGTCTAATACGTCTGTAATGTTAGGTATGGGATACTTGTCATCAATCGTTTTCTCGTTGACTTTTCGGAAATCCACGACAAGTCGCCATTTAACCTTGCCAGAAGCATCCGCCTTTTTGGGTACGATCCAAATAGGGGAACTCCAGGCCGAATCTGATGGTCGTATTATATTTTGATCAAGCATTTTACCTATTTGATCTCTGACTTCTTGTCTGTGGACATAGGGATATCTATAAGTTTTAGTGTGTACTGGAATTTCATCAGTTGTTCGGATGCTATGTTTTATTTTATTTGTGAATGTCAATGATTCGCCTTCGAGATAAAAGACGTCGGCATAGTTCGCACAGAGGTTTTTTAAGTTAGCAAGTTCCTCTGGGTTTAAATGTTCCGTTCTAAGACGAGAAAGTACGGCATTAACACGATCTGATGGAATTGCAGTATCTTCAACTTCAATGTTAAATAACTGGGCTTCTTCAGGGCGGTCCATTGAAAAGATGATGTCGTTACACGTTGGGTTAGTGATCTCCACCCAGCCACGGTTATTTTTTACACTGGTTATGCAGTTTGAAATTAAGCAACTAGAGATGACCTGATCCTCGATCATTACTTCACCGTCCAACGTATTAATAGGTACTCTAACTAACTTGGATGAATTAGCTGATATTATATCCTCGTACAAATTGGCATTGCGTGAATCATACATCTGTATAGGTAGTTGTGCATTCTGGGTTATTAGTAATTTACGGTTAAGATCGATTTTACTTCCCCAATTTTCAAGCAAATCAAAGCCTAGGAGTCCGTCGAAGTAATCATGAAATTTGTAAACGAATAATGTAACATCTGAATGTTCGTTTAATTCTGAAAAGCATGGCAAAGTAATGGAATAGTCATTCTTAGACGTCCCGTGAACATTTGTTACTTCGAATGGCTCATAGTTTAGTGGCATATGGTTAAAATATTTGCTTACGGCTTCTGGGCTTATAAACGATTGATTAGCTCCCGTATCAATTAGTAACTTAAGTGGTGGATCCTGGATCTGAATAAACCCGAGTTGCCTCTGTATATGAAAGTTGAGCTCTATTTTGGTTTTTCTAATTTGGATACCTTCTGAAAATTTTCAGTAGGTTGGGTATCTTGGTCTACCTCTTTTACCGAAGGAGTGTCGTGGTAGGGATGTGAATCCTCATAATATCCAGGTTCGGGGTATTGTTCGTTGGTATAATAGCAATCTTGTTCGTAATCGGCATAGTACCAATTACTATAATCATAGTCGTAGTCTAAGTCGTTGAAATTAATCTCGCGTGTCCTGAAATGGTTGTTCGGAGGTGGATTACCATACTGTCTCCAATCGTGACCTGAGGGTGGCAAGGTTTTGGGCACAAAAGGACTGACGCCGCTCATTGGCTTAGGCGCGTTATTATAACTTGATTGTGGTTGTGACTGAGGTCTAGGAGGCATTTTAAAAACGTTACTTTGCGGGTGATAATTTGGCAAGGGGGCGCGCATCATTTGTTGTGTACGAGTTAAGCCACGGGGTTGCTGTTGCGTAGGCATGCTAGGTCTCCATCCTTGAACATAAGGCTGCATTGACTGCTGTCGCTGCGGGCCAGGCGTATTGAACGCAAATTGTCTCGATGGTCCAGGCATGACAGGAACGTTAAAAGGGTTTACTTTGGGGGTGAAATTGTTCAAGGGTAAATGATGATTTGGGTGCGGTTGAACCCAGTCCTTTCTACTGGGTCCTCCCTCATTGCGGTGTTGCAGGTAAAGCGTGTTTAGTTCATCTTGCACGTATTCCAATGCCTTTTCCATGGACTCTGGGCGCATGCAACGTATTCTAGAGCCTAGGGGGTCTTTTAGACCCCTCAGATAAGCTTGAAGGGTTAACTTTTTATATAGCAATCGTTTAGCCTCAATAGTGGTGTTAACTGTCTCGTGAAGCGAGATATAAGTCATTATGGTGCTAAATAAATTTTGACACCTTTCATAGAATTCTTGAGGGCTACTGGAACCCTGGGTTTGCAAGGATAAGTCGCTGTATAAAGCGGTCTCATCTCGATGGTCAGCAAAGTTATTGATCAGAGCGGATCGAATACCCTGCCAGGTATCCGGGATACCATTGGAATTAATATGCCTAGCAGCGGGTCCCGTAATCTTATTCAAAATTCCGTTAAGGAGGGCTAAATTCGTTAGTTCATAACCTTGTGCGGTTTTAAAATAAGTAACTACCAACTGGTCGCATATGCTAATGAAACGGGTTAGTACGTGCGGGTTTCCGTCGAACTCCGGCACTAATCTTAGGGATTTATAAATCGTGTCTACGTCGTCGCTCGACATCGCGCCTAAATTCCTGTTCTCGTCTGTAGCCGCGAGCCTACTCCTACTTCGGTCACTATTTTCTAACCTATCAGATCGATATTCCACAGGATGGAAAATCTTGAACGCTAAAACTTACACACACGCAAAAATTATAAGAAAAAAAAAAAAATATCATGAACATAGATTGGACAGGATATAAGAATATAGTAAGGATTAACTTAGGGCTTGAGATATTCAAGGAGACTTAAGAGTTAGGTAGGCAAGGACTTGAAAGATTCAAGGACTTACAGCATTGCTTCTTCTTGACGAATCGAGAGTCGGATTCTCCTCTGGACTGCAGCTCCCGTAGGTTCGGATACCCGTAGACTAATCGTTCGATACGACACTGACTCTACTTTACTGGTATCCTACCGACTGCGCCAATTACGTGGGCTACAACCGGAGGATCAAAAAAAAAGCAAAGGTTATTTAATAGAATTTAATTATACTAAAAGTTACAAGTTAATTATTTCTAAAAGATTGACAATGATCGAAGTGTGAATCAAAAGTGAATCTGGGTCCGCGTTTCCGATATTGCGAAACCTCTGTTGTCGTCGTCGCGCGGCACGCTCCTGCTGATGCTGCACTGCGTGGTCGAGCCGTGTGCAGTGTTGATTTGGGTCGATGCTGTCTCGGCGATCCTCATAGATTAGCACCGCGTAACACTTTCAGTCAGATATGCAATTGCCAACCTTTGATCACACGTATTTAGGCGGAAATCGTTGGCGAACTTTTTTGAAAAGACGTTAGCCACGTCTACAGCATCATTTACAACTGTGTTGTCAACTTTAAGAATATTTTGGTCATTGTCAAGGGTTTTCGAAGCATTGTGCTGTCGATTGACTATTTTCCAAATCATCCTACTGGAATCTGATGCCATTTCTATTTGTTTTCTGACACTAATCCTTTTTGCACAACTTAATATATACGTACGTACGTAATATATACGATATATACTTTCCTATAAGTTCTGATGTACCTGTTTCGGTATTCTACAACCGAATTGTCGCATTCCGTCTTATCCAATGTGTTTAGGAAACGTTTAACTTAGCTAGCTATCCTAATGCCGTTTGTTATCCATTTGGAACATTTACTTCTATTAACATTAACCCTAGCTTTGTACTTTTTAAAGGTAGAAGTATGCAATTCTTTAAATTTACCGATAAAAGTGTTAATACCCGTGTTCCGATCAGTCTCTAATACCTTCTTTCTAAAGTCACCTATTATCTCGTCATTATATTTCCTTCTCCAAAGCCGAAGGTACTTTGGCCGCTTCTTATAATCAACTTTTTCAAGACCGCGTGTCCATCTGACAACCCATTGTGATCAACATTGGTGTAGTCTATGAAACTGTGAGGTAAGTTAGTCAAAATTATTATCTATACATGATTCTGATTTATTTCTTCTGAAGGTGGGAGAATTAATTAAATAGCGGAAATTATAGCATGTCAACAATGATAAAAAGGAATTATGTCTCAAGTCATCTTTCAATACATTAATATTGAAGTCTCCACAAATAATACATAGTTTATTGAGGAAATGCTGTAACATCTTTTCAAGCCTCTCCATAAAGTTATCAAAATTACTGTTTGTAGGAGTCCTATAACAACAAACAACACACAAATTTGTCTCAATATCTTTAACTCCACATACTTCGAAGATATCGGTTTTGTATAATTGCTTACACACTTGAAGTTCATCCACGTTTCTATTATTGAGTGTTAAAATCATATGGTTCAATGGTTCAAATCATGGTTCTCGTGTTATATGATCCCATTTTGTAATTGATAAAATTAAATTGTTTTGCGAGAGTATCATTCAAAAAATGTTCAGAAACGCATAAGAAATCAAGTGCCTTTGATGATTCGCTTACATATATTTCAAAATCACCTTTTTAGGGTTCCGTAGCCAAATGGCAAAAAACGGAACCCTTATAGATTCGTCATGTCTGTCTGTCTGTCTGTCTGTCTGTCTGTCCGTCCGTATGTCACAGCCACTTTTTTCCGAAACTATAAGCACTATGCTGTTGAAACTTGGTAGGTAGATGTATTCTGTGAACCGCATTAAGATTTTCACACAAAAATAAAAATAAAACAATAAATTTTGGGGGTTCCCATACTTGAAACTAAAACTAAAAATATTCAAAAATGATGTAGAGGTTTTTAATATAATTTTATTGAGTTCCTCATTAATGGAGTCATGGAGTACTGTTCTCATCTCTGGGACGGATCCGCCAAATACCAGCTTGATGTACTAAAGTAGATCAAAAAGCGGGCCAAAAGGCTCATCGGCGATAAGGCACTGGTTAAGAAAAAGCTCCAGAGCCTTGAACATCGTCGCCGAGTTGCCAGCTTGTCGGTATTTTATTATCGGTTGCATTTCGGGGAGTGTGCGATGGAATTGCATGATCAAATTTCACCAAGCCCGTTTCATCATCGCACTACAAGACGTACGGCGATGCGCCATCGCTACATGGTAGACATCCCACCCATACGCACTAAACGTTTTGGCAATACTTTCATTATGCGTACAGCTAAGGAGTGGAATTCCCTGCCGGAGTCTGTGTAGGTACAATAGCTACAATCTAGGGGTCTTTAAGTCAAGAGTGAATAGGTTACTTCTAGGCAAGCGTGCTTCACCGTCGACCACATCATCGCTTACTATCAGGTGAGATAGTGGTCAAGCGCGAGCCTTTAATTTATAAAAAAAAAAATGTACTCAACTGTAACGCTAACTCATTATTACCTTCCAACTAATAATACGTTTCATATGAGTACGTTTTACAAGTTCGAAACATACTGACTGACTGCGTGTGCTCACAACGGAGCGCGAGCTAGAACAGTAGCAGCTCAGCCAGTTACGAGTAAGTGCAATAATACGGAAATACTACAAAATCCGCCATTCTCATAACATACACGTTTGCTCAGACCTGCGCGCCGTAAGAATGTTATTTTGAGAACAGTGGCGTCACGAACTCAGTAAGTAGCAACAAGTACACACAGTACTGCCCATACTTTTGTTTTATCTGACATCAACATGTTTCACCAAAACGTACACTGCGGGAAATGTAGAAGTTTTTATTCGCCCAGTAATAATATATAAGCCTTTATTCAGACACTATTTTTTTTACAATAATTAAAAGTTATCCTAACGACTCTAGCGAGTCGGTGACACCGACAACTCGGTCTGCTTGGCCAACTTTGGCAAAGGCCTTCTTCATTTCTTTCCACTCTGTTCTGTTTAGCGCTTGCCTGGTCCATATTTTCCCTGCTATGCTCTTTATTTCGTCTTCCCACCTTCGAAACTGTCCAACTCGTTTTCTTTTCCTATATCTTGGGTACCAAAATACTTATTGTTTGTTCCACTTTTCTATGCCTCTTATAAAATGGCCAGTCCATTTCCACTTTAGTTTTCTTATTCTGGTTATTACGTCTTCAATATAATTGCGTATTCTGTCGGACTTCCTTATATTTAGCATGCTTCTCTCCATTGCTCTCTGACAGGTTTTCAGTTTCCTGTTTTTTGGTGAGTGCCCATGTTTGGTAGCCATATGTTAAGACAGGGTGTATGCAGGTGTTAAAAGAAGTCTATATCATGTTTATTGTTTAAGCTTCAGGCTGGATGGAACGATGGCAGATTTGTTCGACTACTGCACGGTTTGTATTTAACCGAATCCAGAGTCATTGTTGTCTGATACCGTGTTTAAATTTTCGTTAATTTTGTGACACGAAAAGCGATGGCACCGCGTGCGGTGAGACAGACGGCGCGTGACCGCAGCGTTACCGCACCGTGAGCATAGCGTGTGGAGTGCGTCGCGGATACCGTGACGCTCATGCACCACTCACACTTACACATTGTAATTTGCATGCCCTGCGGTTATTTTAATACATTAAGTTTTGCTAAATAATTATCAATTCATGCGATGACGAAAAAATAATTTAACAAACAAATTGGCATTTAGTGATTTATTTTCCAACTTTTCCTTTGGTGTAAGAGTAATTCTCGTTTCCAATTTGGAGGTAAAATAATAAAAGGTCAAAAGGCTTTATATTTAAAGATATACAGAAGGTCATTTATAGGCTCATAATGTTGCATACATCAGTGATCAGTCGCCGCTCTTCAATGAGCGCGAGGGAATATTTACCAGTTTATTGCTATTTATAATGTTTAACCAACCTACTTATACTAATAGTGCAAATGCATTGCTACGTGTTGCATGTCTAAACCGCTAAACCAATCAGGCTGAATTTTGGTATGAAGATAGATTGAAGATTGGACGCTAGACCGTTGTGGTCCTAGTTTAAGACAGTGACTGGGGAGCGGCATTCGACAGAATGGCTGTAGTATTGTTCTGTCTTACTGCTTCGGATCCGGACAGAGCCGCAGAATAAGTCACAGTGATACTACTTGTAGTGTAGCTAGTGCTTCGACAACGACTAACGCGACTATTACTCACTTCGATGAATTCGTCTTAGAAAACAAACTTGTTTCGACTCTTTAGTGGGCTTATACGAGCTTGTCCATCCATATTAGGATGCGAATGCTGGTTAAGTGGAACTGCGGGTCGGAGATGTTAAATACATTATATTGGGCGTAAAACAGTAATGTCGGCTGTACATTCTCGCGCGTGAGCCCGAGAAAATGCTTCACATTGACTTTTTACCCGACTGCCGAAGGAGGGTAATGTGTTTATCAGTGTATGTATGTATGTATGTATGTTTGTTCCTATGTGGCGTTCCAGAGACCAAACGCGTTGGCCGATTTTGATGATTCATACGTCAATCGATTCGTCTTAACCCTGCGAGTGTCATAGGCTACGTTAAAATTGGACAATAGAAAAATGGCGGATTTTGGGCGCCATATTGTGGGGCCCCAAATTTTTTTTTTCTTCCAAACCCAGTGTGTGGGGTATCCAAATAAAGGATTTTAAGAGGTGATTTCAAAAATATATAACACTTATATGTTTAAATGTATCTAATTCGAAAAAACTTAACTAAAAACTTATAACTAAATACGTTTTTTTTTTTTGGTGGGTAGGTGTAAAAAAGTAAACACATGTTCCTAAAACATTATTTTTAATTTTAATAGATTTTTCAATATTTTAATTAAAATTTGTACCTAATATTTTATAATAACATACCCTGAAGTACATATTGTGTGGGCAGTAGCATACACATGCCCTAAACAGTGGTTATTGCATTTACCTGCTGGCTTGAGCTGTCACTTGAACTTTGACCTCACTGACTATTATTGAACTTGAACACTAAGCCACTATCATGAGCTCAATAGCTGACATTGCGGAAACACAGCGCTTGGCAATTACATCCCTCAACCAGCGGATGGCTGATTTTGAAGAAAATTTGAAGACTTCATCAGCTGGAGCGGACTTGAGTGGGCTTCACAAGGAGTTCACTATCTTCAAAGAGCATGTGTGGAGTGTCCTCAGTACATTGCAGCTGCAGATTGCTGAGGTGAGCAGGAGTGTTGATGTCATCGAGATGCGTCACAGGAAAAAGTTCTTGCTGCTTGGCGGTGTGCCTGAGAAGCCTGGTGAGAGGCTCCCAGAGAGTGTGGCATCCCTTCTGCAGGATAAGCTGGGCATTGCTGATCTGGCACCATCTTCATTAACAGTATGCCACAGACTGGGTACTGCTTCAGAAGGTCACTCTAGACCTATACTGCTTCGGTTCATGGAGTCTACTATTAGGGGCCAAATCTGGAAAACCAAGACCAAGCTGAAGGGTACCTCTTATGTAGTGTCTGAGTACCTCACTCGTCGGCGGCAGTCTGCTTTTACAACAGCTCGCAAGTTGTTCGGTGTGACTAATGTGTGGACTATGGATGGAAACATTAACGTCAAGCTCCCTAATGGCAAACGTCGTCGGGTCTTCACTGTTGACGAAGTCAACGCGCTGGGTGCTGAGCATGGCAAGTCACTGGATCAAGTGGTTCTTCCGGATTTTAACCCTGGTAATGCAAGCCCGGCACCGGCGCAGGCGCACACTCGGTCAAGGAGGTTGGCCAAGAAGAAGTAATTTGTTTAGTTAACTCTCATAATTTTGTCTTTTCCCTTTTGCGTAATTGTTGTCATCCATATAGTTGGTTTTGTCGCCGATTTTGGGCAGTGGCGGCACTTCACAGTGACTATATTCATTTATTTATCGCTCAGACTAATAATTTCTACTATTTTTTAAGTGTACCGACTTTGTTCTTGACAGTAATTATTTTTGTTTTGAAATGTCGCTGTCACTTGTCTGCCGCTGTCACTGTCAGGCGTATTGCATTCAGTTGCGTTCGGAAACGCGCATTAGTTTTAGATTTGTTTTGTGAACAGTCTGCCGGCAGGTTATGCAATTAATTCATCAAGTGAATTTTAATTCACATTTAACATTTATTATATTATCTATTATTTTTTATCTTATATTATATTTATATAATTACCTGTGTAATAATTATGTCTGACGACTCTTTTTATTCTTGTTCTTCTACGTCTTTTTCAACTCTTGATGACTCTCTGTCCGTGAATGGTTTTCTGAGTAGTGAGTGCCAGCGATTTGACAAGTGCTTTAACGTATGTCATGTCAATGCTCAGAGCATTCCTCAGCACCATTCTGAGATGTTAGATTTATTTTCTGACGTTACTTTGCATGCTGTTTTAGTGTCCGAAAGTTGGCTAAAACCTGAACTTCCCTCTACTTTTTACTGTTTACCTGGCTATATTTTAATTCGCAACGATCGTACAGGGAAAAGAGCCGGGGGTGTTGCCATTTACCTGCGTAGTGATATCCCTTACAAAATCTTATTTTCTTCATCCCCAATTTATAATGGCAGCCCTGAGTACATATTTCTTGAAATTGTAGTTAAAGGGGTTAAGGCCGTTCTAGGAGTTGTTTACTGCCCTCCTGCTATAGATTACTTCTCCATTCTTGAATCTCTCTTTGAATCTGTTTTCTCAGAGTACAAACATCACATAGTCATGGGTGATTTTAACACTGACCTTTTGAAGGATAACCCGCGATCACGTAAACTGAGAGCAATTCTGGAGTCGTCGAGTCTGTCACTCCTTCAACTTAATCCGACTCATCATAACTTTGACTCAAACGATTCCTGGCTTGATCTCATGATTGCATCTTCTGTGCATCTCGTTGCCAACCACGGTCAGGTCGCTGTGCCTGGTTTATCCAGACACGATCTCATTTACATGTCCTACAAAATTAAACCCCCTAAGCAGCGGCCTGCTATTGTTTTTATCCGGAATTTCGTAAGATTAAATAAAGAAAAGCTCAATAGTGATGCACAGGCCCTGGATTGGGTTGATATTGCCCAGTCATCTTCAGTGGATCAGAAAGTTGAAATATTTAACAGATATGTACTCCAGCTCATGGACACGCATGCGCCATTGAGGGCTGTTCGTGTCAAGCGCCCCCCAGCTTCATGGATAACCCCTGGAGTTCGGATGGCAATGAGACGACGAGACCGGGCTTTTAGAAAATATAGGCGGGACCGCAGTGAGGAGAACTGGATCCGGTATAAGTTGGCTAGAAACCGCTGCAACCAGATGGTAAGAGCATCAAAACGCCGATACATTTGTGAAAATGTCCTCAACTCGTCACCGGCTGATATTTGGAAGTTCTTGAAATCGCTTGGCATAGCAAAGTCCCCTTCTAGTATTGTTTCTCTTAATCTGCCTTTAGATGTTCTGAATAATCATTTTTCAACGTCCGCTACGCTTGCGGCTGACGTCAAAAATAAAACTATCGCTGATATTACTTCCAAGCCAATGCTTTCTCCTGACTCTTTTTCGTTCTCCACCGTGACTAACGTTGAGGTCCTCAAATATTTTACCTCAATTAAGTCTAGGGCTGTGGGCTGTGATAGGGTCAGTCGAACTATGTTATCATTTATGATTGAGAACTTAATTCCAATTATTACTCACATCATCAATTCATCGCTGCAGACTGGTGAGTTTCCTGCAATGTGGCGTAAGGCTTACATTATCCCTCTTCCTAAAATTCCCAACCCCAGTTTGGCTATTCACTACAGACCGATCTCCATTCTCCCTTTCCTTTCTAAGATCCTAGAAGCAGTTGCTCTTAAACAAATATCCTCTTACGTCTTCAAGAATAACCTGTTGTCCAATTGCCAATCCGGTTTTCGGCCTGGCCACAGCACAGCCACAGCTCTGCTTAAAGTTACTGAAGACATTAGGGATGGTTTGGAGAATTCGAAGTTAACGGTGCTGGTTTTAATAGATTTTTCCAATGCATTTAACACCGTTGATCACGACATTCTCCTGGCCATTCTGTCTCAAATTGGGGTCTCTTCGTTGTCACGTGATTGGTTCTCATCATATCTTCGTGGTCGCCAGCAGGCTGTGCGTGCTGATCAGGATTGCTCTGACTGGTGCGACTTGGTAACTGGTGTTCCACAAGGCGGTATACTCTCTCCTCTTTTATTCTCTTTATTTATAAACTCCATTACTGTTATCCTTAAATGTTCTTACCATCTGTACGCTGATGACTTGCAACTTTACGCTCAATCAGACGTTGCCAACATTGACAATTGCATTTCATTACTCAATGCTGATCTTCGAGCTATCAGTGAGTGGTCTGGCAAATTTGGAATTTCTGTTAACGTTGGGAAATGTCAGGCCATCCTCATTGGTAGTTCGTACTATTTGAGAAATGTGAACACTGGCCAACTTATGCCACTGATGTACGAGAATTCCGTCATTTCTCTTTCACCTCATGTAAAAGATTTAGGTCTGTACATTGACGACAGTTTTAGTTGGAATAAACACGTGGCTCAGGTGAGCCAGAAAGTCGCGTTCTCACTGCGGTCTCTCTATAGATTCAAGCATTTCCTCCCATCCAGCACCAAAATCACTTTGGTCCAGTCACTTGTGCTTCCCATTATCGACTATGCTGATGTTTGTTATCCTGATCTATCCCAAGAACTTCTAAATAAATTGGATCGACTTCTCAACAATTGTATTCGCTTTGTTTATGGCCTTCGTAAATACGATCACATTTCTTCCTTCCGTTCTCAGCTTAAATGGCTTCCTATCCGCCTCAGGAGGTCCCTCAGATCTCTCTGCTTGCTCTTCACTATTATGAACGATCCTTGTGCTCCCGATTATCTAAAAACTTATTTTAAAGTATTGGGCAGTTCTCACAGTCGTAACCTTCGAGCTTTCAAAAATCTACTCCTCCAAATTCCTTCACACCGCACCGGTTTTATGTCCAATTCATATGCTGTGTCAACAATAAAACTCTGGAACGCGCTACCCTTTGGCATTAAAAACGCTGAAAGCAAGTTTACTTTTAAAAGAAAGGTTCGTGACCACTATTTGAGTCAGACTAAATAGCTTTCATCTAGAGGTAGAAGTCTAGTCATATTAATTATAAATAGGTTTCTCGTTTATTTATTTTTTGATTGGTATATATTAGTCTATTTTTATTTGTATATGTGTATTATTATATGTAAGTACAAGTTGTTTTTTTAAATATTATTTTGTTGTACCCATTCACATCGTTGTCCTTTATAACCCAAAGGTTGACTGGTAGAGAATGCCTTGTGGCATTAAGTCCGCCTATGTACCACTATTGTACATGAAGTTTAAATAAATAAATAAATAAATAAATAAATAAAAAAAGTTAAATCAAAAAATCAAAAAACCCGACTGCTTCAAAAGCGAACTAAAAAGACGTAAACAAGGAAAAAATCATGCTGTGCAGGCGGAGGATACACCAGATTTTGGTCAGCCAGCCCGCGAATATGTATCCTCCGACTGCACAGCATGATTTTTTCCTTGTTTACGTCTTTTTAGTTCGCTTTTGAAGCAGTCGGGTTTTTTGATTTTTTGATTTAACTTTTTTTATTAATCAAAATACTTCATGATTGAACTCAGTACTGAGAGCAATGTACCCCCGCGGGCTCTCGCGCGAGAGGGTACAGTTGATATAACAAATTGAGGCAACTGTGCCGGTTTCAAGGTCAGCATATTACTATTTAAATATCAGTTATGCGTGCAGCTCAGGTTCCTTACAAGATATGTGAGCTGCTGGTAGATGCTATCGTGTTTTAATGTAAGCACCAGTAGGTATGAGCGCCACTAGTTCACGTGGAGCAGACACGTCGATATAAGCTGTAATTGCAGACGGTGTCGGTGCCGGGGCCGACGGGGTAGGGAGGAGGGTTCGCACTGGAATTTACAATTACCTACATTTTTTACGTGGAACGTCTGTTGGCGTACCGGCACGCGAAGGCGGCATTCTCTCACATTGCTGGCGCTCACTGCTCATTGCTCGCAAGTACAAAGAAACAAGTATTGGAGTGCGGAGGCATGCCGCACGACGCGGGAGGCACGCGGCCAACAACAGTAACGTTCAGATGAACGTGAGCCGCCGCCTACCGCCGGCGTCGGCCCAAGGCGCGGCTCGCTTACTTCAACTGGCCTGGAGAATACTTCTTGTAAATTTACTTATGAAGGCCTCATCTCGGATGACAAAACAGTTCACGCGGGTGTCCACCAGGGCTGCCCCCTGTTGCAGCTCCTCTTTCTAGTCGTTCTTGACAGAATTATGCTTCGCATTTCTGTTAACAGGCGCCGCGGTATAGAATGGGGGTTATCCAACGTCTTCGAAGGCTTGGTTTATGACAATGGCCTATGGCGGTATAGTCATACCGATATGTAAGCTAAGTTGGACGATCTACGTCAGGAAGCGTCAAGAACATGACTTAAAATGAACAAACGGTAGACCCAGGAGATAATGTGAAAAATCTGTCACCGTTGCTGATTGCGACAGGGCTTGCCGAGGTAGTGAAGAAGACATCGCTTATCAGATCCCAAATGGCAAACGCAGCAACTGACTCAAAGGTTTAAACTCAAAATCTTCGGGTCCAATGTCAATGAAAAAGCCGTGCTGCTCTATGGGTGCAAAACGTGGAAGGCCACAAAGGATATCTCATGCCGAATCCAAATCTTCGTCAATCGCAGTTTTCGTCGCACTCTCGGCAATTACTGGCCCGAGACAATCTCCAACTTAAAGTTGTTGAAGAAGTGTGGCACTTCTTCAAAAACTTCAAGTTTAAGGATGTACATTGGTTTTTGAAATGTGAAAAGTGTTTTATTATCCCAAAGGAACATTATACCGGGATTAAGTATGTCCTAATCCAGGTTCAGATCTATCCATATGCCAAGTTTCATCCACACTCATTCTGCCGTTATGGCGCAGATCCCCTCGTAGCTGATTTTAAAATGAGAATAACATATAAACGGACCATTTTTTTTATAATATGATTTAAGAAAATGATAAGTTTTATTCGTATAACACAGTGTAATTAAATTGTAAAGTTATGTCTAACACAGACAAAAAAACGACAATCGCACCAAAATCGCTGCGCTGGGCTTATTTTAATGAAAATGTCACCATTTCAAAGACAATTTAGTTAAATTGTCTTTGAAATGGAATTCTATCTATATTTTGAAATCAGGCTTTTTTTGAAGTCATAAAGCACAAAAACGAATGAATTTAATGTCGCGCGGGTGCGAAACGAGTGCGCGTTTTGTACCCCTCAAGGTCGTTGGCAACTGTCGTCGCCTTAAGGTGTGAAAGCGTAACAAACAAATTGATATTCGCATTCATAATATTAGTTAGGATTAAATGGAAGTATGGATATTTAGTGTGTTTGTTGTCCGTAAAATAGGGCAAAAGTTAGGTGAAGTCATTATTTGTGGCGAGTTCCTGGGCAAGTTAGTGTTCCAGTCGGTTAACGTTTCCGCGCCAGTGGCTAGTCCCTCCCCCTGGCCCCCCGCCATTGGGTCACAACATGGCGGCACGTGACCCCGTGCAGGACCGCGCCGGGTTTTCCTCAAATATTAAGTACAACTAAAGTAACTTGTATCAGGTATGCGCTGCGGCCTTGAAGTTCGATTCTCCGGAAGACGCTGATGATTTGACGCTGATACTCGCACTGTTGTATGTCGTGTGCAAGACGTGCAAGCGAGTCATATCGGAGCAGCAACTGTGCTAGCGTTGCATGATAGAGTATATTATGTGCGCTTGTTCGCACTACTCAACACCATAGTGTAATGTCTAAATAAACGCACTGTTCTCACTGCGCAAGAGCGCAACCACATTCCGTTCAGTTGTTAGTGAGAACGGATACTAGTTTATTGAGAGACCCAGATCTAAGGGACGTGTCAATGTTGTAGTGCCTAGTGTAGCGTGATCGCTACAAGCTAGCTAGCTTTTTTTTTTATTTTTCAAAGCAGCCTGGTTACATTTATTAAAAAATTCTTATTTCGTTTGTCAAGAAAACAGAAGACAATTTTTCTGGTACTGACAGATTGGATTTTATAAAAAAATGTTTGGCTCTGAATTTATCTACTAAATGAATAATTGGTATTTTTTTAACCCCCGCCGAAAAAAAACGGGTGTTATAAGTTTCACGTGTGTTGCTGTGTATCTGTGTGTCTGTCTGTGGCATCATAGCGCCTAAACGGATAAACCGATTTCGATTTAATTTATTTTGTTTGAAAGGTACTTTGGTCGAGAGTGTTCTTAGCTATGTTTGAATAAAATCGGTTCAGCCGTTCAAAAGTTATGGGCATTTTACTGTTTGAATCGGGGTGTTTTCGCAAGATAAATGTGTCGGGGGTTTTTTAAATTGTGAAATTTTACTTCAGTATGACCACGGCCATGACAATTCTTGTGCGAGGATGGCACATTCCTCGTCGTTAGGCCGAGGGTACGTGATATACAAGTCTAAGTACTTTTCTTGTATGCTTGAGCCATCATTAAACCGGTTGCAACTGCGTTGAAGATTAGGCACGTGAATTCAGCTTTTAACTTTAAACCTTTTCTAAATTCCACTTTTAAGTTTTATGTATGCTTAATATTCAAAAAATAATTAATACTATATTGACTATTGCGATTCTTCCTGTTTTAAAAAAAATGTGTTTTACCTTTTACTTTTTTTATTTTTGGAGTTTTTTTTTAATTATTCGTTATTGTTGCGTTAAAAAAGTATTTATTTTATTTTATAACGCTACACTAGTCTTAAACGTGATGTTCAGTTAACTTTGAGCTCAAAAGCGTTGTGGTGTGCTCAGTACTTAACGCTTCAAGCATTTTCTGTGTTATGTAGTGATGTTGTCATGGATATATATGTCGCAAACAGGAGGGATTCCTTCCATATACCCTTGATCTTGTGGGCTTATAGTGGGTAATGCGTGCGCAAGGCGGGTAACTTGTGCCGTTTTAGAGATAGTCCTTGATCCAACAACGAAACAGTGGATTCGGCCACCAATCGTTTCGCTTTCTCGCAACAAAACCACACTTTGTCAAGTTTATACACGCCACTTTAGAATACCTCTAAACTCTTTTCAACCACCAAACTTGACCAAACACGCGTCCGCGCGTTTTCTTTCTAACTCCAGCACAACAATGGCGAGAGAACCCACACAGAACGCCAGTTTAGACGCTCGCCGCTTTATTATTGGCTCAAGCACACATCCGGCAAAACTACCGCTTTTAACATCCAATCGAATTCAAGTATTTTGACATAAGGAAAATGAAGTGTTGTCAATCGAATAAAATCTAATTGAAATTTTAATCAGAAGCAAAATGTTGCCAATTAAACAAAACTGAATTAATAAGTTTACAAGCGATATTTCTTCGTTCCCTACTATTAATCATTTACCTTCCTCCGATATGGGTGTGCGAAAGAGCCCGTGAAGTCATGATGCTGATCATCAGCGTGAAGTGGCGCTGCATCATGAACAGTCCCACGCCCTCGCTTGTCAATAACTCCAGCCCCACCAGTGAGCTGCTATTTCATTACTATACACTTTGGTAACTGAACGTACATTCCTTTATTGCATTCATTGATTATGATAACCGTACAGTTACGCGAGACCAAGTAAACAAGGTTTATAAAAACACTTTGAGTTACACAGAAGAAATAGTTTAATTGATTTGACCTTGATACAATTTTTGACTTTTCGAAACTGGCAGACACACGATATACGGAGATCGTACAGGCTCTAAGATCGGGACGAGACTGGCGCATCGCGGGAGAGGGTTAACTAGAGCAATCAGTTCCTATTGTGTTGGGTAACAGGCGTTTTGTAGTTTCTGCATAGTCCCTAATTGAGATAGTGGTCTAACGCGAGCCCATAAATAATAAAATACAAGAATTTAAAAAAAAACCAGGAGAAAATTACGTAAGTTTTTGTATATTCATACGTATCTAATGGAACTATGTTGCCAGATCTAATTCGATATTATTGTCGTATCCGTCCAATTTGTTAACAATAACTACTTGTCGACGAACACTGGTAAATGAAATCTGGATTGGAACCGTAACGTTGCCAACACTAGAAGGCCGCAGCTTCGCGTGAAGACTGACAAGTGGCAGCTTTACCTGAGACCTGAGCTGTTCGTCCTGGTCGCAGTTCTGCATCGTTCATCAGTGCGGGTCGGCGCCCGGCTCCGCGCGCTGTGTGCTCATACAAAAGCGCGAGTGCTTGTCGCACCGAGAACAGACGCTTAGCGCCTCTCGCTTAGCGTTTGTGGACTATGAGATAGCCTTCAATTCGATCGACGCTTGTGCATTGTACTGCAGTCTCTCTAACGTTGCCAGATCGACTACCGGTACATCAAGGTGTTGAAGTGTTTGTAAAAAAACGCCACTGTGTCAGTCCGACTTCAGGATCAGACCTCGGCACCTATCCTTCTGCAGCGAGGTATGTGACAGGAAGATGTCATCTATCCAAAACTGTTCACTGCTGCACTGGAGGATGTCTTTAAGGTTCTGGAATGGAGACGCCTGGGTATCAACGTCAATGGCGAGTATATAACACATCTTCGGGTTGCCGACGATATAGTGATCATGGCTGAGACTATGAAGGATCTCAGCGCAATGCTCGACAACCGCAGTATAGATTCTAAAAGAGTGATTCTTAAAATGAACATAGACAAAACCAAGGTGATGTTAAATGCCAATGTAACACCCACTCCTATCAAGGTAGGAGACTACACTCATAGAGCTGTGGACAATTATGCTTATCTGGGACAAACTGTCCCGTTACGTAGGTCCAACTGCAAGAGAGAGGGCAACCGTCGAATCCGACTCGGCTGGGCAGCGTCCGGAAACTTGCGCATTATCTGCTCTGCTAACTTACCACAGTGTCGCAAGGCGAAAGTCTATGATCAGTGTGTTTTGCCAGTTATTACCTATGGGACAGAGACGTAGTCATTCATAAAGGGCCAGATAAACTGAGGTGCTGTGTGGAAGGCTACCCACTATGTGGACTGATGATCTGGTTAAGGTTACGTTTTTCGGCTGAAATGATGATGTATAAACTTTAAAACTTTTGCGTTGACGGCCGAAACGTCGGGCGAAATAGGTAAACAAACAATCGAAATCATCGCGTTAAATTTCCCGTGATAATTATATTGTTTTTCAATAATGATGTATGTATGAATGTTCAGCTGTTTTCTTATGACTTCTAAACTACTTATCATAATATGATATATCATTAAAAGCGTTATGATCGTCGGCTGGATAAAGGGTATGTAATGTCACGAACAAAAAAGAAACAAAAAAATTGTAAAGGTGTCGTGTTTGGTATTAAATGCAAGAGGTAATTAGCACAAAAATTTCATTTGTGTAGTATAACTAGATTTTGCTCACTTCTTTGTTTGCATTTACTCGATAATTGCGTTTTATTTTTACTCGACTATGGCGAGGTCTAAAACAGCAGCTTTTCTTTTTGGGCGCAGTGGTTGAGCAATTGACTGCTGCGCTGCGTGTCGCGGGTTCGATTCCCGCACGGAACAAATATTTGTATGACCTACAGATAGTTGTTCCGGCTCTGGGTGTTTGTGTCTGTGAGTGTATATGTTTGTAAACGCACCCACGATACAGGAAGAAATTCCTAGTGTGGGACAACGTTTTCAAAGAAAAGAAGAAAAGCACTTATAAAAAAAAACAAAAAAATTTAATAGCAGGTAATGTTTAAAAATTAAAACCTAACTAGGGCAAAATCAAGATCTGAAAAGTATGAAACAATATAATATTTTTACAGGATAGCCGTGGTCGTTTACCACCTGCAGTTGTTTTATTAAAGAACAATATATTCCAACAGTAAATAGTCAGCAATCTTTATGGCAAGGGAGAGAGGGGTAACCACATTTACAGATCACTTTTTAATAATAATGATAATTTTTTTTTTCTTAAAAGTAATGATATCCCATCAAAAACATAAATGTAAAAAGCTTTTTTCAAAAAAATACTACCGACTTCCAAATAAAAATATTAGAAAGTGAAAAATAACTTCCTTTTTGGAAGTTGGCATCTACTTAAGAAAGAAGATACCATTTTTTTGCGTTATGGACACTGACTTCCAAAAAGAAAGTTATTTTTTACTTTCTAGTATTTTTTATTAGGAAGTCGGTAGTATTTTATTTTTCCCTTTTTAGTTGTACCTACCTAATAGGCAAGTTTTCTAGTAAGGTACCTATAATTCCAGAACAGATTATCCAAATATCATGAAACTTGAACATAACCGGTGAAATGAGAGTGTACCAAGGTGAACTGTACACATCTGCGTACCCCTTTAGGCATGGAGCACACAACCCGTGGAGAGAGCATCGGCACGTTTTGTTCTAAACCGAAGTCACCAAGAAACAGCGGGGGCAGAGGTAAGCTTCCCCCGCTGTGATTGGGTGATAGTTTGACAACCAAATGACAACTCATTCTCTAGGAATCCCAAACAAGTAATTTAAAAAAATATCTATAACTTATTAATAGTATAAGCACGGTAAAAATATCTATACAGTATTTGATCTTCATACAAACGGTCGGAACGCGAGTCATGACCACGTGACTCGAGCTCAGCACGCACTCGATATTCTACCAGTCGCGGACGCGCCGCAGTGACGAACGAACGGTGCGATGGTTTTGTATTCAGTAAGCGTGCGATTTGTGAATATTTTATTCAAATACTTACAAGTACTTACTTACATAATATGTCAGAGAGCAATTATAACCTATATTATTTTTTGTTTGATTGAATTCTTCTATAACGCAACAAGAGATGAAAAAATATGATATTAGAAACCTCAATATCATTTTTGAAGAACTATTCATAGATACCACGTATGGGTTTGAAAAAAAATATTTTTTTAGTATCAGTTTCAAGTATGGGAACCCCCAAAATTTTTTGTTTTTTTTTCTATTTTTGTGTGAAAATCTTACTGTGGTTCACAGAATACATCTACTTATTTCAACAGCATAGTTCTTATAGTTTCGGAAAAAAGTGGCTGTGACATACGGACGGACAGACAGACAGACAGACATGACGAATCTATAAGGGTTCCGTATTTTGCCATTTGACTACGGAATCCTAAAAAATTGTAGGTAGTTTCCTAGGCTAGGCTATCTACTTACTTATGTACGCTACTTACATATATTATTTAATTGGAAAAAATATCATTATGAAATGATTAAGTACTTATGAGATTAATAAATTTTAGGTACCTACCAAGTAAGATTTAAATTAAGTTTAATAAAAAAATATAATATTTACCTCAGATTAGAGAAAATAATCTGAGATATTTACAATCACAAAACTAGAAAGAAACTCAAGTAGGTAGAGGCGGGCGGCCCTAACGCGTGTTTAGGTGACATGCGCTTGTAGGCATTTATTTCAAGGTCAGGGCCGCGTCACAATACTGTATAGATATTTTTACCGTGGTATAAGGATTTCTTTGGGATACAGACAAACAACAGAACTAATCTCTTAGAATCTTCGCAACAACAAACAAAATAACATACACAGCTGCAGTTCTTATTAATTTCGGCAACTTAGAAAGTATTTATAATGCTTAAGGACGCTATTACATTTTTCAACAAATAACAGTACTTTTGAGGTACCATTTTAATGTTTATGCAATCACCGATGTGAAGATATCATGGTCTTAATTTAAAGATAATATATTCAGCTCCAGATTGGCATCAGAAAAATTTTATGACATCATACAAAATTTTCTCACAAATACGTTTTGCCCATCACAATAATCGCAAAAAATTAAAAAGTAGGGTCCGAATAGGTTCCAGTTTAGGTAAATTTACAGCATATTTTATCTTCAAAATTATAAAAAAATGCGGCATATATAGTCCTTTACAGGTTCAGCTAATTATTTTTCACCTAAATAATTATATTTTTTAATAATTAGCTAAAATAAAATCACTTGCCGACGTCTTCATACATTTTGTACTCGCGGATTATCATTCCGCGCTCAGAAGCGCTCGTGGAAGGACGGGCGTATCGCTTTCTCGCAGGAAATAAATACGATAAAAGTAATAGAAAGATTGTAGTGTGAATGCGTGTGAGTACCGTCCTCGTCGTGATCGAAAGGAGTTGATATTGTATCGGACGTATGCCGTATTTTTGAGTTTCCTATTATTATTAGAATGTGATTTAGAAATTATATTGGGTAAGATCGGGATTTGAATAGTTGGTGTTAAGCAGTTGTTGACAAGGTTGAGAAATGGATGGGTGGGTTTAAACAGCTCTGAGCAAGGTAAGGATTTGGATGGGTAAGGTTAAGCTGCCGACGGGGAAGTTTAGAAGTGGATGGGTGGGAGGAGATTTATGATTTTAACCGGTTTGTATGTATGACAAATACGGGGCCAAAACCAAAATACAAAATGGCGCCGACGAAAATTTGGCCGCTTTTCTACATAGGTGTCATTTTCATGGTTATTGGGGTCGCTTTTATCGATTACGGGGTCAAAACCAAAATACAAGATGGCGCCGACTAAAATTAGACATCTTTTCGTCATCGGTGTCATTGTCATGGTTTTTGGGTTCGCTTATATCGAATATGGAGTCTAAACCAAAATACAAGATGGCGCCGACGTAAATTTTGCCTGCTTTTCGACATGGGTGTCATTTTTATGGTTTTTGGGGTCACTTATATCGAATATGGGGTCAAAACCAAAATACAAGATGGCGCCGACTAAAATTTGGCCGCTTTTTGACATGGGTCTCATTTTCATGGATTTTGGGGTCGCTTATATCGAATATGGGGTCAAAACCAAAATACAAGATGGTGCCGACTAAAATTTAACATGTTTTCGTCACGGGTGTCATTGTCATGGTTTTTGGGGTCGCTTATATCGAATATGGGGTCAAAACCAAAATACAAGATGGCGCCGACAAAAATTAGATTAATTTTCGTCATGGATGTAATTTTTATGGATTTTGGGGACGCTTATATCGAATACGGGGTCAAAACCAAAATACAATTTGGCGCCGACGAAAATTTGACATCTTTTCGTCATGGGTGTCATTTTCATGGTTTTTGGGTAGTATGTCATTAGCTTGACTTACAAATTGTAGGTCGTGGGTTCGAGCCCAGGCAGGCGCTTTACTTTGTGTAAATTATTTCTTCACCACTGCTCTCAAAACGGTGAAGGAAAACATCGTGAGGAAACCGGTATTTCCTAGAACCAAATATTCGAAGATATGTGCATCCAGCAACCCGCACTGGGCCCGCGTTGTTGGTTACAGCCCATTCCCTCTCACAGAGAGGAGGCCTGTCATTTTTTAATCCTTGTGACCGGAAATTAATTCGTTTTAGGTATCTACTTATTTCACGTACCACACGCACTTGCTTTTCTTTTTTAAATTTTTGTAGGTACCCCATATTGGGTATACTAAATACATCTGTTTACCCCCTAAAACCGTACAAGCGTGATGATATATTATGGTATGGTAAAAACAAAACATAAACATACGATCACAGTAATCGCAGGTCATTTGCTGTTTGTTACTAAAGAATTCCATTGTCTATCTCCGAAGATCTTTATCAGATCCTAATATATTATACAATAAAACCTTCCCTGAAAATACCACCACATACTTTTATCGATGAAAACCCGATAAGTATCGGATAAGTAGTTTGGCCGAATAGATAGAGCATCTCCTTTTTTTGAAGTCGGTTGAAAATAATAACCTACTTTTTACGACGACGGTTTGTAACAGTTATCAAATGCATTTTCAAAGTGCCAACTAACCTTCTTGAATCAACTTCAATAAAATTAAAAAATAATATCAAGGACCAAGATTATTTCAGTGATGTATAAAATCGAGCGCTCAGTAGTTTCAATGTGTTCGTACGCGTAATGTTGCTGTGTGCGACTAGATACATAAATTTGAGTTCGTCGAAAATGTAACAGCGTCCTTAATAGGCGCTATGGCCGTTTTCAAGAAGTCACTTAGTATTTTTTCGCTTGACGAGCGTTTCAGTCTTGGAGCCTTATTTACATATCGATATAATCGTTTTGAACTCGTGATGCTGCGAACAGCACTATCGAGAAAAAAAGAGACAACCGCTAATGTGCAAATCAGTGTACCAGAAAGAGACAGCAAAGCGATCCATCCAGAAATGAATATATTTGATTTTACTTAATGAAATTGATTAAATGGAGTAGAAAACCACAAAACTGTGAAATGTTGACCCATCTTTTGTGTAACTTGAAGTAGTAGTTCCCACCTCATTTAATTGCACAAATAGGCATTACTTTTCATTTGATTTGTTTTAAAGATGGAAGCGCGTGACGTTCGTACGTTTAGCTTACAGATGCTGCGACTGACCAAAATTTCGCCGCATGAGCTTGATATTGCATACGCTTGGCGCCCGCGGTATCCCCCCGTACGCTCTCTCTACTGGTTGTGTGCTCCATGCCTTTAGGCCTCTGCCTCGAATCTTGCGGGCAGCGGGGCGGCAGCGGCGGCGGCGCGGGAGCGGAGCCTGTATTTTATATTTCTATGGGAGCGGGCAACGCAGACCGAAACCAGCGGGCAACGCAGACCAAAACCAGCGGGCAGATCGCGCGGCACTATAGCGGCGTAGTGTTTTGTTTGGTTGTTTCGTCGAGATATTTGTTTTTATTCGCAAACGAAATGTCTGAACAACGGCGACAACATTTTTTGACTCAAATTTATTCCTAACGCTTGATTTATTGTGGGCAAAAGAAGAAGTGAATCCCTACTATAGGGCAAGGAAAACAAAAGGCGAGTTTTATCGAAATTATGAAGAACAGAGACAATGTCCCGACAAATTCTACGACTATACCAGAATAAGTGTAGAAACTTTTGACTATACTCTTATCGTTTATTTATTAATAAAGTAAATTTTACTCCTGAAGCTATCAAGGGTGATTTGTTAATTAAAATGATTAATTACTCTTCTATTTTTATGGTTCACACATCTTTGCAAAACCATATCGGTGTCCTATGAAAATTGCTGAAATAATTTGCTCTAACACGTCCGAGGACATTTCGACACATCACAAAAATAAATTGAACAACACTGCAATGCAGACGCGCGGGCGGTCACCGCTTGACTGAAGTGCCCGCTCCTTGCCCGCCCCCGCGCCCTTGCCGCGCCGCTTTTTTCGAGGGCCATTTGATTATACGCATTAGATCCTGCTGCTCTCGAGCCGCCAGCGCCACCGCTCCGCTGCCCGCAAGATTCGAGGCAGAGGCCTTAGAGCGTTCTGGCGTGATGTTATGTTATGAAATGGTGTTATAAACAGACATGCGATTGCAGTAATCCCGAGAGATTTGCCGTTATTTATTGAAGAGTTCTGTTGTATATCTTCGAAGTTCTTCATTAGATCTTCAACAAATTAAAATCATTCAAACAAAAAAAGAATTTTCAAAACCGGTCCACAATTGACGGAGATATCGGTAAACATACACACACCAACAACCTTTTTGGAAAGTCGGTTTAAATGGGAGCCAAGTTCAATATTAAGAATAAGCGTGGTTGTTGACTTTGTATTTTAAAATAGGAAACATCGGTATAGCAGAAAAATTAAGAAATTGTGTTTTAATTTATTTTAGAATATTGTAATATGTTCTTATTAATACATTTCCGGATTATCTACAGAACTTGGCACCCATTTAGATCTCAATTCATTTTTCGGCGAAGTCAACAACCATGCTTATTCATATTATTGAACTTGGCTCCCATTTTCACATTTATATTTTTGATAGGGTAAAATTTCTTCTAACAGGTAATTATGGAATGTTAATGATGTGATATATGTGTGTGTGTGTGTTATATTGTGTGTGATGTGATGTTGTGTGTGTATGTGTTGTTATGTTGTTGTATGTGTTGTTGAGTTGTTGTTAAGATTTGTTGTTTTATGATTTTTGTTGATGTACATTTGCTTGTTCCGAGGGGTAAACCCTGTCGCACTGCCACTTAACTTTTCCTTCGCCCTCCACGACACACTTCCAGTCGCTATGATGGCTCTTTCTCTGCTACTGCAGTGAGCCTCTGGAACTCTCTCCCACACTCCCTACGCGACAGCCCTTCTGTTGAGGTCTTCAAGAGGAAGATTAAAGATCATTTCCTTGCGCGATGTCGTAATAATTTTGTTCTCTTGCGAATATCTTCGCTCTTGATTTTATCCCAAAGCTTGATTCCTAGCATACTTCTTTCTGTAGCACGCTGGCACGAACGAATTTTATGTTTAGTTCTTTCTTGGAAAATCCAAGTTTGTGCTCCATATGATAGACATGGTAACAGACAGGCATCTCCAATATTCTTTTTAAGTTTTAATGGAAGTTTTGCTTTTAGGATTTCTTTGAAGCTCCAGTAATCCCTCCAAGTAAAGTTGCTGCGACGCTCTATTTCATCTTCATGACGCGATTTCTTGAATGAGACTTGTTGCCCAAGGTACACATTACTATCCACATACTCCATCGGTGTTCCATTTACTATTATAGGCTTTTGTGTACTATTTGTAGAAACTTTTTTATTGGATGTATTTAAATGTAAACCATTTTTTTTGCTGGCATTGTTTAGTTCGCAAATCATTACTTATAATTGTTTTGATGTTTTTGCAAAGAGAATGATGTCATCTGCAAAACGTAGGTTGCTTATGAACTCTACATCTATTTTTATTCCTTTGTTTGTTTAATCTAAGTTTTGCATTATATTTTGTAGCACGGCTATGAATATTTTCGGTGATAAAATGATAGTTCGGTGATCTCCTTGTTTCACTTCTTGATTTTTGGCCCAAATTTAACTAACTTTATCCTGCTTGTGACAGCAGGGTAAAGATCAGAAACATATACAAGAACAGTCTTGTATATGTTTCTGATGATGTTAATGTAAGTATTTGAAAGGCCTTGGTTTGAGAGTGCTTGCCATATACTCTCGTGTGCGATTGAATCGAAAGCCTTCGCGTAATCTGAAACTCTTGATGTTTTTCCACTATTTGGTCTAATGTGTGGATGTGGTCCATGGTAGAGTAACCCGGGCGAAAGCTGGCCTGTTCAACTGGTTGGTGCTTCTCTATGCTTATCGCTATTCTTTTTTCTAGACACATGGCAAATAATTTTATAATGTCGGTAGCAGGCTGATAGGGCGATAGATATTAATATCTGAGGGATCTCCTTTTTTGTAGAGCAGATTTATTCTTGACTCTCCCCATTTCTATGAAATTTCTTGCATTTCTAGTATTTTATTAAACACGGTTGTGACAGGTCCTATTAGAATATATTTTCCTATTTTCAAGGCTTCATTAGGGATGTTATCGGGTCCTGGGCTCTTCTCTGTCTTTAATTTATCTATATTTTTCAGGATTTCTCTACCATCAAAAGGTGTAACGGGTAGTTCTGCTAGCTTTTCTGTTTTTTCGTACGTATTTTTAGGGTTCCGTAGCCAAATGGCAAAAAACGGAACCCTTATAGATTCGTCATGTCTGTCTGTCTGTCCGTCCGTATGTCACAGCCACTTTTTTCTGAAACTATAAGAACTATGTTGTTGAAACTTGGTAATAGATGTATTCTGTGAACCGCATTAAGATTTTCACTCTAAAATAGAAAAAAAAACAATAAATTTTTGGGGTCCCCATACTTGAAACTGAAACTATTTTTTTTTTCCGTCATACCCATACGTGTGGGGTATCTATGGATAGGTCTTCAAAAATGATATTGAAGTTTCTATTATAATTTTTTTCTAAACTGAATAGTTTGGACGAGAGACACTTCCAAAGTGGTAAAATGTGTGTGTGTCCCCCCCGTAACTTCTAAAATAAGAGAATGATAAAACTAAAAAATATATATGATGTACATTACCATGTAAACTACCACCGAAAATTGGTTTGAACGAGATCTAGTGAGTAGTTTTTTTTTAATACGTCATAAATCGTAAACCGCAATTTACCAAGTACGGAACCCTTCGTGCGCGAGTCCGACTCGCACTTGGCCGGTTTTTTCTGCTGTGTTCGTCGTCGTAGAGATTTTGGTAAAAGTTAGAAGCAATGTTTATTATCTCGTCTCGTGTTTTCAGTTTATCTGCTGTATTCTGTGTTTTCAGAGTTGGTATCCATCTTTTTTCTGTCGTTAGTTGTTTGTATGCTTTCTTCTGGCTTCCAGTAGTAAGCAGGTTCTTTTCAATAATGCCCATCCTGTATTTTTCGTAGTCTTTTCTTAACATTTTGCTTGTGCATTTATATAGACCTGTAAGTTCCTTCTTTTCCTCCTTGTTTTTGCATGGTTTCGATTGCAGTTCAGAGCGTATTTTTAGTTGTTGTTTGGTTTCTTCTGTTAGAATATCTTTCTTGGTTTTCTTTGAGGTGGCAGATCTTAGGCTCTGTTTTCTGGCCGACTCTAGTTTGAGATATAATGTCTTTATGTTGTCGCTATTTTCCCACTGGATTTGATGTGTTTTCTTGTAGTCGAGTCCTTAGATATGCTTAAAGATTTTTCTCGCAAGTTAGATCCGTATGAGCTTCACTAAAGTTTGTTCTACTTCCCCTCGATTTTCCCAATCGAACTGTGCCTCTGACTAGTCTGTTATCCGTGGGAAAAATATCAGATTTTAAAATCTCCATGTTTGAGAATAATTTAGGGCAATTGCTCATAATGTAATCAATTTGGTTTTTATTTTGCTTGTCTGGTGTGGGCCAAGTCCATAGGTTTTTAAGGTTTTTCTTAAATGTTGTATTTATTATGGTGAATTTGTTAGCGAATGAGTATTTGAGTAGTTTATTTCCTCTAGTGTTTCTTATTCCGTAGCAGTAAGGCCCCATAATTGTGTTTTCTAATGTTTTTTTTTTTTATTATTATTATTTAAAAAACGTTGCCCCACACTAGGAATTTCTTCCTGTATCGTGGGTGTGTTTACAAACATATAAACTCACATACACAAAAACCCAGAGCCGGAACAACTATCTGTAGGTCATACAAATATTTGTTCCGTGCGGGAATCGAACCCGCGACACGCAGCGCAGCAGTCAATCGCTCAACCACTGCGCCAACCGTGCGCCCAATGGTTTTCTTTGTCCTATTTTTGAATTAAAATCTCCCATTAGTATAATTTTTCCTTTTGCAAGTTTTTGAGCCGCTTCGATTTGGTCGTAGAAATTATCTATTTCCTCTTCAGGTGCTTCTGAGGTTGGCGCGTAAACCTGTATTATTGATATTTTTATTGGGTCAAACTTCATGTTTAGGAGGCACACTCTCTCTGATAAACCCACGTAGTATGCTATATTATTTTTGTATTCCTTTTTGATTAAAAATCACACACACCACGTTGTCCTTGGGTCACTCCTGTATAGCAGAAAATATGATTTTCGTCCTCTATAATATCATTTCCTTTTCTTATAACTTCTGACAATCCTAAAATATCGTATTTTTTATTTGATGAATGAATGTTTCAATAGTATCATTCTTTGTGGTGATAACAATGACTTAACATTGTATCTACAGATATAGAGTTGCTGGTTAGTTGGAGGGTTGCAGTCGTATTCTCCCGCGGTGACTGGCCGTGATGGGAGATGAAGAGGGCCCCTCTGTCTTCTTTCTCTCTCGTTTTGATTGCTTTTGTGTATTTCTTAGATCTTGAGGGTTTACAGTGGTTTGTTCTGAGTTAAATTGCAAAATTGATTTTTTTAATAAGTAATTATCTATATTGCTGTTTCTGTTTATTTTTGCTGGTTGATTTTCCTTTTTGTTTTTGGATTTCTGTGTCATCGTTTCTGGTGACTCTGATAGAGCTCTTTTCTTGCTATCTAAAGTTTGGTTTTAAGCTTGTTGGTTTCTATTCTTGAGGATAACAATTTTATCATATTTTATTATAGCCAGACGACCCCGTTCTCTTTCTTTGTTGACTACTTTTTGGAGTTCCTTACGTTTGCTGAGTATTTCAGGGGGGAAATCTTCTTTGATGTAGTAGGTTGTTGATTGTTCGAGCTTTTTCTTGTTTTTTAGTATTTTATTTTAAGCCCCATTGTTGTAAATGTTATAACAACAGGCCTTACTTTTTCACCCTTTTGTCCAATCCTTTTTACGTACTCAATACTGTTGCTATCGTATTTAATGTTATGTATGCTATTCAATATGTCTAAGACTTCTTTCTCCAGATCCCAATAGCTTCTTTCGTTTTGATCGACTCCGAATAACAGTAGATTTTTACATTAAAGTTCATTCTAGATAATTTATTTTACTGTCTGTGCTACCAGCTTTTGCAATAATAAATAATCTCATTTCTGCTTTCCAAGTTTTATAATTTCTCGTTAATATTGTTGTTTATTGTGTTTTAAATATCCTCCTTCATATCCCTCATATCGGTTTTCTGTTGCCTTATTTCTAGCATTGCTTTTAACATGTTTTTTATCTCGTCCATATTTACTTAATTGATCTTCAGTATGTATAAGCAGAGAATTGAGGTAAGCTCTCTCTTACGGTGAGTAAAGAAACTCGTTCGATATTGAGCTAGTTGCGCGGTTTTGCGGTTTAGCAGTGCAGCAAATAAAGACAATTGATAATGATCCTTCCAGAAATTAACCTAAAAATATTGTAATAATGTGCACTTGTTTTTTCAGTCCCGCTCATTTAACAAAATGTCTTTGTAGTTGCTTTGATTCACTTTTCTTCTTATTCACAGTTCTTTGACAACTGTCGCAAATGTTTATTGTTTTTTGTCCGTTACGATGTTGCACATTATTTTCCACACTAGGTCTTTCACTTTTAAGCGTAAAATTCACTTTGTCTTGGTGATTTATGGGCATTAATACACGTTTTCAAAAGTTATAGCCACTTTTCACTACTAATTATATTTAATTTGCGGCGAAATGTACGGAGCTGATCTAAACAGTGGCACTGTGGCGCCCTCTCTTAACAATAAACACAAGTGACTAACTCGACGGTACATGAATCAAATGTCGCTCTCTGGTTGGTACAAATGGCCGGTCGTTGTCGTCTCGCACTCGCACCAAATCTTGTTGTTTCTATTTTCGCGGTATAAGTATATGATGTATTGTTTTACATGCTAAGTTATAATAAATGATGTTGTCTATAGAAGCTTGTTTTTTTTTTTGAGGACTTTGTGTTGAAGCTGCAAAACATAAAATGGTGATGAGATAAAAAATCCGTGACTGAGTTAGTGAACAAGTAAAATTTAAAAACCCCCGACACATTTTTATTTCATGCTACATAATGTATCTAGTGGTGGGTTCCCGCTTTGTCGATGCGGGGGGGCTCAGTAACCGTGGCTTGGTCACCCACGGTGAAACGAAGAGGAACCCGAGGAGGGGCCGCTCGTCAGGGCTTTTGCCGATAAGCCGACGACGTAGCGGCCAAAATGTAGGTTGCGGTGCTGCCTAGGTGACATCGCAACTGAGGCGGGCCGCGATGTCGTATGGGGTCTCCCATACCCATACGATATCGCGGCTGAGGGTTGGAGGCCGCGGCAGGAGAGGAGTGCCGGTATTGCGGTGCGCCGCTCTCCCTACCTTCCGCGGCCTATACGGGGTCGCCACCGTCTGATGGCGGACGCGGTGGGGGCCGCAGGGGAAGAGGAGTGCCGGTATAGCGTTGGCCGCTCTCCCTATCCCCTGCGGCCGAAAAATGGTAGGTGGCGGGGCCATTGACCCTGACCCGTCACAAGGGGACCAAGGGTGCCATACACGGGGTCGTCTGGCACCCATGTGCTAGTTTGGTCCCTGGGGTGGTCACGGCGCACAGTGTGTTCTGGTGCGCCGGTGATGGGGGTTTCTCCCCAGAGGAGGGTCCGGTGACGGACAGCCGAGGCGGGTTCGCGGTGAGTGCTAACGCGTACCCGTGTTCCCGCCATAAGCGGCACAGGAGGACACCGTGGAGTTTTAGTGGGTTACAGTCCCACATAACTGCGCTATCTCCCCGTGGTAGCGCAGTATGCATGAGCATTTCTCCAAGCTAAAAAAAAAAAAAAGGGTTTAATTAGGTAGAAATGTATAAATAAGAACAACAAGTTAAGATAATTGTTGATCTTTACTTGACGATTTCCATAGAATATTTAGTTGGCGTTGTGGAAACAATGTATTAGTTTATTAGAGGCTATCTCAATTTCCCGTTACTTAGTTATAAAATGGGATGTTTGATCATGTGGTCAATAAAGAAATCTGTGGCTTGACTTATAATTTCTCTTTGATTTTTATTAAACATTGTCAGGCGTTAACTTTAAAGTGATAATAATTTACAAAGAAAGATACTAAGTAATTTAAACGCGCGAAACCTCTTTGTATTCAGCGGGGCTATTTTGTCAATTTGAGTTGTTTGAACACAAGCGATCGGAAAGGAGGTGAAGCTAGTATATTAGCGGAGCGAGAGTTTGTGGAGCGGCTCAAAGACGCATGCAAAGGCAGCACGTGACGACATGACTTGCCGTGCTGTTGCACTGAATGCTCCACTACACTGCCAGTGCAGGGCTGCACAGAGCCTGTCGCGATCGACGACGCTTACAGCCACTGCACTCGGTGCTCCAAGCGCTGCGCAACACCAATACAGAACACTGTTTGTGGCGACTTAAATAGGGCCCTTTGGCGGTGTAATACGAGTAGCATTTCACAAGCGAGTGCAATGCTGCCGAACACTCGTAGCCGGACTCTGAGTTACCCGATAGCTATACAAGTAGCTTGAGCTTGTTTATATTTAAGTCGAGAGCGAGTAAGTTACTTGTTGGCAAGCGTGCTCCATCACCGCTAACCATCAGCGAGCCTGACTATAATACAACCTGCTCTCCCTTCTACTTGTACCTGTTTATTAGTTTTTAATTAATCTGATCGTGATCGGTTGCCTCTGTTTGTGTTCTTACCGCTCGTTTATTAGTATTCCGAGTAAGAATAGGTATTTTCTAAAGCGATATTTTTTTTACAATAGCTCCCCGGGTCTAGAGATAGAGAGTTGGGTTAATTGCGAACTACGGTCACCGAATATTAATGACGATTTCGCTCTGCTGGAGCTAGTCCATGAACATGGTAAAAAAGGCTCGTGATAAAACTGTATCAGCGTATACTACAGTATAATGTGTACAAACAGAATATGTGAGTTTTATTGTAGTTGCTGAGTGAGGATGAATAATTCAGTGCAGGTCGCGGGGGCATTGACCTGTCCCTGTGCGCTGTGATGCTATGCGTGGTATACGTATACAGCGTGCTGCGTGCTGCGTGCTTGGGTAACACATACATATCGATAGCATAAAAGCAAAAATATGCCCTATTCAAATAGAAACATTTTAATTACGCGTCAAAACTGTTCATTGCGATAGTAAGCGATATTTGATGGAAACAAGAAAAGGAGTTCTGTGCCCTGCTGTGAGACACCATAGGCAATGACAATGACAAATTTGAAACTCGATCGGCTGTTGTAGTCAGGGTGATAGGGTTAGTTTATAGCGTGTGTCACGATGTCTCACTAGCTGTGATAGTCGAGCGACAGTTCAAATAATGGAAGCACACAACGTTTCAAACTTTCGATACCGCTGTTGTCACCGGGGCTGCTGAGTGACTGAAGCATTACTCTCCGCGCACGCCACTCGTCGCGTGCTCCTAGCTCGGATGTAGGTATTAGCGCGCAGCTCACGTAGCGCCTCCAAATGATTTCTACGACGTCCTAAGTATTCTAATTTCCCCGCGCTTTAGAAGGTACACGAGCGTTGAGAAACGTCGACCCCTCTCGTGACGTGGTGCGCCTTTGATTTTTCAAGTAATCACGCTCATGAAAGTATTTATTATGTTTTGAACACTTGACTGTGAATTCTTACTTTGACGTGTTAATCAGATGGCGCCTTAATAGGCTCGAGTGGCTCGAATGTTTATCTTTAGTATTTAATAAGCGTCCGCATTAACATAGGTCCCAGTGATTGTTGGCACTGAGCTGGTCCCATTGTGTGTGCTTATTAGCTCTCGTCGCTAAGCAACGGCTGGCGCGAGTCGCGGCGCGCCCATCAACCCGACCGACGAAATTGTGTCCAATATATACATTATTATTTAATTTTACTTCAGTATTTTTTTCAATTTTTATGCACCTGCCATGTTATCTCTCCACCACCCTTGGTTGACTGGTAGAGAATGCCTCAGGCATTAAGCCCGCCTATGTATCTGTATGTTGCATGAAGTTTTAAATAAATAAATAATAAATAAATACTCGCACGCCACCTGAGGCCCTAGACAAGTGACATTCTGTCTACGAAAGCGTGGCGACAACGATTGAACAAACCTAAGGGAATGTCAAGCGCTATCAAAATGTCACGTGATCCAAGTCTTACACTGTCTTTTCGGCCATCTCTAGTCTAGACACTGGCACTAGTCTAGACACTGGCACTAGTCTAGACACTGGCACTAGTCTAGACACTGGCACTAGTCTAGACACTGGCACTAGTCTAGACACTGGCACTAGTCTAGACACTGGCACTAGTCTAGACACTGGCACTAGTCTAGACACTGGCACTAGTCTAGACACTGGCACTAGTCTAGACACTGGCACTAGTCTAGACACTGGCACTAGTCTAGAGCATCTGCTGACTAGAGGCACGCTCAGGAAGTGCGACATGTGTTGTGCTACGCCGCCATCCTTTCTTGATAATTGACTCTTGAACAGAGTAATCTAATCCCTTCTAAATGTAATCGGTTCTACAAAGCACTCGCCACTTACGATAGTGTACAACATATCGTTATGATGTGCGTGCTCCGCTCGGCATGCTCCACTCTGAATGTAAATGGTGGCGGGTGGCTGCGCAACACACAAGTGAGTGACGCCAGTGTGCGATAATGGCGGCACTGTGTCGTGATATTGAAGCGAAATGTTCTCTACAATGTGCCATCAGCGTCCAGCGCGCGCCTGCCGCCTGCCACCTGCCACCCGCGTATGCCACACACACTCCATGTCATTTATCAGAACACAGTCCTATCATTCATTTTCAGGAGCCCATATAAGTTCTGCATGGTGCAATCTGAATTTTATTTTTATATCTAGCACTTTGGAAATTTAATACATATGCATATTACTTTTGACAAAGACTGATATTTCATAAAATCAAGTCCGGCTTAGGCACATCAATAGTTTTTTACGAAAGCTAATTCCAAGTAGTTCAGAAGCGAGGATCGATGCCCCACCTGCCGCGAACTATCCGAAGAAGTTAGCGTTCGGTTATATACGGAACCTCGTAAAATATGGACGGTCGTCGGACTTGCAGCATCCTCCTTCCGCCGGGAATTAGCTTTGTGCTAACGAAATGTCTTTCGAAATGTTTTTCACTATAATTCTGTCCGCAACTTCGTCCATGTAAATTACACTCAGGAAAACAGATTTCCAGTGAACTCTTATTATAGTTTGGGCTGTGTATGATTTCAGATCCTTATTACGTCAACGCGCTTTTCTATCTAAAACATTTTAAAACCGCACATAGGAGCTAAAGCCGATAACGTTACACATACTTTTTTTAAGCTGTTTTTAAGATAGATTTTTCTAAGTTAAATCTGGAATGTTGTTTCTAAATCGGAACACAACAATTAGACGCTATCGAGGACTCTTAAACTTTTAGACATAGACAACTGTTTGGGACACCGGTACACGTGCCTATACGTTCTGTTATGAACGGGACGGACAGTCCCGTACGTATAGACATTTACGTATAGTCACGTAAATATGGCATGTAAATTAGCTAAGCGTGAACACTTTAAAAAATAAGCAGGCACAAGGACATAATCCTTTGCGGTGGTCGAGGTGCCATCGGCCGTCGATTGGCGGGACAGTGGCGCTGCCTCTGGGTGCCAGTAACGACACCAGCATGCACAGAACAACAGACGCTGCGGGACAGCTTCATCACAGTATCGTGAACTAACAAACAATGTTCTGCTGAGTACGAGGAGGCCCTGTGGACACTGTTTACTATCCACCGTTAACAGTGTACCGACTCGCCTATCATGTCGTACGCGAATCAAAACTAACCATAAATTCACACACTACCGAGACTAGAGTTTTCTTCCCCGTCAAATGTTATAAGCGTAGTATTTGCAAACACAAATGATAGATCACAATAACAGAAATAAGATCAAGTCGCCTTCATCCGAGTATTTAGCTGTCAAATAAAGAGAGTAAATCATACAGCGGTCATCGTCGTTTGGGCGCCTGATAAATGTGCTGTCAAGTGCTGATGTATTTATTAGCCTCCCTCGTCCTCATTACGACGTGTGTAGTGTACTGCCCTCTCCTCTCTCGCTCGTTGCTCTATCACTCACACTCGATGTATATGTTGCAGAAGCATTTAGAGGGTTTTTTAGCGCTCTTATGGCTCAAATATACAGTACTAGTTGCCGCCCGCGGCTACGCTCGCGCGGATACAGTACTTACTTAATATCTTTATAAGTGTTATTCTGATTAATAAGCTAAACTACTGTAGAGTTTCGTCATAATCCGTTCAGTAGTTTTTGCGCGAAAGAGTAACAAACATCCATCCTCCCAAACTTTCGTGTTTATAATAGTAGGACGACGAAACCGCGCGGTGGAGCGCGCGGCGCACATCATCAGCACGTATTCATAGAAGCGTGTGCACAGCGACGCCGCGCACCGACAAGCGCTATTCAGGAAGATGGCCTTCACTGAACACTAGTGAAGAAGCCCGCGCCGCGCGCCGGCGTGTGTTGCGGCAGCTATGCCGGTTGCCGTTCCTATGAGCCAGCCTTTTATTAAGTGACGACGACGAGTGTAACGACGGATGTAACGCGAGCTAGGAGGAGGAGCACCCGCGCCCTGGCGAGCGTGCCCTCACCCCGCCGGACTGGCCGCACGCCGCACGCCGCACGCCGCACGCCGCAGCCGGCCACAGATCGTAACTGTCACTAGTGACGTCGTCTATTTGTTCGCTAAATACGTACTCTCTGGGAGCTTACTTTCATAACGTCAGCCTTATTGTTGAGATGTTTTAACTTGTTCGTATGCTCGAATGTGACAGCAGATTGAGTGATGTCTCTCGCCCGCCTCAAGCGCCGCATGTTATATGAGAGTCTTGTGTGACGTCACGTTCGTGTCCTGTGAGCTAAATGGTAAATCCCTTAGAATAATATCTTTGTAAGTGGGCACTTTGCAGGAATCTCGGCGCCGAGGGACGGCACGCGGCGCGTCCTCGGTGATGTGCAGGTGTGTGCGTGTGTGTGTTTTTGTGTGGCATATTGTAGACATAAGCGACCACCTCACATACGTCTTAGTCATAGGCAAGTTTTTAATGAGCTGTGCTGTGTTGATGTGTTAAGTAATTTTAAAATACCGTTCTATATGAGCCTTTCTCGTGCAGTTTGGTTTAATTTGACTCGTTGTAGAGAACATTTTCGACAATGATGTACTGCTAATGAAACTGGCAAAAATTGGCTGTACATCGCACCTCTTACGGTTCTTCGCCAGCTACTTGAAAGACCGACAGCAGTACGTTGACTACAACGGGTTCGAATCCGAGCCATACTACACCAGATCCGGCGTGAGCCAGGGCAGCAATTTGGGTCCTCTCGAATTTATTTTAATGATAAATGACTTACCAGACGTAGTCAAACATAGTTTATGTTTATTGTTTGCCGATGACCTCAAATTGCTGCTCGAGGTCAAGAGTTTGTCGGACTGTGAGAGATTGCAGGAAGACATAGATAGAGTGGTAGCGTGGAGCCATAAAAATAAACTCTATTTCAACACAGCGAAATGCTCAGTCATGTCATTTACGCGCGCGAAGTCTGCCTTAGACTACGAATACAAAGTAGAGGAAGCGCCACTGCAGCGTGTGTCTCAGGTGCGAGATCTAGGAGTACTGCTTACCCCGGATCTCACTTTCCGGGATCATATAGTTAAGATTTGCAAGAAAGCATACAGAAACCTGGGTTTCGTGCTGAGGCAGTCACAAGGATTCACAAATATTACCACGCTCAGGGTGCTGTATGACGCTTTGGTAAGGAGTCACTTGGAGCACAGTGCGGTGATTTGGGCTCCTCATGAAGCGAAATATAATGTCATGCTGGAGCGAGTACAAAATAAATTTACAAGACACTTGTATTTCAAACTTTATGGAGTTTACCCATTTTACCCGCTAATGTATCCTACACTGTTTGTACTCGGAATGGTGGGGTACAACGAACTCAGAGTGCGCCGGGAATTTACACTCGCGGCGTATGCACTAAAGCTCCTGCGTGGAGTAGTACATAACCCGGGTGTGCTGCGTCACCTGAAGCTGTGCGTGCCAGATCGGTACGTGTGGAGGCGGCGTCGGCCGCCACTGCTGGCCGTGCCTGCTGCTAGAACGAATCTATTAGCGAAAACACCGCTCACCCGGACAATCTGTGTGCTCAACGAATTGCATGAGAGGCTAGACATATTTTCGTGCAATTTGAGTGAATTCGCAAGAGTTTTGTTAAATTTTGTTAGTTAATTAAAATTTAGATGAGTAACGTTTAATTTTATATTAGTTTAGAAAATATTAATAGTGTTAGAAGTTTAGGTTTATATAATTATTATAGGTACATTTATTTAAGATCTGATTTTAGATTTAAGATTTTAACCACTCTATTGTATTGGGTTCAACCTGTAAGATAGTGTGTGTAAGTTAAAATAAATAAATAAATAAATAAATAAATAAACATAACAGTCGTGTCGAAGCGCTGCGGGCACTCGACGACGCGACGACACAAACAAATATAAGTCACGGTTCAGAAATTATCCGAACAATTTAACTAGAAGCTGTAAAATGTCGCGCGAATCACTCTCGCAGCGCGTCGAATGCCAACGAAGGAGCACTAAGTGTTATATTATTTATGGCACAACAACACGACGCCGCCGGGAGCAGTCGCGCGCAGTCGGGAGCAGTCGGGTGAAGTCGGGAGCAGTCGTCCGCGAACTTTATTCCTCCGCCGATTACAATAACCGCAGCGGAGTGCGAGGCGCGGTGTGACTACGAGCGAGCGGCGAGCGTCTCCGCTCCGCCCGCACTGTGGCGCGGCCTCACAGCCGCTTACCATGTGTACTGAGGCCTTAGTGCGAGTTTTTACTCACGCTCAATCGCGTGAACGTGAACATCAATCAAACTAGTTTTGAAACTTGATAAGCGCCGTCTGGGGACGGTAAGAAGAAACCTCTTTATTGTATACATTTTGACATAAGAGATCGTTTATGCAATAAGCACACTGAACACCAGTACCTCGTGTGCAGTGCTGCACTCGCGCCGCGTGTGTTAGTTTCGATCCATTTCACTAGTCACGTAACAGGAGTAGACCGCAGCGTCGAATTGTGTGTGTGCGTTTGTGTGTCGTCTTCACCTCACTACTAAACTGAATGGAAAACTGTTCGAGCCATGCACATTTACGAAATTTCTCATTTGAAATTGTCTGGTTTTAAGATTGAACCTTGAAGTTCGCCTGTCAATACCCCCCCTCACCCCCTCCCCTGTTTCTACGTGCCAACAACTCGGCACTCGGAAAAATACGTTAACGATGACGTACTTTTTATATTAAACGAGTTTACAAACGGCGGCGACAAGTTTTAACGAATTGTTAACAAAAAGTCGCGCTCGGTATAATGAGTGAACTTGTGAGTCGAATTGCTGCAAAGTCACGTTCCCAAGGCGCCGCCATTGTTCCTGCGAGTACCTCCAGCTCCGGCTGCCTCGCGCCGCGCTACACTCCTGTGTGTGCGACAGCACTGTTTACCTGCTGTCAATACGCAGTGAACGAGCGCGTGTTTGCGCAGCACTGTATAGTATTTAGAGCGCGCCGAGCGAGCGCACAATGCGCGCCCTACTTCCAGTGACGTCATCACGCGCCACACGCCAAGCGTGATATCACCACTCACATGCTCCCAACTCCTCATCGTAGTAACAAACAATACGCTGCGCCGAAATGGAATTACAAACTGTGTTGATGTACTTAGAACTAATTCGTATTTTTTTTTCCATCAAGGCTCACATAAAAAAAGCAAAACAAAGCTTATTGTCAATCCTTCTACATGTGCAGCATGTGGGCCAGTTTCAGTTAGCGAGCATACAGCGACTTACACGTCCAATATAATAATGCACTGAGAGTACTGTTGAAGCTGCCGTGGTGTTGCAGAGCGTCAGGGATGTTTGCGGACACAAACATTGATGATTTCGCCGCCATTTACAGAAAAAGATGTGCCTCTCTGATGACGCGTGCTCGCGGCGGTACCAGCACTATTCTCAGTGTGTTCGCAGATCGGTGGGATTCTCCGATCATGCAGGGGAGGTTGAGCTCCACGCTGAAGTATAGCGGTGTGTTTTAGTTTTATATCTGTACCTACTAACACTAGTTTTTTAAGTAAATTGTTACTAATTCTATGGACTTTGTCTGGAATAAAAGTTTTGTATTTGTTTTTTATACTGTTGCCAAACTATTTCTGACTCTATCCACTCACTATAATTACTATTGAATACTTGTTCCTTACGATGAGTACTTTCCCATTTCCTATTAATATTATACAATTCTTTCACAGAACTCCTTAAGTTTTTTAGGCTTCTGTACATCAAAAGGTACAAAAACGAACCCTTATAAGATCATTTTCTTTTCCGTCTGTCTGTCTGTCCGTCTGTCCGTGTGATAAAAAAACACGACTGCTTAAAAAGCGAAATTAAAAGATGTAAACAAGAAGAAAATCTTGCTGTGCAGTCGGAGGATACATATTCGCGAGCTGGCTGACCAAAACTAGATGTATCCTCCGACTGCACAGCAAGAATTTCTTCTTTTTTACATCTTTTTACTTCGCTTTTTAAGCTGTCAGGTTTTTTTTATTTTATGAACTTTTTTTTAATTTTATTTATACTTCTTTTTCGGATGACTTTTAAACATATGAGTGGTATATATTTTTGTAATCACCTCTAAAAACCCTTCATTTTGATACCCCATTCGATGAGATTCGAAGAAAAAATTCGCAACCCCTACAATATGGCGCACAAAATCTGCCATGTTTCCTTTTTTTTTAACGTCACTTATCTAAGAACACTAGGGCGGCCAAGACCTATCTAACGATGTCTTAATTATAAAAATCCGACAAGTGGTTTGAAAGATACGAGGTAATAATGAATATTACATACATACATACAAACATACATACGAGGAGGGATCAAAAAGTAGTTAGAATGAGATAGAATAGATTATTGATAACTTAATAATTTATTTTTCTACATAGTTTCCGAGTCTCTCTACACACCAAGTCCAGAGCTTTTCCAAGGCTTCAATCCCTTTTACAAAAGAAGTTTTGTCTTGGTCCTGCAAAAAGCTCTCCACGGCATCCATCACCTCGTTATCGTCTTTGTACCTGTTTCCCCTTAAGAATTTTTCAATTTGGGGAACAGATAAAAATCGCTAGCTGCCAGATCTGGTGAATAAGGGGGGTGGTCAACCAATTCGAAGCCAGCTTGCTGAATGGCAGCCATCGCAACTGCCGACCTGTGCGCGGGTGCGTTGTCGTGATGAAACAGCACGCCCCTTCGAAGTTTCCCTCTCCTTTTCTCTTTGATGGCATTCCTCAACTTATGAATTAAAGCTGCATAATATTGGCCTGTAATAGTGGTTCCACGCTCCAGGTAATCAATCAACAATATCCCTTCTCAGTCCCAAAATATTGAGGCCATAACCTTGCCAGCCGATGCCACGACACAAAACTTCTTCGGGGTCGGTGATGATGGCCGTTTCCATTGCGAAGATTGCTGTTTTGTCTCGGGATCAAAATGATGGACCCATGTTTCGTCCATTGTTACGAAACGAGACAAAAAGTTTTCAGAATCATCTTGAATCTTGTCCAACAATATCTTCGAAATGTCAAGTCGATTTTGTTTCTAACTGTCGGTTAACATTCAAGATGGGTGCCGACCCATCTTGCGGAAACTTTTCTTATATTCAAAGATTGTTTCAATTTGGATTGAATACTTCCATATGAAATGCCCGTTTCTTGAATTAAGTATCGGATGGTATCTCTTTGATCGCTCAATACTAATAATATAATAAAAATAAAAAAAACCCTACTTTCGCAACATTTTCTTGGGTGACATGACGTCGATGGAAGGCCGCAACGATGTTCTTCTTCCGTGCTCGTTCTCTCTACTCGAAATTGAGAAGCCCACCTTGCGACAGTGGAATACGGCGGAGCAGACTTGCTCCGCCGTATTCCACTCCTAATTTTGCCTCCAAATCGCAATGAATCTCTTGCGACGTTAACTTTTTTAAACAGAGGTATTTAATAACGGCTCGCACTTCGTTTTTCTCCATTTTCGAGAACACGTTCTGACACGAAGCAAACAAATGACTACATTCAGGAAAAAACAAAAGAGAATCGAAGATTTTTTCTCTATTAATATTACAAATATGTATCTGAGCTATGCCTGCCAGTATTTTTGGAACGAAGTTCCTTATCGAGCGTTGCGAAAGGGGGCTAGACGGAAAAAAATAAGACCAAAAGTTGTAACGACACTTTTTGCTAAAGTGGTAAGCCGTGCGGCGTGCGCGAAAAAAACAATAAAATAATAACAATAATGAATCCTGACAGTGTTTCAAAAATATCCACATATATATATCAGGATTCAGTATTGTTATTTTTTTTTATTATTTATTATGTACATTTTTTTTATGACGTGTACTTAGAGATGCTCTAAGGACGTGTACGAAAGAATAGACAGACAGAGTGCATATATTATATATATGTCGGAAACACGAGGGCTTCCTTCCATATACCCTCGAGTTTGTGGGCTTATTGTGGGTAATGCGCGCAAGGCGGGTAACTTATGCCGTTTTAGAGATATTCCATTGTCCAATTCTAGTAGCAAGTTGACGCGCCAATTTGTAATCACTTTCACTAGCCTGATACTTTTAGACGCAACTCCACCGGCACCAATGATGCCACTCATCACACTTAATCGCGATATGGTCTCCAGTTCTCTCTACTCAAGTCAACCCCGCGACCTCGCGTCTCCCTCCAAATTGTGTGTCACCTTCCTCTAGGATTTAAATCCTTCACTAGCATTGGACACTGGAGAAAACTATGTGTTGCCAATCGAATAAAATCTAATTGAAATTTGAATCAGAAGCTAAATGTTGCCAATTAAACAAAACTGAATTAATAAGTTTACAAGCGATATTTCTTCGTTCCCAACTATTAATCATTTACCTTCCTCCGATACGGCCATCTTGACATTCAAACGGTCCCACGTTTGATGTAGAGCGATGAACAACATCGTTACTCAATTGTGATAAAAAAACAAAAACTAAGAGGGGAAAAATAATTAAACAATAGGTTAAGTTCGGCCGCTCCTGACCAAATAAAAAAAATACGTGGTCGTGACATCTCTCACGTGAAACTTTCAATCAACACCGTATATTACCAGCCGACAACTAAAATCAAGAACTTCTTTACTCATGAAAACATAATTCTCATAACTTTCACACTGTTCATTTGTTTTCTCCATGTAAATCTAGGTCTCCACACCGTACACCATACACAACGATCGTCGTACTATAGAAACAGATACCTCACCGTTTAGACAACCATATTAACACTCACACATTCCAAATGGTTACCGAAGCACCAGAGGTACCAGGTTCCCAACAGACGTCAAATTGGTCTCGAAGCACTAAGTGTGCCAGAAACCACTCAAACGCCCAACACAACATACCATGCCACATACACCAAACAACGGGTCACCGAGGCCCCAGAGGGACCAGGCTCCCCCAGACACACAACAGGTCACCAAAGCCCCAGAGGGACTAGGCTCCCCCAGACAACCGGTCCTCTCGACGCAACAAGACTGCCAGATACACATGCCACATACACTAAACAACGGGTCACCGAAGCCCCTGAGGGACCAGGCTACCCCCGACACACAACAGGTCACCGAAGCCCCAGAGGGACTAGGCTCCCCCCAGACAACAGGTCACCGAAGCCCCAGAGGGACTAGGCTTCCCCAGACAACCGATCCTCTCGAAGCAACAAGACTGTCAGATACCCATGCCACATACACTAAACAACAGGTCACCGAAGCCCCAGAGGGACCAGGCTTCCCCAGACACACAACAGGTCACCGAAGCCCCAGAGGGGCTAGGCTCCCCCCATACATATCCAGCAATGTTTCTTGGTCCCACAGCAATTGCTGTGCCTCCTGATGGTCAACCCTGTGACCATCCTGCAACCATAGTCATCCTGACCAGGCCTCGTAACCCATCTCGGTTACAGCAGTCATCTTTTGACCACTCACCTCGTAACCAATCTCGGTTACAGCAGTCATCTCTGACCACTCACCTCGTAACCAACCTCGGTTACAGCAGTCTTCTCTGACCACTCACCTCGTAACCCCTCTCGGTTACAGCAGTCATCTCTGACCACTCACCTCGTAACCAACCTCGGTTACAGCAGTCTTCTCTGACCACTCACCTCGTAACCCCTCTCGGTTACAGCAGTCATCTCTGACTACTCACCAGCCCACCTTAGGCTACAGCAGTCACCGCAGTGACTACTCTTCACCGCACAGTCAGTCCTTTGACCATGCACACGACCTCACCATTGCTAGATTGATTTGAAACAGTCTTCAACATAGTGTATTCAGTTACGTCAATGGGTACTTGATCTATTAGATTTACTCTAACTCATCCTGAACCAAACGAAGCCTTTAATTCAACACATAATTGCCACCATTCAGAATTCCAATTCACTTCCAAACAGCACCTTTAAACCAAAATGAAATTTGTTTTTTCAATCTTTACTCTCAGTATTTATTTATTTAGACTTCATGCACAAAAAGGTACAAAGGTATCAATCAGTATCAATCTTTATTCTGAATACAACGGCAACCTCACATTCAGGATTTCATACACAGCCAAAAGCATACTCAAGAACTCTATTCTATGTTCATGATTTCATACCAGACTCTCAGTGCGATATGTATAATAACTACCATCACCAAACATTACCAACTTAGCAAACTAAAAATTAAATCATGCACCGCACATCACCGACTTTACATCTGTGTTAACATTATGTTATCCAACTTGTATGAAATAACACAAAATAACGTTAGGTATGTTCACAATGACCAGCACAGACTATTCAACTATTCAACAAGTTAGCACAGCCATTACTTACAGTATACTTTAAATTCACACAATTCACAAATACACCTTTATTTTAAAGAGATGCTACAATTATTAAAATGTTTGAACAATGTTCAAGATTACCGAGGCCAAGCATCGTTAAACAACACAGAACAAGGAAACCATTCCTAGTTTCCTCCAAAAAAATAAAAACCCATGTACCAAGTACATCAAATAGAACCCAAGTATCCCATCCGTGGTCTACAATTCACAATAACTTACAAACATTCGCTACACAGAATGCATTTTCAACTTAAATGCCGAATCAACTCTTGACTCCATCATCTCTCTGACCCACAAAACTGAGAAACTGTACTATGCAAATTAAAATGTTGCCAATTGACATCTATCTCATCTTCAGCCACAACTTCAACAGTTATTGGCCCTCGAGCATCTCATAATACCTGAATACGTCTACTAGACACCATCTAAATGTCTAATTGAACTTTTCATTTGCCGTAGTCAATTTAAATCATTTTTAGGGTTCCGTAGCCAAATGGCAAAATACGGAACCCTTATAGATTCGTCATGTCTGTCTGTCTGTCTGTCGGTCCGTCCGTATGTCACAGCCACTTTATTCCGAAACTATAAGAACTATGCTGTTGAAACTTGGTAAGTAGATGGAGTCTGTGAACCGCATTAAGATTTTTACACAAAAATAAAAATAAAACAATAAATTTTGGGGGTTCCCATACTTGAAACTAAAACTAAAAATATTTTTTTTCATCAGACCCGTACGTGTGAGGTATCTATGGATAGGTCTTCAAAAATGATATTGAGGTTTCTAATATCATTTATTTCTAAACTGAATAGTTTGCGCGAGAGACTCTGCCAAAGTGGTAAAATGTGTGTCCCCCCCCCTGTAACTTCTAAAATAAAAGAATGATAAAACTAAAAAAAATATATGATGTACATTACTATGTAAACTACCAGCGAAAATTGGTTTGAACGAGATCTAGTAAGTAGTTTTTTTTTAATACGTCATAAATCGTAAACCGCAATTTACCAAGTACGGAACCCTTAGTGCGCGAGTCCGACTCGCACTTGGCCGGTTTTATTTGTAGGTATCGTTGGAATGACATGTTTTCAGGTGGTTAGTTCTCTACAATGCGATATATAACAACTACAGACATTAACTTTACCTTTATTCAACCGTTGGTAGCAACAAAACTAAACGCCAACTGTCTAGGCTATAGTTACGTTAATCCTCGTGATGTTTGCAGGTTGCAAGATTGCAAATCGAGTCGAACAACAAACTATTTCACTAAACTTTAACACCGGTTTGAAAATAATCTTGATTACATAGCTCTTAACTGAAAGTTATTGCATGTTTTTGCAACAATTCAAAAGTTATAAGTCTAATCCTCACAGTGATTTACACCTTGTAACGATTTATTAATAATCTAGTCTTTATCTAGTAACTTTTAAGTTAAAAATCGTATCACTTATTTGTTTTGTATCATCAAACTTTTTCGAATGTTGACACTTACTTGTCACTGTTTTTATGTCTTATAGAGATGAGCAAGGGGTGACGTTCTGTTATCGATTAATCGACGAATCGATGTTAAGGACAAAAAAATTAATAAACGTTTTTTTCAATCGATATCCAGTACTGAATCGATCCAGCGAATCGATATTTCACCCTAGAAAATCGAGATAAGATTTTTCTGTTTTGATATGAACTAAAATATCATTTAAAAATAATTGAATGTATATCACAAACATAAGTGAATTCAACGTAAACAAAATAAATATTGTTCCCTTATACCTGATACTTTAATTAAGTTGAAAAAACAACCCCAATCGGCCAAAGATGCTAAATATCGACTATTATTACGATTTTTCTTTTTGCGTTCCGTAACTGGATTCAAACTTGTATTGAAAATACCAACGCGAACTGTTAGAAAGTATGTTATTTCCAAGGAATAGCATATTCACAAATTCCCTTGGAGATCAAATCAACAACAAACTCAGTGGTAGTAATATTTACGGTAAATCTGAAGTGAACCTATTAATAAAAAATGCATGGCTAAAAATTCCTAGTGTTCATACATATAAAAAAAAACGGATTGCTAATATCTTTACTAATATCTCTACTTCTCGATTGTCAGTAAACTAACAACCTATTTACTATCTGTGTTTATGCTTGTGACAGCACTAGTTGTCACAAAACCGTGTATTATTGTTCTAACAACATAATAATGTAAAGAAATCTCATTTCTTTGCGTTTCGTCCCCACGTTCCAATGCTCCGAGTACATTAGAAACATAAAGTTACGAAAAGCGTTTCGTTGTTTATTTTGTTGGTGAATAAAAAAGATTAAATACTTAATGAAACAAAATATTTCAAAGCTCGAACAAAGCAAGGATATCAATAGATGGCGTGACATGGACTGACTTCTCATTCTGTCTATGTAAAAATGATTTGTTCATTTTTTTATTGTTCATATAAAAATTCATGCACCTATTCAATAAGTTATTTCAAGCAGCATATTACGGCTAATGGGTTCCCAAATCTAATTTCGATGATTATTGAAAGAAACACACAGTATCAACACCATTACATAGATAGCGCTGTTTGAATTTTTTTTACTCTTTTTATGTAACTTACATGACACATTTCCATGAAACAAAATAATGCAATAGTTATAAATTGCAATGAATGCAAGAATGAATTGTAAAACTTAGGAAAATCCAAACCCAATACATACTTCGGCTGCCACAAAAATGCACAGCTGCACAGATTGTTGAATGCAGATCAATCAAAGAAACATACCTTAAATCTGTACTCCCGGATGGGTCAGGCAGCAGTGCCGACCATGCACACATGCACAAGTCCAGACTCCTAGATGCTACCAGAAAATATTAAATGGATTGATCACCGCAGTGGCATGTATAACACCACTAAATTTCCTCTTTTATAGCGCTGTCCTTCTTCTTATTCGTTTCGCTCTTGACAGGGCGGTCGTGGTCACGATGAATTTTGTCCGATCGCTGGTGTTCTTGTCGCACTTCGACGATCTCTCTCCATTTGGCTCTGTTAGATGAAAGTTTAGTGCATTCATTTACTGGACCTCCTATCGCAGATTTAATTTGGTCGGTCCACCTCATCGGTGACCTCCCGCGTGGCCTGTTACCGTCCAGTCTGCCCTGCACCACCAGGCGCTCAATGGAGTCGCTATTCCGCCTTGAGACATGTCCAAAGAATTTCAGTATGCGAGACTGTAATATTGCTGATAGACGCTGCTTGATGCCGAGTTCTTGGAGTCAAAGTCAAATAAATCTTTGACTTTGACTTTGACTTTGGAGACGTTAGTGCGGAATTCTGTCCAAGAAATGCCAAGCATTCTTCTCCAACACCACATTTCTAGAGCATCTATCTTTTTCCGTTCCAGTTCTCGTAGTGTCCATGTCTCAGCTGCGTACAAAAATATTGGGAAAACAAGCGCACGGACGAGCCTGATCTTAGTAGCTTTTGTTATACCACGATTTCTCCATCTCATAGCGCTGTAGGCTGCGGGTTATGTGTTGCCTTTTGAAATGGAACCTGAGCTCCGCACTTCTATCACCACACACAGCTGGTCACAACAGGTCTTGTGGTATCCACAGCAGCCATGTTGAAGGGCTCAGACGTCCATGCTATTTGTTGCATATTGTACGAATGCCTGAAAAATTCATGTCTATGAGCAAGTTTTCACACAAGCGTAATGTTTTGTTGAAACAAGTTGTAGCTTAAGGATGTTTGCTCTCTTGCACTGTATTTACACAAGTCGTCTTATTCTCATGCGAGTTCCGCTGACAGTATGAAACTGGCTAAGTTTCTTTTAGCATCATAACGAAAATAGAAATTTATTTTAAATTTTAGCCACTTTATACCAAAAAAAACAGTAGGTATTGTGGCTAAACTTCACAAGGCATTAGATAGGTACTAATTATTGTAAGAATACTTAAGTTTATACTTCCCTGTACATCTGTACACCACAGTTGCGTTTGCCCAGTAGGTATCTAGTCAGGATTGGGCATCCATGTCATCATTAACATTATCTGCAACCCGACTTCGAATATTGTCTAGGATAGGCCACACTATTCGGTTGAATTCGGGCAACATGATATTCCTGTCTCTAGTAGCCGGCGAGTTGCAAAACGTCTCCATTAGGTAGGTACTTCCATGCCATTTTGTTGCGCACCAAAGAGCGCGCCAGCCTTTACTTGTCTCATTTGGTCCATCATCGCCTTGTGCGTGCATTAGTTCATACTTCTGATGTCGGAAACACGAGAGGTTCCTTCCATATACCCTCGAGTTTGTGGGCTTATTGTGGGTAATGCGCGCAAGGCGGGTAACTTATGCCGTTTTAGAGATATGCCATTGTCCAATTCTTGTAGAAAGTTGACGCGCCAATTTGTAATCACTTTCATTAGCCTGATACTTTTAGACGCAACTCCACCGGCACCAATGATGCCACTCATCACACTTAATCGCGATACGGTCTCCAGTTCTCTCTACTCAAGTCAACCCCGCGACCTCGCGTCTCCCTCCAAATTGTGTGTCACGTGTCACCTTCCTCTAGGATTTAAATCCTTCACTAGCATTGGACACTGGAGAAAACTAAGTGTTGCCAATCGAATAAAATCTAATTGAAATTTGAATCAGAAGCTAAATGTTGCCAATTAAACAAAACTGAATTAATAAGTTTACAAGCGATATTTCTTCGTTCCCAACTATTAATCATTTACCTTCCTCCGATATATATATATATATGAACTCCAAAGATGGTGCTGCCGTTACGAGTTACACCTGCTCTGTAGATTTAATTGTTTAAAAATAGTAGGATAAGTTTTTGAATCATTTAATATATTCGATATAATGTTTTAAGCTATAAACATTCAGTGACAGTGTTATCCGCTGAAAACTTTGTGGATCTTGCAAGTTGTTTTTATGAACTGATCTCAGTGTTTACGTTTCTCAATAACGAAATTTTACTACATAATAAACAATGATTGTGCTGTGTTCGACTAAAATACTCAAATAAATACGTGCTGGGACCAAACAAGCCAAGTGGTACTGCGGAAATTGTGAGTTTTTTCATATAAATTCATAAATTGATCTGACTTGAACCGTTACGAAAAAAAAAAAAAAAAAAAATACCAGTGCCAAACGTAACATCAAATAGCAACATCTAGTATTCTAGTCTTAGAACACCGAAACCGAAAGTCGATAAAGCAGATAAACAGATGTCTGCTTGTGTAATCTACCGTACATTTTGGTAGTTAATAATAACAACCCAGGTGGCGCATTGGGATCCATTCGGACTGAGGTGTTGTTGGTCGCCGGTTCGGAACTGGATATAGGTTCGACTTTTTGTAAATATTCTGAAGTTGAAATATGGATGATGATAATATATACGTCACGCAAAGAAAACAAACACAACATAATTTAAATGTAAGCGATTTTGAATATGACATGGATATCTCTTATCAAAGCTTACCCAACAATAATAACTCAGGAAATATGGATATCATCGCAAAGAATGAAGAAATTAACAAACTAAAATTCAAACTACAGTCTGCCAACTCATAAATAGATTATTAAAACTTAGAAAATATATCACTAAAGGACAAAATTAGAAAATATGGAAGCAAAATAAAGATTTTTAAATCAGTAGGATTACAGGATTCTACTTCCTCAGATACAGTGGCAACACCTGTGAGGTTCTATTCACCACAATATCAACGTCGACTCAGGACAATAACTATGAAAACAGGATAACCCAGAACCTCTTCTAGAGAGTTTACTATGCATGCCTTATCGTCAATGAACCGAAATGGTAATACGTCGGAAGCATTCTTCATAAGTCACCTATAAAAAACAATTTAGATAAGTCATCATCAGTGACAGGAACAGGCAACTTATCGCCTACAGACAGTTACAAGGAACTACATGTCAGCTATATCCATAAGTCAACTACATCCTACGCGGAGGAACAAGAAAATGGAGGTATACATATATCAACGGATAGGGAAATACAGGGTACAAGCAAGAACAAGTCATTTTCAACGCCTAAACAAAACATGGGCGCTAATGGAAGCGTAGAAAAACTGACAGGTAATGGATCCTGTAAACAACTATTGCAAGTACCGGCACTAAAGCTTAAAATCGCTATCTTCGCTGATCAGACCGGATATGAAATTAGAGATACACTTCAAAAATTTGTGGGAAATAGTTTTAGTGTTACGTCGGTAATTAAACCAAATGCACCTCTTAGTTACATATTAAGTACATGTGCAACTATGTGTAAGGACTCCACAAAATCTGACTTTGTTTTAATAATTGGAGGTATTAGCGACAAAAATCTGTTAAATATATTAAGTTATCTGCACCACACTTTGCAAAATATAAAAAATACAAACGTCCTAGTCAGTAAGATTTATAATAATAAATATTTAAATGTATCAAATGTTAATCGTACCTTAAAACTTTATGCAATAATTGTGAAAATTCAAATTTTATTACACTTGATGAAAATTATTTTCGCAGATGACACAAACATAATCATTGGGGCAAAAGACATAGAAAAATTGACATTGAATACAAATATAATTATACAAAAAATATGCGAATGGTTTACAGCCAATAACTTATTGCTAAATACAGGTAAAACTAACCTCATGTTATTTAAGACTACGACTCGTAATAATGACAAATTAGATATACTAGTAAATGGCTTAGAGCATTTAACCTATGGAGATGGCATAGCTGAGCGTACCCCTCTGCCAAAGTCGCTTGGCCATATGACCATACGCGTTATATAAAACTAGTTCATTCGCCGACCGCCGCCATTGTGTATCGCATAGACTAATATATAATAGATTGAGGTGTATCGTATTGTGTCGCAAGTAAGTTCTCCGAAATAATGGTTAATTGTGCGGTTTCCTCTTGCAAAAAGCGAGCTGCTACTTTCAATTTGCGAAGCCATGGTGTTTCCTACCACATATAAGTATAAATTATACATCAACATAATTTTATTTAAGTACAATGTCGAAATAATGGTTAATGCCTTTACGATAGAAAAATTCAGTGGTACGTTGGTAGCACAAACGCAGTACAGGGGCTGACAGGGTAGCGATGTGCATAGTGCTGGGACAACGTGAATGAATGATTGATAAATTAAATGATTTTTTGAATCAGTATGTAAAGTTTTAAAATAATTTTGTTTGTGTTTGTATCTGGACAAGACAGGTTGAACTAAAAAAATATATTATTTATAAATGTCTATGAGAATAGATTTAAATTATTTTCTTTTAAAGTTTTAGGGTAATAAAAAGTAAGTTTGTTCGTTTCGTTAGTGAGTTTTTCAATCATTTTTTAACCCCCGACAGAAAAAGAGGGGTGTTATCAATTCGACGTGTATTGCTGTGTATCTGTGGCATCATAGCTCCTAAAAAGATGAAGCGATTTAGATTTTTGTTTTGTTTAGATTTTCTATCGAGAGGAGACTCTATCGCAGCCATGGTGGTTACAATGACAACCCCACCGCACATCAATTCGAAGCCATATACAATTGCGAATGTTAAAAAGACTCAAATGTTCGTATATCCTTTTTAACCAAAAAAGTTGATCCACAGAAATGTGTTCGACATGTATATAAACTGGTACATTTCAAAAATCAGTGATTTCCTCTAGTCGTGATCATTGAGACATGTATATGAACTAGATTATGGCTATGAAATCATATGTTTATGATAAATTAAACAAATAAATTTGTAGAAATCAGGAGGTTTAATAAAGACCTTACAATCTTTTTTTATAATTTTAAAACGAGCAACGTACAGAGTTGTATGAATGATATAGAACGAGTGAAAATTAATGAAGTACATCGAAGAATGAAAGTTTAAGAATGAACAGCGAATGTGTCGTAGACACCATACACGTATGTTTGCCTATCTAAGATATCAAACTAGCTTAGCTAGGAAACACCGTACTCAAATAGTTAAAAAAACGAAAAACTGACGTGATAAAGTGTTACATATAAAAGTGTTAAATAAAAGTCTATCCGGTTGATTGTATTATTTATTATTTACGCTTTCTTACTATTTAACACGTATACATAAGGTCCGTATTAAAGAACGGGGCTCAAGTATGAATCCCGAATGCTCGAACCTAAATAAAACAAAATGTGAGTGACAGTTTCATACTCTTCTATGCTAAAACCTGTAGGTACTATAGTTTATGATTAACATTGTTCCAAGACGTATGCCACCATTTTATTAGGTACTATCCCCAGTTCGTCTACCATGCATGGAGTATTTGGATATTACATTTATTTGTAACGTCATTCTTATAGGAAAGACACGGGTCCAACAATATATATTATGTAATTATGAAATATTATTGACAAAAAATAAATACAATCGTTATTTTTTTAGTGTATCTTAAATTCTTTCCTACCTTCCTTACCTACCTACGTAGTTTAGCAGACCACAAATCGTATTGCGTATTTTTTTATATTTGTGAAATTAATTTCTTAGGTTTATTATTATTTAGTATAACAAAAATAAAACGAATTAACATTTTGCTCATTCATTCATGCATTAAAATGAATTTCCATTCATTATTTGTATCACATCACTAGCACTTTGTATTTGTTGTCATAGGATTATTGCATAGATACACATAAATATGTCAATGTATGTGTGTTTTTTGATTGTGTGATTATTATTTTTTCGTGTGCGTTTGTAGCAATAGGATGCATGTATCTGTGAGTGATTGTCATTTTTTTGTAGTGTGCTATATGTGTTTTCCTCGCCTCCCGCAGAAAGTGGCAGAAAAAGTTGTTCGGTGATTCGCGGCTTGCCGTCTCCATAGGTTAAATGCTCTATGGTAAATGGAGACCGGATTGAATTAGTAGACAAAGTTAAATTCTTAGGGATTAATATAGATTCGCATTTAAATTGGAAACCGGAGCTTGTTGTTATTGAATCATCCATATCGTCAGCATGTTACGCTCTCAGGAGCCTTAGGGATGAACAAAACATAGAACAGTTAAAGACTGTATATTATGCGCTCGTCGAGTCTAGGTTAAGGTATAGCATCGTGCTCTGGGGAAATAGTTACAGTTATAACTGGCAGAGAGCGTTCATCTTACAAAAGCGAGCCATAAGGACTATAGTCAGAATTGCACAATGCGTCTCATGCAGAGATTACTTTAAAAAGTTGGGCATATTAACAGTACCTAGCCTATATATATTGGTCCTCTTAACTCACTTTGCTAAGTATGTACATGAGTTTGAATCACAGGAAGAACGTGAGATTAGAGAGAGCACGCGGAGAAAAGTTTTTAAGCAACTAATATCACCAAAATTTAATATAGTAGAGCATTGTTCGAAAATTGTTTTATGAATAAATGAAATGAAATGAATATATATATATATATATATATATATGGATATTATTTATTATATACAATTTAAATGAAATGAAATGAATATATATATATATATATATATATGGATATTATTTATTATATACAATTTAAATGAAATGAAATGAATATATATATATATATATATGGATATTATTTATTATATATGTCGGTGATGGTTATCAATGAAGTTTGCGGGTAGTCAACATTGTTTGTAATAACTTGTTTTCTTATTACTAATTTAAGTATTTTACTATCAATTATTGCCTAATAAATCAAATCATAATTTATTGAGTACTCGGTGTACGCATAGATTGATTTTTGGCAACTTATTTTGATAATAGTAATCGATGGTAATGTTCAAAACAATTGTTGACATGTTAATTAGATTATTCTTTGTGTTATCACCATTATTTGCTTACGACAATTATTCTTGTATTACTTGATGATTTAAGAATCTAAGTCTTATTTGATTAAGCACATTTTAGTGTTTTGTATCAAGTAAACACGTGACGTACTTCCGTACGTCATCGGACAGAGTTGTTGTGGAGGGATAGCAAGGTATAAAAGAGCTTGCATCGGTATGCAAGTTATTCTATCTTCGGATTAGACTCAATACAGAGCTCCCCTGCTCCCGACAAAACTGTCGGTTTATTTGGTACAGCACTGCTGTATATTCACATAGCTGTATTGGCTTGCTGATGACGAACGATACACTTTGTATTTGGGTGGCTTAGGCTGCTGTACGAACTGTAACCTTAAGGGTTTGTTCGATTAACTGTATTATTGTTACTATACCTTGTAACCTACTTTATCTTGTTACTTTTACTGTTTTGTTAAAGTGAATCTAGTACTGTAATTAAAAACCTTGTTATTGTTTGTAGTCTTGTTTATCCCAATAAAATGGGAACGCCGAAATCCTGACTATATATACCCGCTCGGCTACCCCTGATCCTACATATACAATTTACATTGTGTTGAATTTATACACATGCAATTCACATGCAAATACAATTAAAGAACTATAATTTATTCATTTGAATTTCAAGTGAAATTCAAGCAAAGTGCTAAAACAGATTTATATTAATGTCCATAAGTTTTAAAATTTTACATTCCATCAGCAATATCCGGCACGTGTGCAAAAACACTGTCAGGATCCATTATTGTTATTATTTTTTGTTATGTACAATATTTTATTTTTCACTCCCTCAGCAATATCTGGAACTTGTGCAGAAACACTGTCAATTCATTATTGTTATTATTATTTATTATTTACAATATTTTTTTTATGACGTGTACGAAAGAATTTTTTTTTTTGCTTTTTTATTTCAATAGCGAATCAACTAAAACTTCGTTCTATCTGGGTGTCCCTTGACACCTCTAAATTTTTTTTTTCTTACCAAGGAGTATGTCGTTCTCACTACTTTTTAATCCCTCCTAGTACATACATAAAAGATACGCGATCACTTGTCATCCGAGTGCCCGAACAAGACTCAAGACTCACTGGCAAACAAACTAGCTAGCTTTATATATGCATTGGGGGACCTTTAAAGAGCTACCGATTTTAAAACTGCTCTAACAGCATACTATGCCTACGCATACTCCTGGCTAAATTATGGAATCGTGGTGTGGGGAAATTGTGTGGACAAGGATAGTTTTTATTCTACAAAATAAATGCATACGAATTCTTGCCAATATAGATAACGCAGAAAGCTGCAGGCCATTCTTTGTAAGATACAAAGTCCTTACACTAACTGGTATCTATATTTTAGAAGTTACCAAATTTACAAGAAAACACCAGGCACTATTCCCACTCACTAAGGACATTCGCCCACAACATCGCAGTTTTAGACGCCAAAACAAGAATGAATTAGCCTTGCCAAGCTCAAAATTAAATATATTCCATTCAGGACCACTAGCCATGTCTGTTAAAATATATAATAATCTTCCAAATTTAATTAAGGACATAGAATACGAACATAAATTTAAAAACAGTCTCCAAAAATATCTTATATTAAAATCGTATTTCACTCTAAATGAATTCTTTGACGATAAGTCAATTTTGACATTGAAATCCATACCTTTACGAGGTTTATGTGTACAAAAAAAAAATGTGCATATTAAATAATTTTCGGGGGCTGAGTCACCCACGTCCGTAGGAGTGTACCCCACTCGATTCCCTACACGTGGTCCCCGGGTTGTGCAAATCAGGTGACAACTGGTGGTAGGCTTCGGCCGAAGGCTTGCGACCACCCACCGGGCAAAGACGTACCGCCAAGCGGCCTAGTCGTGTTCCGGTATGATGCTCAGTGCAGCTACTAGAGGAGTTGGGTCGAGATAGTTGTTCCACTGCAGGCAGGCCGGCCTGACTCGCGCTGTAATGAACGTATCGGGAGACTGGTCGCGGAGGGTAGCGGGATCCGGGGCACTTTGCGCCGCTGGCCGACCGCAGGTAGTTGGGGGCCCAAGTAGTGTGCCAGCCACACATGAAAGGCTGCCCCGCCAACTGTCTAAAAGCCCGGAATGCGCCATCGTGCTGGTTGGCGACCAGACGAGAATGCCCGATGGACATTCCTGGGGGGGCTCGGGCGTCCCCGCAGTCTCCAGACCAGTCCCCCAATGATGGAGTCCTATCGGCGCGTATCTGTAGGTTGCAAGCGTGGAACCTCATCTCACTTCCTTCTCCTCTTCCTCCTTTTCACTCACATCAAAAATGCCAGGGAACAAGAGAAAAAATCTGAACAGCGGCAGCACTCACTCTCACATAAGGTGCACCTCAACAACAGCCGAGGTCTGCACTCTAACCTTGTCGCAGTCCATCACCACCTTGAGACTGAGAAACCAGCACTCTTGTTCCTTACGTAGACGCAGATCGGATGCCCGTCAGACGTGGCGTTCCTATCTTACCCTGGGTTTACCCTGGAGCACATGTTTAAGCCACGCGCTGGTGTATGCATGTACGCCCGGGACGACATCTGCTATCGGCGTCTCCGTGACCTTGAAGACTCAAATTACTCAGTGCTATGGGCCCTGGTGGACACAGGTCTGGATAAGATCATCCATGCCTGTATCTACCGATCGCATAGCGGTGATCTGGAGACAACCAGGCTCACACAGTACCTTAGTGAGGCGGCGGATGTGGCTCAGCTACGGTACCCCTCCGCCCAACTAGTGTTACTGGGAGACTTTAATGCCTACCACCAAGAGTGGCTCTTCCCATACCAGTGCACTGACCACGCTGGACGAGAGATGCGAAATCTTTCGATTGCGCTAAATCTCACCCAGCTGGTCCAAGGGGCTACGAGGGTGCCGGATGTTGATTCACATACAGCCAATTGCTTAGACCTTCTGCTAACAACTGATCCAGGCCGATACTCAGTATCGATATCATCACCTTTGTGACCACTTTCTGACCACAGTTCTGACGACTGTCTGGTGAAGTCTGTATCCGTCTACTCCCCGCCCGATCCCAGCCCAAGAGGCACCCGGCGGGTATGGCGGTACAAGTCAGCAGATTGGGATGGTATGCGATCTTTCTTCGCATGCTATCCTTGGCGGCCCACTTGCTTCTCTTCGGATGACCCGTCGTTATGCGCTGACGCAGTGACGGATGTGTTGCGTCAGGGGATGGTATGGTATGGGTACTACATTCCGTTCTCTGACGTAACGGTGTCCAGCGTTAACCGTCCTTGGTTTGGTGCCGAGTGTGACCGCGCAAACGCGGTTAAACACAAGGCGTACCCGGCATGGGTCGACGCTCGTGTGCGCAAGGCAAGTGACGTGAGTCACAAGAAGAGAGCCTTCAACAGGGCTGCCAAGTCCTGCAAAAAGTCGATGCGAAGGGCACGGTTTGACCATATTAGCAGAATCGGGAACAAACTTGCTTCACACCCCGCATGTAACAAGGCGTTTTGGTCCCTGGCTAAGTCGGTTGAATCAAACTTCTGTCGCCTCTCACTACCACCACTGCTGAGACCCGACGGGTCTCTGACCCACTCCGCTGAGGATAAGGCAAACTTGTTTGCCTCCCTCTTTGCGGAATCTTCGCGTCTGAATACTAATGGCACGCGGCCCCCTGCGAGAGAGCCCCTGTGAGACGAGTATGTCGGACATTCACATCCATCAGAGGGAGGTATTTAGGGTGCTGCGTAACCTTGACGTGAACAAGGCTAGTAGCCCGGACGGGATACCAGCAATTGTACTTAAAACTTTTGCGCCTGAATCGTCTCCGATCTTGACACGCCTATATCGCCTTTCGATGGTGACTGGAAAAGTCCCGAAGGCTTGGAAGCAAGCTAACGTTCAGCCTTAGAGCATTTAACCTATGGAGACGGCAAGCCGCGAATCACCGAACAACTTTTTCTGCCACTTTCTGCGGGAGGCGAGGAAAACACATACAGCACACTACAAAAAAATGACAATCACTCACAGATACATGCATCCTATTGCTACAAACGCACACGAAAAAATAATAATCACACAATCAAAAAACACACATACATTGACATATTTGTGTGTATCTATGCAATAATACTATGACAACAAATACAAAGTGCTAGTGATGTGATACAAAGAATGACTGGAAATTCATTTTAATGCATGAATGAATGAGCAAAATGTTAATTCGTTTTATTTTTGTTATACTAAATAATAATAAACTTAAGTAATTAATTTCACAAATAAAAAAACATACGCAATATGATTTGTGGTCTGCTAAACTACGTAGGTAGGTAAGAAAGGTAGGAAAGAATTTAAGATGCACTAAAAAAAGAACGATTGAATTTATTTTTAGTTAATAATATTTCATAATTACATAATATATATTGTTGGACCCGTGTCTTTCCTATAAGAATGACGTTACAAATAAATGTAATATCCAAATACTCCATGCATGGTAGACGAACTGGGGATAGTACCTAATAAAATGGTGGAATACGTCTTGGAACAATGTTAATCATAAACTATAGTACCTACAGGTTTCAGCATAGAATAGTATGAAACTGTCACTCATGTCACTGACATTTTGTTTTATTTAGGTTCGGGCATTCGGGATTCATACTTGAGCTCCGTTATTTAATACGGACCTTATGTATACGTGTTAAATAGTAAGAAAGCGTAAATAATAAATAATACAATCAACCGGATAGACTTTTATTTGACACTTTTTTATGTAACACTTTATCACGTCAGTTTTTCGTTTTTTTAACTATTTGAGTACGGTGTTTCCTAGCTAAGCTAGTTTGATATCTTAGATAGGAAAACATCGTGTATGGTGTCTACGACACATTCGCTGTTCATTCTTAAACTTTCATTCTTCGATGTACTTCATTCCTATTCACTCGTTCTATATCATTCATACAACACTGTACGTTGCTCGTTTTAAAAATTATAAAAAAAAGATTGTAAGGTCTTTATTAAACCTTACTGATTTCTACAATTTTTTTTGTTTAATTTATCATAAAAATATGGTTTCACAGCCATAATCTAGTTCATATACATATAATGGTATAATAAACAATGTGTTGCTCTGTAATCAAAGTTTTATTTCAATGAGTTATATTCTATGACAATACTCAATACTTCACATCATAATACTGAATCTAAGGAAACTTACCTGTAATCAAAGAAACGACATTTAACGTTTATTATTCAGTATTATGTTATTCCTTTATAAATCTATTTACAATGATATTTGTAATGTTTAGTCTCTACAATATTTTCATAACCTTTTGACACTTTTCATTGACAGCTCTGCTATACTGACAGCACGAGTCGCGGCAGAATTCAAATAAAGAAATGTTATAATTATTTCGTTACATCTCCCCCGCAAGGGAAGAAAATTTTTAAGGATTATTTTCGTGAATACCATCATCATCTCTATCCTTCGTCTTCTTGATATTCAATTGCAGAGACTGGTATTAATTTTGTGATATGGAAAAGATTTGATTCAATTTTCCTGTGGCTCGTATCTATCCTGTATATTGAACTGGAAACTTTTCCTACAATCTTATATGGTCCAATTCTTAGTTCGTCCAACTTCTTCCTGTTTAACTTATTGCCATTTTCCACATATACCCTGTCTCCTACATTAAATTCATAGTATTTCCGATTTTTATCAAACATTGTTTTGTTGTAATCATGAGATTTCATCGTATTTTCAAGGGCCATTTTCCTGTCTGTAATCCAATCACTATGTGACTTTTTTTGTTTTAATTCTGTTGGTAAAATTGAGACATCTGTACCGTGTAAAAGGTAGGTAGGTGAATACCCGGTGACTGAGTGACAAGTTTCATTATATTTTTTAACGCATTCATGAGCTATGGTTGTCCAGGATTTTTTTTTTTCGTCTTCATTTATACTGCATCTAATCTTATTTACCAATGTTTGGTTTAACCTCTCATTTAGGCCATTTGAGAATGGAGCATTCACTGCTGTGAATACCAAAGGTATTTGCTTGTCCTTTAAAAATGTCTTAAATTCTTTAGAATTTATTCCTGGGTATTGGTCAGTTAGAATCATGCCAATGTCCTCTACATCTGTTATGCTCATAATCAGTTTTACAAAATCATTCGCACTCTGTGTTTTCGATGTTAAGATGAATGCATACCGAGTAAAGTGATCCACTAAGAGATGCAGATATTTCTTTGTTGATCTAGAACCTCCGAAACCTCCAATTGTGTCTATAGACATTATTTCAAATGGCTTTGTGGCCGGACCTAGATGTGACATAAACCCAAATTTGTCGTGTCCTCTTGATTTGTTTTTAATGCATATTTCACAGGTTTTACAAATCATTTTTATATTTTTTGCCAAGTTTTTGGTTGTAAATAGCGGGCTGATTGTCTTCTGCATCTGTCCAATTCCGATATGACATAAGTCCTTATGTATTGTTTTTAAAAGTTGTATGCTAAATTCTTCTGATATAATTATTTTCTCTTTTTTCTTAATCTTCTTGAAGTAGATCTTGTCTTTTTCAATTAACTTGTTTTTATTTATTTTTATTTCTTCATTTTTATATTGATCCTTTAGAATATCATCCAGTTTCATAAAGTTCACAACTTTGAGTTGCTCATCTGTGTTTTCATTTGGTTCTAATACAGGATTCCTGCTAAGGCAGTCTGCTTCTAAATTTTGTCTTCCAGGTGTATATTTTATTTTAAATTCATATTGTGACAGATAGTATGTCAAGTCACCCAGTTCTTCGTCAGTTCTTGATTTCAAATTCATGTTCTCTAGCGGTTTATGATCTGAATAAACCGTGAATGATTTTCCTATTAACCAGTATTGCCAGTACTTGACTGCTTCTTTTATAGCTAGACATTCTAAATATATTGCTTTTTTCTTCTTCTGTGCTTCATTAAGTTTTTTAGAAAAGTATGCTACTGGTTTTTCCTTTCCATCAGGTTGTACTTGTTTTAAGATAGCACCAATACCTTCCAGAGAAGCATCAGTGTAAATATTTATAGGCAATTCTTGGTCAAAAATCTCTAGTACTGGTTGAGAACATAGCAGGTTCTTCATAGTGTCAAAGGATTTTTGACACTCTTCTGACCAAACAAATTTTTGATTTTTTCGCAATAAGTTATGTAATGGATCTAGTATTATGGCACTCTTAGGTATATATTCATGATAAAAATTAATCTTTCCTAAGAATTGTCGTATATTCTTTTGAGTTCTTGGAACCGGAAAACTCTTTATTGAAATCAAATTGTCCTTCACTGGTTTAACTGAGTTGTTCTGTATGATATGGCCTAGATATTTTACCGAGTCTGAGGCAAATGTACATTTTGTAAATTTTAACCTAAAACCTTCTGTCTTGATGGCTTCAAGTAATTGCGTCAGATGATTCATATGTTCAGCAAAAGTTTTTGAAAATATGAGGATGTCATCAATATAGTTTACGGCGAAATCAGTAAGCTTATACTTTCTGAGTATATTACTTAAAATCCTCTGAAAAATCGCTGGTGCGGTCTTAAGTCCAAAAGGTAGGCAAGTCCACTGGAAATGTCCCTCCTGTGTTACAAACCCTGTCTTTTTCCTGTCTTCAATTCTCAAAGGTATAGACCAAAATGCAGAGTTGATGTCTAATGTTGAAAAAAAAATACAATTCCTGGTCTTCATCATTAAGTCTTCAATTAGCGGAAACGGTTGAGCTTGAGGTATTATTATTTTATTTAAATCTCTGAAATCTATACATAGTCTTGATTTTCTGTTTTCTTCTTTTTTTAATGCTAAAGTAACCGGTGCAGCAAATGGACTGTATGATTCTTCTATTAACTTGTTATCTAATAATTTTGCGATTTGCTGTTCTATCTCCTTTTTATCTTCTAAAGTGCACCTATAAGGTCTCTTACTGCAGTATTTATCTACTAACAGGTCTATTCTTGCTTCATATCCGTTGACAGTGCCTATATCATATTTGTTTTTTGCAAAAACTGATTCATATGTTCTTACTATGTCGTTAATTTCTGATTGTTGACGTTCATCCAAATGGTTTATTTTAATTTCAAAGTCGTCTTCTGTTACATGCTCATTGAAATTAATTAAGTAGTTATCTTTAGTTTTAATATTGTTTTCATCTATAATTTCTCCTTTAGAATTCATCTTATCTTTGGAAGTAATTCTTTCCATTTTGTTCGTGTTTTCATAGCCCAAGGGTAGTTTCTGGGTTATTCTCAAGTCTTCGTTTTGTATCAACTTGAACTTTTTTATTAAGTCAAGTCCTATTAAAAAATCATACTTGAAGTTTTGTTCATCCATAATAAACACATCTACGTTTTCCTCCATGTTTAAGATCTTTATTTTTAAATTTGTCAAACCACTTGTCTTTTGAACACCATTAATTGTTACTAAGTCTGCTTCATTCAAGCTGTTACCTTTTCCTTTTATTTTCAATAATTTTGAATTAATTAGGGAAACATTTGAGCCTGAATCGTAAACGCCGTTTATTTCTAAAACCTCGTTTACTTGTAGTTTGACATTTATTAATGGTGTTACTGCTCGTTTTTTTGATCAGTTTGATTCAACTCCGTTTCGATCACTGAATTGTTGACATGTTTAATGAAATTTTTCTTTATTTTATCTACTTCATTTGTTCTAAACCAGCATAAAGCTTCCGGGTGAAATCGGCTGCCTTTACTTAATTTCTCACAAATTTTGCATGGACTTTTTTCTTCACTTTTATCATTTGTCTTTATTAAACTTCCATCACCAAATTTTCTTTTAGGCAATATTTTTTTTTTATTTACCATATGTTCATACTTGCTTACTTCGTTAAACAAATCCACCGTATCTTTAAGTGCTTCTCGATCAATTTTATTCAGAATGAATTCTGGCAAACCAGCCGCTATGAGATCCACCAAAGTACCTGTATCAATCGATCTTCTCATATCCAACAGCAGTTTTTCTTTTCGTATGGCATAATCCAACAGTGATCCATCTTTGAATTTAAACAACAGTGCATATGTTACCGGGTTCCATCCCTTGTTTGCAAATGACTCACAAAATTTGTTCTTCCATGTTGACCACTCCGAGTTAATAGTCAATTTGATAATCATGGAACTGTACCAATCCACACAGCTCTTGTCCATAAACAATCGGAGTAATTCAATTTTTTTCTCATCTGTTGTGATATCAAAGCGAATGCACTCTTTTTCAAAAAAATCAATCCATTGTTTGGCATTAGGGTTCTTACTTGTAAACTTTTCAATTACAAACTTTTCTGCAATATATTTGAAGTTTTGCTGTTTTGGTTCCTGTGTATTTTCCAATAATTTCTCAAACAACTTTTCAAATGAATTAATTCTTATTTCACTCACAGCGGTAGCTTTCTCTAGGTTTATTTCTTCTAAAAACTGGTCTGAAAATTGCAAATTACCATCTTCATCAATGTAGGTTTTTTTCAGTTCTTCTGTCAATGTAATCCAAACCCTTCGAGTTTGATATCTTTTTGTTAAACTATTTTTCACTTTACTGTAGGCTGATGTTTTTATTATCTCTGTATGATGACCAGCAGCTTGTAATGTTTCTGGTATAGCATATGTCTTCTCGTCGCTCGTTGTTACTGAGGTTATGGCCAAAACATTAGATTTGCCATCACTCCCCGGTGACATCGTAAATTCGAAACGTAACTTCTCCATTCTTGACCGACTCCAATAAACAGAAATGTCGTTTTATAATGGTATAATAAACAATGTGTTGCTCTGTAATCAAAGTTTTATTTCAATGAGTTATATTCTATGACAATACTCAATACTTCACATCATAATACTGAATCTAAGGAAACTTACCTGTAATCAAAGAAACGACATTTAACGTTTATTATTCAGTATTATGTTATTCCTTTATAAATCTATTTACAATGATATTTGTAATGTTTAGTCTCTACAATATTTTCATAACCTTTTGACACTTTTCATTGACAGCTCTGCTATACTGACAGCACGAGTCGCGGCAGAATTCAAATAAAGAAATGTTATAATTATTTCGTTACATACATGTCTCAAATGTCTCAATGATCACGACTAGAGGCAATCACTGATTTTTGAAATGTACCAGTTTATTATATACATGTCGAACACATTTCTGTGGATCAACTTTTTTGGTTAAAAATTATATACGAACATTTGAGTATTTTTAGCATTCGCAATTGTATATGGCTTCGAATTGATTTGCGGTGGGGTTGGCATTGTAACCACCATGGCTGCGATAGTCTGCTCTCGATAGAGTTATCAAACAAAAATTCAAACATAAACCTAAATAGCTTCATCTGTTTAGGAGCTATGATGCCACAGACAGACACACAGATACACAGCAATACACGTCGAATTGATAACACCCCTCTTTTTCTGTCGGGGGTTAAAAAATGATTGAAAAACTCACTAACGAAACGAACAAACTTACTTTTTATTACCCTAAAACTTTAAAAGAAAATAATTTAAATCTATTCTCATAGACATTTGTAAATAATATTTTTTTTAGTTCAACCTGTCTTGTCCAGATATAAACATCAACAAAATTATTTTGATACTGAACATACTGATTCAAAAAATCATTTAATTTATCAATCATTCATTCACGTTGTCCTAGCACTATGCACATCGCTACCCTGTCAGCCCCTGTACTGCGTTTGTGCTACCAACGTACCACTGAATTTTTCTATCGTAAAGGCAATAACCATTATTTCGACATTGTACTTAAATAAAACTATGCTGATGTATAATTTATACTTATATGTGGTAGGAAACACCATGGCTTCGCAAATTGAAAGTGGCAGCTAGCTTTTTGCAAGAGGAAACCGCACAATTAACTATTTTTTCGGAGAACTTACTTGCGACTCAATACGATACACAATGGCGGCGGTCGGCGAATGAACTAGTTTTATATAATGCGTATGGTCATATGGCCAAGCTACTTTGGCAGAGGGGTAAGCCCAGCTATGCCATCTCCATAGGTTAAATGCTCTAAGCGTTCAGCCCGTGCCCAAGAAGGGTAGTCGAGCTGACCCAGCCAACTATAGACCCATATCAGTTACGTCCATCCTCTGTAAGAGTATGGAACGTGTATTGAATAATAAGCTCCTGGCATACTGTAGCGTTGTGAGATCTCAACTGAAAATAGTAGAATGATACTAATATCAAAATTAGTCGGTTAATAGTCACATCTCTAAAAACACGGCACAACTCTAACCGTCCGGAATACTGCCACTCGTTCATTCGGAAACACATTACTGTGGCGTGGCGTGGCGTGGCGCATACTGGCGTGGCGCTGAGTGTGCACACTAAGCTGGCGTGTCGTGGCGCGCCCTGGCGCTATTTCTGAATTAGTATACAACGAACCTTTGCAACGTGTAGACGTACATAATATTAACTTCGGATTCGGATGATGATTTCGATAAAGACCTTCAATTTATTTCTATGCACCTGCCATGTTATATCTCCACCACCCTTCCACCATCTTGGTTGACTGGTAGAGAATACCTTAAGCTCTAAGTCTGCCTATGTACCTTTAAGTTGCATGAAATGTTAATAAATAAATAAATTTCTCCTAGCAATTAAACTACTTTAGAGAAAAATTAAAAAAAAAACCGGCCTAGTGCGAGTCGAACTCGCGCACGAAGGGTTCCGTACCATTATCACAAAAAACGGCAAAAAAATCACATAAGGGAGCCCCTCTTAAATATTAATGTTATTCTGTTTTCAGTATTTGTTGTTATAGCGGCAACAGAAATATATCATCTGTGAAAATTTTAACTGTCTAGCTATTACGATACGTAATATCTCTAAGTAGTCTGTGCTATTACGGTTCATGAGATACAGCCTGGTGACAGACAGACAGACAGACGGACCGCGGATTCTTAGTAATAGGGACCCGTTTTTACCCTTTGGGTACGGAACCCTAAAAAAGAAGGCAAGGCAATTTTAATTTTAAAAGTTTTTAGAACAAAAACATAAAAAAATCGGTTTGTTTACATTTTGATTATAATGATAGGCGATTATCTCGGAAACGTGTGGACCGATTTACATGATTCAAACGGATAAAACGGTTTTAGACCAAAACCTTTCATTTGACACTAACTGCATCATGAAATCTCCACAAACAAAAATTTACGTTTTCAAGTTCCTCGCGTAATTATTAATGTATGATATCTCTTATCAATTCTTTAAAATTTATATATATATCAACTTTTAATGTTCAAATTAGGATTCTATATGATTGTACATGTTAGTTGGACATAAAACAAAACAAATACAACACTAATTAGTATCTAACAAGAAAACTGTACGTTGACGTACAAGTTCAATAAGCTCGTCGGTCATTTTCAACACGCAGCATACAAGCGTCCGCTACGAGTTCACGTCATTGAATTGAATGGCGCGCCACGAGCCACGCGGTGTAGAAACACATTTGCCTGGCGTGTCGTGGCGCGCCAGAGCGGTGGTGGGGGCTATGGCGCAATCGATCGCGGGCAGTCCGCGCCACGTCAGGTCGCGCCACGCTGGGCCACGACACTCAAATGTGCCTCAAACCATACTAAATGTATGAAACCGATTGGCATCTGGCGCGACACGCCACGCCACGCCACAGTAATGTGTTTCCGCCTTTTAGCTGACTACATACTTTCGATCCTCACGATTCTGTGTGCCCCGATTTAGGGTGAGTTTCTCATTAGTTTAATTCACAGAGTACATTGGTTTAATTATTGTACCTTATTCTTTGTGCCAGGCGACCAATATCGATTCCATCACCTATTTAATATCAGTTTTGCACTGTCATGTTGGACGCGTGGCTAAGGGTCGCCTGGGACAAAGGAATTTGCTATGAGCATGTGTTTCTACCGCATTGGATTGTGTCTCCGTGTTTTATTGTAAGTGATCACGTTTACTTATGTTAATAAATGCTAGCGTGTTCATACTTAACCTAACTTTGCATCTGTCAATGTGCTTGCTATCTTTGCAAGTTTCTTACCTGTAAACCGCTGCGATGTGCTGAGCTTTCACCTATAATGTTCCCATACCGTTCCTTGGCCTAAAATGGGAACGAAGCTGGTGCATCGCATGCGGCTTGCTGCTTATTGCACCGCATCTAACATGCGCACCCTATGGTGCTTTCAGGGCTCTTCGTACGGGGTCGACGTACGGGCGTACCGTCCGGCTATGCGCTACCCAAGGACGTAGCGGCGTGCGCAGCCTACCCTGCGCACCCCTAACCGCTACAGTCCCTGCGGCCTACCGCTAAGCCGGCCGCGGTCTACTGCCCCAAGTCTGCCACGTGCTGCTGCTTCATTGTACGGGCTGAGGCTTGCCCTTCTCCCACTGCTGTACGCTGCCAACTACCTGCACGCTGCCAACTACCTGCACGCTGCCTACGCTCACCGCCAGGTGTTTTTACCTGATACCTGCGGCTAACCGCCGTGCCAGCCTACGCATGTTGCCCGGTTTAGCCTGCCTACCTGCGGCCTGCCGTCGCGCGAGCCGGTGCCAGCGCAGCCTACCCTGCGCACCCCTAGCTGCTTCAGTTCCGGCGACCTAGCGCTGTGCCGGTGCTGACCGGTCCCCGCGTCTACCACGTGCTGCCAAGGGACGGTACCCTTTCACTATTTTATCCGCGTGACGGTATTTGTTCAGAACTGAGTGACGCTTAGAACCTACGACCTAGCTGTATGGATAACCTAAAATATATGTATTAAATTATCAAGCGGTTTTCTTAATCACTTCCTAACTATAAGTTAGCGGCCTGCGCTGCTTACCTAGCGCAGACCTAGCCGTTACAATACCTAGAAGACAACGACCTCCTTAGTGACCGCCATTACGGCTTCCGCCGAAACCGGTCAACTGGGGATCTTCTAGCGTATGCCATTCACATCTGGAGTGAGGTCATCGAGAAGTACGGGGAGGCGCTTTCTGTCTCTCTTGACATATCGAAGGCCTTTGATAGGGTCTGGCACCAGAGCCTTAGGCCCTGCGCAGACGACAGACTATCCGTGACGCACTTTTTAGTCTGTTAAAATAGAACCTATGCTATTATATGCAGTAACGCACTCGACGCGCAAAAAGTCCGGCGCACAAAAAAGCCGTGTAATTCGGGCAGACCGCACCGCGCCGCTCCGCACAAAAAGTGTGTGAAAAAAATTGAACGTTTACTTCAACGCGCGCTAACGCAGACGGCGCACACTTTCTTTAGTCCAAAGATTACTATTATATACTGGGTATAGATAGGCAACTCAGCCTTTTTTTTGGGGTTCAAATGCAGCGCATGTGCAGCGCCATCTATGAACCGGTACCGGGACTACATATGCATGTGTGTGTACGTATGGATGTAAATGTGTGTGTATATGTATGTCTATGCATGTGTGTATAAGTGTGTCTATGCATGTGTGTTGTTTTGGTGGGTAAATTTTATTGGAAATAAAATAATGAAAAAACAAATACAATTTTAGTCTATTTATTTAAAAAAAAATACAGAATAAATAAATTCGAGCATAATGAGGTTTTTAGTATCAGTATCAGCACAATAAAGAAGAAAAGTAAAATTTTGGTTTACAAAATGCAAAACTTTTTGTTTATTTTTTTAGGAATCACATTTTTATCAATTATTCATTTAAATAACGTATTATCAAAAACCCAGATTCCTGCAGATTTTTCCATTGGGATCTCATACTATATGTATTAATTCTTTACAATTTCAATAATCATTGGAAACAGGTCCAAACTCTAGAGTCTCTATATGTACAAGTTCTGGATGATGTTATTATGTTTTTAAATGGATAATATTTTTGTATAATATAATAATATACTTTGTATGCATTTCTAAAATATTGATCTTAAACCCGTTTAATTGTTTTACTATAATTAAACTACTCGGCCAACAAAATATGTTGCATCAAACAAATTCCAAATTAACACCAAGATATAACACTTTTTATTGTAGTGCGCTGCAAATATTCTATTGTAACAATAACTATTTTATTCTTCCCCGAAAAATACTGATCGTGCTCCAAATATTAGTTGATCTACGAATAAATTATGGTCAAAGAATCAGTCCAAGAGCGAGCGAAGCGAGCTCGGGAACTTAGGGCACCCCGACACGGACAGGTTAGGTTACTTTTGACCCTGCAGACAGAAATAGGAGCCCCGCGCAGCGGGGCTACGTCGACTTATTCGAAAACTAAAACTAAACTTAACTAAAAAAATAAATGCTTGTTTTTAAAATTAGGTGTATTACTATTTTTACAAATTTGCAACAGTTGTTAAATAGATGCTCGTTATGACATATTTTAAGAGGAAATACGGGCGGAGAGACTTTTGAAAAATAGGTATTTGAAAATACTATCGCTGTCGCTCTGCGAGCGCGTGGCGCGTGGCGCCCGGCCGCCCTATCCATGTGTGGGTAAGTTTACAGTGTGTGCGTGCCTCCGAAACGCTCCCGGCCGCGGCTCGCGCATTTCTTGTAATCGCCCCAGTCACTCGTTACTTTGTACTTTTGGATTGTGGACAGATATCCAACAATATCTGTTATTCTTAACAGCAAACGCAGAAAATCTTTTTTTTGGACGTGACTAATAATACTGTAGAGCAATTTAATAATGTAATTGCTAAATTTATTGGCGGAAAAAGAGTTAACTTTGCAGGAAGTGGGTCATATCATATCAGACAAGATGTTATGGAGTAGTAACTCCATGGAATAGCGAAGGGCTATTCATGCAAGCATTGAAAAAAAAATACAGGGCTGCAGTCCGGGCCAATATATAAAAAAAATATAGAACAAAAGCAGCGTTCGAAAAAATTCACAGAGATTTACCGAAAATGGAAACTGACGTATCCCAAAGACGGAACGAGCAAAATAAAAAGAACTACATAACCTGTTAAAAACTACGGTCGCTTAGAGTTGGAAGAAGATATGCCTTTGGTTTTATATAAATTAAAAGAAAAATAATTTCTTGAAAGATTGCTCTCAACTAAGGAAATTCAAAGAAAAATAGTGGGGACCAAAGCGATAATAGCTTATGGGAAATTGAAAGACTAAAGAGGCATCGAATTTTGGGCGAATATGTAAGATGCGACTGAAAACATCGGTTCGCAAAATATGAGAAACGTTATTAAATAACAAATTTAAAGGAACCGTGGCTACCAATTATGGCAAGGAAAAGGAATCTGAAGCGATCAATCAATTTATCAAGCACACGGGGGCTACAGGTATTAGAGTGTGGAATGTTTATCGATGAAAGCAAATCCTTTTTAGCGGCAAGCCCGGATGGTCTGGTAGGTGAAGACTCGATAATAGAAATAAACTGTACTTATGAAATTGCAAGTATGTCACCTGAAGACGGACTTCATCAAAAATAAATGGATTTGGATTTCAAGGGTCATCACTAATCGTCTCCGTAGACCACACACATACGCTGCGGCAGGTTATACAGAAGACCGAAGAGTACAAACTGCCTCTCTGTTTAGCGTTTGTGGAATACGAGAAAGCCTTGATTCGATCGACACTTGTCTGTACTGCAGTCTCTCCAACGGTACCAAATTGACTGGTACATCGAAGTGCTGAAATGTTTGTATAAAAACGCCACCATGTAAGTTCGACTTCAGGATCAGACCTCGGAACCCGTCCTTATGCAGCGAGGTGTGAGACAGAGAGACGTAATATCTCCAAAACTGTTCACCGCTGCACTGGAGGATGTCTTCAGGGCTCTGGACTGGAAAGGGCTAGGCATAAATGTCAATGGCGAATATATCAATCACCTTCGGTTTGCCGACGATATAGTGGTCATGGCTGAGACTATGGAGGACAATGCTCAGTACAATGCTCGATGACCTCAGTAGAGCTTCCTAAAGAGTGGGTCTTGGGATGAACATGGACAAAACCAAGGTGATGTTGAATTTCCATGTTACACTCACTCCAATCAAGGTCGGATACTCTACACGCGAAGTTGTGGGGGACTATGTCTACCTGGGACAAACGATCCAGTTGGGTAGGGCCAACTTCGAGAAAGAGGTCAACCGTCGAATCCGACTTGGCTGGGCAGTGTTCGGGAAGTTGCGGTATCTTCTCGTCCAACTTACCACAGTGTCTCAAGACGAAAGTCTATGACCAGTGTGTGTTGCCAGACATATGGCTCTGAGACATGGTCGCTTACTATGGGCCTCACCAGAAAGCTTTCAGTCACCCAAAGGGCAATGGAGAGGGCTATACATGAAGTTTCCTTGCTTGGTCGAATCAGAAATGTAGAGATCCGCAAGAGAACCAGGGTTACCGACATAGCCCGAAGAATTGTCAAACTTAATTGGCAGTGGGCAGGGCACATTGCTCGCAGAACGGATGGCCGATGGGGCAGAAAGGTTCTGGAGTGGGACTGCGAACCGTAAGACTTTGCATTGGAAGGCCTCCCACCAGATGGACCGATGACTTGGTGAAGGTTCCGGGGATCCGCTGGATGCGAGACGCACGGGACCGATCAATGTGGTGACGCTTGGGGGAGGCCTATGTCCAGCAGTGGCTGATATGATGACGATGATGATGATGAAGTAGATTTATGTATGTTTAAAGGCAAAATGTTACAATTAAAACAGAATCGTAATTACTTCTACCAAGTACAAAGCCAACTACACATAACTCGTCTAGATTTCTGTTATTTTATTTTATGGAGTCCCAAAAGCTTTTATTTTTCAAAATATTAAGAGGGACGATGCATTATGGCATAAAAATGGAGACATTATTAGAAAAGTTCTACCACATTAGTGGCAAGCCCAAGGCATTGCCTTTTAGCCGAAATCATTGAAGTTCGGATACCAAAGAATAAACCCGTGAGAGAAAGCACGTCGTCATAATCTGCCTAGCCTTTTCCCATCTACGTTAGAGTCGGATGCAGCTAAATACCAGTATTTTGATGGATCGACTGCCTATCTGACCTCCACAACCAGTTACTGGGTAATATGCAACCCCATGATAAAACGGGTCAACAGCCGGGACCAACGGCTTAACGTGCTTGGCGAGACACGGACGGTCTTGGTATGTAAAGATGGTCACCCATCCACGGACCAACCACGGCAATACGGCATAGCTTAACCTGATCGATTGACCCGTGCGGCTGACGTTGAAATAAGTATAATTTCGCTGATGTACCTAGTAGGCGATCTAGATATTGCGGATACCTATCCGATATATAATTTACTGTTTTGTATTGAAAACTTTTTGAAATAAACATTTATGAACTTTATTTTATTTTGTATCCAATACTTTTTTAATACTTCTATTTGTATTTCTCACTAACAGCACATATAAACAATATAAATGTGTTTATCGATAACTGTTTACAACACTAGTATATCGATATTATTTTCAACTACTACGCATCACCTTTCCGTCTGTGTACGTATTATGCAGACCCCTTGCGTCTCGCCCCGCCCTCTATTCGTGCGATAAGGACAACTGCAGATTCGACAAATTTCTTAAGTTAAAAGTCATAATTCGAGGTTTGGCTCTCGTCTGTTTTCTCCTCCAATATTGGACCGATTTAGGAGATATTTCATAAACTGAATAAGAAGGATATTTACTATGTCCCTATGTTTTCTTTTTTTCATTAATAGTTGTCAAATTAGTACACTAGGGCTCTGAAGACAGCGATTCAAAACAGACAATTTGAGCATTTTGAGAGGGCTCTAGTGCCTATACGGATAATATATCACCAAAAAGGAAAACATAGGGACATAGAAGAAGTTGATATTTATTGTACTGTAAAAAATCATTGCTTTAAGTTCATAAACCAGAGAGAAAACAGACGAGAGCGTTTGTATGGACAAAAGACCACCCCCGTTTCCTCTTAATGAACATATTTTGGTGCACATTCAGTATATTTGGTGGAATACAGGCAAAATTAGGTAAATGAAATGGGAATAAATTGAAGTACTTTTAAATACCATCCTTTTTAAATATCTGCAGGAATCAGGGTTTTTGATATAGAACATTATTTTAATGAATTATTGATGAAAACTTAATACATTGGGTACTGCCGAGTTGTCTTTCGAAAGTTAGTCGCCTTGTACCTTTAATTAATCAAATTGTAATGATTTATTTTTGTATTGTAAACAAAGGCCTACTATAGAACCCAGCAGCAATGTATATTTTTTTTATCAATTATTTATTTTAATTACGTTTCATCAAAAACCCTGATTCCTGCAGATTTTTCCCTTGGGATCTCATACCATATGTATTAACTCTTTACAACTTCAATCAAGATGCAGTGGAAACATCCAAACTCTTAACAGTCTCTAGGCGTAATTAAAATCTGCAGGAATCAGGGCTTTTGATAAAACGTTATTTAAATGAATAATTGGTAAAATTTATATATTTATGTATATAATTTTTACTGTACTACCGGGATGTCTTTCGAAAGTTAGTCGCAAACATACAATTTAATTATTTAATTAAATAGTATGTTTTTTATTGTATTTTAAACAAAGACTTACTAATAGACCTGGCAGCAATGTATAACATTTTTATCAATTCTGCATTTAAATAGTGTTTTATGAAAAAAACTGATTCCTGTCGATTTTTGCCTTCGCATCTCATACCATATGTTTTAATTATTTACTGCTGCGCTATTTCAATCAAGATGCATTTTAAAAAGATCCAAGCTCTAAAGAGTACCTATGCGTAGTTCACAGTAACTTTACAAGTTCTGGATGTTGTATATAAAATCTGGAGGAATCACGGTTTTTGATATAACATTATTGAAATTAATGTTACTAATATTATAGACTATAGTAAATGGCAACGAAGGCAATACTCCTGGGTTAATGGTGTCACAAAATTTCATGGTTTACAGTATAGGTAGATTATAGTTCCATAAATTGTGGTTAGGTGAGGTTGAGATCACACAGTCCTTTAATTTTTTTCTCCTATTATCGCGCTAAAACTGTCAGGCATGCTGTCAAATAAATCATCGAAGGACATGAGTAGATATGCTGCGGCGTTACTTTCTTTTTCAAGGACTTCACATCCTGCAAATGAGAAAAGATTTATTAACAGAACTGAAATTCGGCATTTACAGATCGTGTAAAGAAGATAGACAACAGCATCTTTGTTTGTGCTAAGAAGATACTGCAATCAGTAATATGCCTGCCAAGTGTAGAGTATATAAACTGACTGATATTGTCACGATTGAAACTGATATTAAAGACAGATAGCAAACAAAAAACTGTAACTTTCAAACAATGATTAATAAATAATAGTAAACTGCTTACCTGCCATAAGTCCAAGGCTTACTCCAACTGATTACAATGGCTAGCTTATTATAGCTTCATTGTTGAGTTCTTTCCCTGTAACATAATTAAATATCTATATTTAGTTAAAGACCAAGTGATTGTGCTTGAAAACATCATTACAAAGTGCAAAATTACTTTCTTTTCCGAATTCTTTAGTCTTTAAAAAATTTTGTTTTTCACTTTTCAAAATTTTTTTTGGAAGACGGTTTGAAAACCTTTTAAATATTTCACTTTTTGGTTTTGGTACCTCAAATTACCATAAAAAATATTTACAGGCAAAGTAAATCTCATGACGGTTCCAATTAGCCCAAACACGACTAGAATACATGTTTTTATTATGGAGTTCCAGTGCCTACCTGGGAATGGTACTATTCCATAAATTGTGGTGAAGTGAGGTTGGGGTCACACAGTCCTGTAATTCTTTTCTCCTTTTATCGCGCTGAAACTGCCAGTTATGCTGTCAAATAAATCATCGAAGGACATGAGTAGATCTGCTGCGGCGGTACTTTCTTCCTCAAGGACTCCACATCCTGCAAATGAGAAAAATATATTAACACAACTGAAATTCGGCATTTACGGTTCGTGTAAAGAAGATAGACAACAGCATCTTTGTTTGTGCTAAGAACATACTGCAATCAGTAATATGCCTGCCAAGTGTAGAGTATAACTGACTGATATTGTCACGATTGAAACTGATATTAAAGACAGATAGTAAATGAAAACCTAACTTTCAAACAATGATTAATGAATAATAGTAAACTGCTTACCTGCCATAAGTCCAAGGGTTACTCCAACTGATTACTTAATTACAATGTTAACCGTTATTTTCGGGAATAATTCCGGCAACACGTGGTGAGATTAGCTTAACCACTAGCTTCAAACCTTTATAACTGGGACACTTTTTATACAACTTCACATTGTGGTCCCATTTCGCAATGCATTCTTGGCTGTTAATGGTAAATTTAAGGTCTTTAGTGATCAGATTATTTGTAATCCCTTTTATTAGGTGGGGTGGATCATTTGATGTGGAAGCTAGGGTCGGCTTGCTTATTATAGCTTCATTGTTGAGTTCTTTTCCTGAAACATAATTAAATATCTATATTTAGTTGAAGACCAAGTGATTGTGCTTGCAGCTTAAGAATAATATTAAAATATTGTCGATATTTATTATTTGTTCCGACAAAAAAAAACTATTTAACGAAAAAATCAAACGGACTTCCAAAATAAAACATCATTACAAAGTGAAAAATTACTTTCTTTTCCGAATTCATTGTCTTTAGAAACTATTGTTTTTCATTTTTCAACGTTTTTATGGAAGACGGTTTGATAACTTTTCTATAATTCACTTTTTGGTTTTGGAACCTCAAATTACCATAAAAAATATTTACAGGCAAAGTAAATCTCATGACGATTCCAATAAGCCCAAACACGACTAGAATACATGGTTTTATTATGGAGTTCCAGTGCCTACCTGGGAATGGTACTATTCCATAAATTGTGGTGAAGTGAGGTTGGGGTCACACAGTCGTGTAATTCTTTTCTCCTTTTATCGCGTTGAAACTGCCAGTTATGCTGTCAAATAAAACCATCGAAGGACATGAGTTGATCTGCTGCGACGGTACTTTCTTCTTCAAGGACTCCAGATCCTGCAAATGAGAAAAAATATATTAACACAACTGAAATTCGGCATTTACGGATTGTGTAAAGAAGATAGACAACAGCATCTTTGTTTGTGCTAAGAACATACTGCAATCAGTAATATGCCTGCCAAGTGTAGAGTATACCTGACTGATATTGTCACGATTGAAACTGATATTAAACTAATAATTCATAATAGTAAACTGCTTACCTGTCATAAGTTCAAGGGTTACTCCAACTGATTGACTGAATACTTGATTACAATGTTAACCCTTATTTTCGGGATTATTTCCGGCAACACGTGGTGACATTAGCTTAACCACCAGCTTTAAAACCTTTATAACTTGGACACTTTTTATACAGCTTCACATTGTGGTCCCATTTCGCAATGCATTCTTGGCCGTTAATGGTAAATTTAACGTCTTTAGTGATCAGATTATTTGTAATCCCTTTTATTAGGTGAGGTGATCATTTGATGTGGAAGCTAGGGTCGGCTTGCTTATTATAGCTTCAATGTTGAGTTCTTTTCCTGAAATATAATTAAAATATCTATATTTAGTTGAAGATCAAGTGATTGTGCTTACAGATCAAGAATAATATTAAAATATTGTCGATATTTATTATTTGTTGCGACAAAAAAAAACAAACTGATTTCCAAAAAAAAACACAGCAAAGTGAAAAATAACTTCTTTTCCGAATTCAGTGTTTTTGATACGTATTGTTTTCCGTTTTTCAACGGTTTTTGTGGAAGATGGTTTGAAAACTTTTTTAATTTTTCACTTTTTGGTTTTGGTACCTCAAATTACCATGAGAACTATTTATAGTCAAAGTTAATCTCATGAAGATTCCAATAAGCCCAAACACGACTAGAATACATTTTTTTTATTTCCTAGTTCCAGTGCCTACCTTTCGGCTTCAGATCTATTTCATCTATATATGTATCAATCGCTATATGTATGCCTATGATATGGGACGAGATCCCTCAATTTCCATGAGATCCCATCATCAGATCCTGATCTGATGACCATGGAACTACCAGGAAGTATCAAACAAAGGAAGAGTTTGCCAAATCGATCCAGTCGTTTGAGAAATCGGGCAACATAAATAATAATTAAAAAACTCAAAAACCCAACTGCTTAAAAAGCGAACTAAAAAGACGTAAACAAGAAGAAAATAATGCTGTGCATTTGGAGGATACATATTCGCAAGTTGGCTGACCAAAACCAGATGTATCCTCCGACTGCACTACATTATTTTCTTCTTGTTTACGTCTTTTTAGTTCGATTTTTTTGTTTTCCAATTTTAATGTAGCTTGTGACACTCGCAAGGTTAAGACAAATCGATTGACGTGATTTCATCAAAATCGGCCAACGCGTTTGGTCTCTGGAACGCCACATAGGAACAAACATACATACATAGACTGATAAACACGTTACCCTCCTTCGGCAGTCGGGTAAAAAAGATTCTGACTTTGAGAACCGCCTCCCTTTTTTTAAAGTTGATTAATAAATGCATTGATGAATATATATAAAGTTAACAATTATTAGTATTACCTTGGATATGTAGTGTTCAATTGCCAATTTAGACAGTCCACCAGTCGGATACTTATGAATCTCTTCAAAATGTCTATGACAGACATGTTTGTTGCCATTGATATTATGATGATCCAATAAAATTAATTCACCACCAATATCTAAAACCCCAACTTTTAAGTTTCTCTTCACTTGTCTCTGGATTCAGAAACAGGTGTAGCGGCACATCTAAAAAACATGAAACAATTAGTTGTGTAACTTAAATCAGTCACTGGAGGAACGAGGAACTATACCTTACTCAGCAAGAGCTTGAGACAAAGAACACAATAATCTCTTCGGATTAAGGATTATATAAACTATATTTCGACTAAGCATGATATTCATGACGTTAGTTTTCAAAATATTTTGTTTTATTTTTCCATTAGTCTAATTAATACAGCCATATTTACATAGGTACTTTTAACTCTGATTTAATGTGATCAATGAGTCTTCATTCCACATGATCATTTATAGTTGCACTTGTGTGTAGCTAACTAATTTAACCTAAACTAGCTTTATCAATGCTGTGAAACTCTGTTATTGGCTTATAAGATAATTCTCATCATCCTGCTGTCACTGTGCAGTGTAAGCGGACAATAAGATGCTAGTAACTTTGACGCAAGTACACTGGGCTGTTCATTGACAGTGCGATGAACAATATATCTCATGTAATTTAGTAATAAGCTGTTGAGTTTCCAAATAAATAAAACCTTTCTAAACATTCATAAAAAATAATTACTAACAAAAAGAAATTGTGTTAAGCTAATCTAATTGCAACACTAATTTCCGAAATAAGTTTTGATTTTTTCATAAGATAGTTTTGTATAAAAAAAAATACAGTAAGATTGCTTGTACACTTTGTCCCAAGCCAAGTAGAATGAGTTAGTTTTATATAATACTAGTTGTGCCTGAGGCTTTGCTCCCGTCAACTCTACCTACAGTACCTACCATACTTACCTACAATTATGACAACCTACAATAATTATGCAAAGTTAAACTACAGCACACCCAGATACACACCTGGAAGTGCTGTGGTTTAACTTGTTACAATTCAATCTATTTGGGAGACTGGGACACCAGAAAATTTATATTTCATATAAAAAATGGATAAAGTGAGAAATAAGTTTTTGCACAAATTGCACCAGTGATAGAAAATTTTAAAAAACCGTTTGACCTGGTAATGTTCGTACGTCGTGTGATGAGGAGGGATGAAAGGGGTCGGCCCTTTTAGTAACATGCGTTTCATCCCTCCTCATCACATGACGTACGAACATTACCAAAGAAAAGAGGGATGGACTGTGTGAGGAGTGATATGTAAGAAAAGGGAGTCCGTGATAGCGTGACGGGGGACAGGTCGGTATGGAAGAAGAAAACGTGTAGCGCCGACCACAAGTAACATATAAGGGCAGGAAAATATAGATGATAGTAAATTATCAAGAACAGTCACAATGCAGATATTTTTCTGCAATGAAGAAAGACAAACAAAATTAACTTACCGTCTTTACCAATCACAGTACATCCAAGTACACACTACACAGCAAGAATTTTGTGACATAGTGTGGATTATGATAAAATATTTATATAAATCGCACTTGCGAAGTAATGAGAACTTTATTGCAAAAAGAAAAAAAATTCGCACGGTTAGTTATACTCTCGTGCAGCGGCCATTTGTAATTGAGACACCTCAATTATATTGTTACGAGCTGGGGTTCAGGGATAAATTATTTAATCAGCTGACTTCAATTAATCACTGTTTATTACAAAAACACTTCTTAAACAATTCTATTACTTCGCACTATTTTCCGCTTTGATAGCTCTGTATCGCTTCTCAATCGAAACTGACCCACGACGAACCCAACCGCTCTTTATATAGCCCGGAAGATGTTTCTAGAACGTTCCATACTGTTCTAGGTACTTCGAGAATCTTCCAGAACAATCGACTTTTGAACTCATCGATCCCGAAGCGACTAGAAACTTCCAGAATGTTCGGTTCGAACATTCTGGAAAATTCTACTCGACACGAACTTTCGAGAACATTAGTTCCGCTATTCGATACTAGATGGCGCCACTAGTTACTACTTAGTTCTTCTACTCGTCACTAGATGGCGCTGCCCTATCTTGTAACATTGCCTCCTTCTTAGACATGCTCGTCCCGAGCATTGTTAGACCCATGATAACGGGCCAACCGATCCACATGAATGACCTTCGATGCACCTCGTGGTCCCTTTTGAATTCGGTAGGTGACGTCATTGATCTTGGTAACTACGCGATATGGTCCATCCCATTTGGCTTGCAATTTAGGCGATTTTCCTTTGCTGCGTACCGGGTTATGTAACCATACCAGAGATCCTTCATCGAAGCCCTTATTGTTCGCCTTCCGATCGTAGCGAGTCTTCATCCTATCAGACATCTGCTGACCTGTCTGTCTGATGAGCTCATATACATCATTCATCCTATTCCGTGGTTCATTCGCGTAATCTGTTACATTCGTGGCGAATCAGGTGGGGTACCGGTACCGGGGATTAGATCTGCAGGTAATCGTAGTTCTCTTCCGAAATTAGCAAAAGCTGGTGTTACTGCGGTACTTTCATGAACAGCACTTCGATATGCCAGGAGAAATGGTTGAATGTGTTTGTCCCAATCCTTCTGTCTGGTTTCCACAACCTTTGCCAGATACCTCTCCAGCGATTGGTTGAATCGTTCAACCATCCCGTCTGATTGCGGATGATAAGCAGTAGTTCTGGTTTTGTGAGCAACCATCACACGACACGTCTTCTTGAACACTTCTGACTCGAAGTTCCGGCCTTGATCACTGTGAATTTCCAAGGGTACCCCAAACCGACAAAACACTTCGTGAACTAACTTATCAGCCACCGTAACCGCTTCTTGATTGGGGATTGCAAACACTTCCGGCCATTTTGTGAAGTAGTCCATGACGACCAAGAAGTACTTGTTCCCGCTTTGGCTTTCCGGAAATGGCCCAGCAACATCTAATGCTATACGTTCCCATGGTGCACCAACATTGTAAACCTTTAGTGCCCCTCTGCTACGAGTTTGTGGTCCTTTCACAGCCGCACAACTTGTACATTTGCGGCACCATTCCTCAACGTCCTCTCGACAATGGATCCAGTAAAATCGTTCTCGGATCTTGATTAAAGTCCTCTTAACTCCCATGTGACCCCCTGAACATCCATTGTGGTAGAGCTGTAGGATCTCCGGCACCTTAACTTTAGGTACGACCATTTGTAGATGACACTGGTCACCGCGAGCGTTCTCCCATTTCCGGCACATAACTCCATCCTGGATAACCAAGCTTTCCCACTGTGCCCAATAACTCTTGGTGATGGAACTGGTTGCTGCGACATCACTCCAGTGGGGCCTAGGAGCACCTGATTTCTTCCATTCAAGGATCGGTTTTATGTCTCTGTCATCTTGCTGAGCACTCTGCAAGATTCCCTTCCAAACTTCGCTAAGATCCGTTCTCAACATCCTCACAAATTCCGCGCACTCAGCCTCTTGCCTGACACAGGGCTCACATTGATCGGAACATGACCTACGTGAGAGAGCATCTACATCACCATGTGACGTTCTGTTCCTTTCACATGATTGTGACTCACACACAATTTGCGAAATTGAATTCCTTGGGACTCTTTCATCACCAGTCACCAACCGCCACTTAGTCCTAGCGTCTACTGGTTTTCGTGCTGCTAGTAACTGACTTCCACAATGCGGGCTCCTTCGCATCGGGCAGCTTAACCGGATGTGGCCTCTCTCTCCACAACTATAGCACCGGGGTGAAGTCACAACATCGCCTATGCGGTGAGCTCGATCGTCTCGTCGTACAGCTTCCACTTCCAAAGCGTAGGCTAGGGCGTTCTTAAGGTTCTTGAAATGGCCTAGCCTCACGGCAGCCCTAACCTCCAGGTCGCAGATCCCTTCCGTGAAAGCCTGTACAAGATTCCCGTTGATCAGCACAGGTGAAGACTTGTAGGCCTTCCGCGCCAGTATTTCCACCTCCAGAGCCCATTGCTGTAAGGTTTCACCAACACGTTGCGATCGGTCCTTCAGATGGGCGCGAAACACATGTTCCAGGTGCGCGTCGCCGTATCTAGCTTCTAATGCTTCCAGAAGCTTCTCGTAAGTGACGTCTTGTCCCAGCGCCTCTAACACAGTCAAGGCCTGGTCGCGAAGACCCAAGGTTAGAGCAGTCAAGGCCTGTTCTTTGTTCCATCTATTTGATTTCATGACGGCATCGAACTGTATTTTGTAGGCAGACCATGACGAAGAGCCGTCAAATGGTAGCACTTTAAAACCACCCGGCGAGGGTGTCACTACCGCAGCTGCCACGATCCCATCTCCAGACTTGAGGCCACGTATTGACTTCTCCATTTCGACGATGCGGGTCTCGTGTTGCTGGATCTGGTCCTTTACCTCTTTCATCTCCTTACCAATGGCTCCGCGGAGATCCTTAATCACCAAGAGCTGCTCCTCCTGACGGCGAGCCTGCTCTTCCTTGTCACGCTGCAGCTGCTCCTCTAAGCGGCGAGCTTGCTTCTCCTGACGGCGAGCCTGCTCTTGCATGAATGCCATAAGGGCGGCTAGGTCAGGCGACGCCGACGATTGAGCTGGTTCCGCTGCAGCCGCGGAATCTCCATGTCCACCTGATGACGGTGAGGGAGCGTCTCCAATGCGCCTTTGGTCTACGTCTTGCTGGCGCTGACTCCTGGTGCGCATCCCTTCCGTTTCTTCCTTCGGTAGAACCGGCATAATTTATCCCGCACTTCTGACACCAATTTGTTACGAGCTGGGGTTCAGGGATAAATTATTTAATCAGCTGACTTCAATTAATCACTGTTTATTACAAAAACACTTCTTAAACAATTCTATTACTTCGCACTATTTTCCGCTTTGATAGCTCTGTATCGCTTCTCAATCGAAACTGACCCACGACGAACCCAACCGCTCTTTATATAGCCCGGAAGATGTTTCTAGAACGTTCCATACTGTTCTAGGTACTTCGAGAATCTTCCAGAACAATCGACTTTTGAACTCATCGATCCCGAAGCGACTAGAAACTTCCAGAATGTTCGGTTCGAACATTCTGGAAAATTCTACTCGACACGAACTTTCGAGAACATTAGTTCCGCTATTCGATACTAGATGGCGCCACTAAATACTACTTAGTTCTTCTACTCGTCACTAGATGGCGCTGCTCTATCTTGTAACAATATATATGCCCATATAAACAAAAGGTTTGCATTTTTTTTAAACCAAAATATATCTTATGCATTATTTTGCTGATAATAAAAACCTCATTATGTTCTAATTTATTTTTTTCTGTTATTTTCTATATTTACTTCAAGAATAACATGTGATTATAATTTTATTTTTTGATTTAGGTTTTTTTTTATATCTGACAAAACTCCCAGCATAGGCGTAATATATTTAACAATGGCAGCACCGCAATTTTGGTTCCGGTACCGGTTCATAGATGGTGCTGTTTTAAATAAAAAAACGGAACCGTAATTTTGTTCTAAGCTGCCATAGCATGCTTTAGTCGGCAATCTGCATTTGCTAGGGGTGGACGTAACGCACGCGATCTATTATCATGGCGCCAGAGGTCGATGTAACTATGTTAATTCAAGAAATACAAAACAGACCAGCAATTTATGGAACAATGCACCTCCTCATTGTTGTTTCTGAATGAGTCAAAGCAGGTCTCAAAATAAATAGCAACTCATCAAATGTAGTAACAGACATTTTATAAAATTTGAAAAAAATTGCCGGATGTTGTTTCAGAATTGAATGTTTAGTATGGAACTGTCCCTTCAGTAATCTTTCCGAAAGTATAGGATGTACCCAAAATTCTCTATTTCTTCTTCTTTTTCTGTACTTCATGTACAAAATAATACTTCGCGATCTCTGCACGATTTCCATAGCGTCTACGTCCCTACAGCTCTGCTGACAAAATGATCGAAGATGTGCGTCGTGTGCGTTGAGTCTGAAAAATCCGCGACCGATTTTTTGCGCGCCATGCAGACTTTTTGTGCGCCGCAGACTCAATCGCACAAAAAGTGTGCCGTCTGCGCAGGGCCTAAATAAATCGGAACTAAATTTTTTCTACACATGGCAACTCTAAAGAAATTAAGAAATGTCAGAGTTTTTTGGCGGGCTTTTGTTGAGTGAAGTTCAGCGGCTGTGAATATTATTTGAAAATTGATTCCTACTGGATATTGTGATATAAAATTGGTGTAGTTTTGTGTCTCAACTGTCTACGCAACTAGGGGGTGACCATAAGCTCTTAGAGTAAGGTTATTTTGAGTGTGTGTAAGGGACAGATGTATATGACGTGTATACATCTGTCACTTACTCGATATCAAAATAACCTTACTCTAAGAGCTTGTGGTCACCCCCCAGGCGAGATAGTGGTCAAACGCGAAACTATAACAAATAAAAAAATAATAATAACAATAATGAATCCTGAGTGTTTCTGCACAAATACCGGATATTGCAGACGGAGTGTAAAAAAAAAGTACCTAATAAATAATAAAAAATATCTATATGTCGGGTTTAGTCAATAGTACGGACGTTAAAACAAATCGCAAGCACGCCATCTGGCGGCAAAGCAAGAACAACTACGCATTGGCGTGCTATTTCTAACCGCTTGCGTAGTGGGGACAGCAGAATATGGCAGTTGAGTACTGACAGCCTTAGAGCTAACACGTCGTAGAATCAGTGTCGATCCGTAATATTAGTAAGCAAGATTGTAACTGTGAATATTTGAATAAACCCAGTGTATCGAATAATTTATGTGATTTCATTTGCACGATTGTACCCACCGACCTGCCCACACACGATGTCTTAGCCTAAGGGAATACATCCTGACTTTCCGATGGTTAACATCAATTGGCCAGCCTTGATGCGACATCAGAATTGGGATTCGGTCGTGCTAATGAGATCACACGTAAAAACAATGCTAGTGAAAATTGTGGTTACATTCTTGCAAAAAAAATCGCGGTGTCAGTTGAGACTACCCTCAGTCTTGAATAATAAAAAACCAGTCTGGAGCGGAGCAGCAAGGAGGCTAGTAGCAACCAAAGAGCTGGACAGGACATGGAGGAGCGTGTGCACGTGTGGAAAGATCCATACACACTGATCTTTATGCCAATCTGGTGAGTCGTTTTCATTTTGTTATGACTATGGAAAAGTGTGTTCATTATTCAAAGTTCTGGTTTTGTGTACGGTATGGTGGTCAGTGGTTCGTCGGGGTAGCCCGTGTTAGGTTATAATTTCATGTTAGTTATCGATGGTCAAGTTTTGGTGTTGTTGAAGAGTTATTATTCTACTGTCAATAACCTTTGACTAGCCGTGGCTAACTATTATTGTTTAGAAGGTAGAACTATATCGTAGTGACATTTACGGCCCTACCTTACACATCAGTCAGAATATTTTGATTACTTTTGTAGTTTGATAGTTTTATGTAGTGAGAGTTAACTAAGTTTGAGAAGAAGCATAGTATTCTTCTTTTGTGGTCGGAGGGCCAAACAATTTAAAAGGTGGCAATAAACCCTACCAGGTCCCGTTAATTGCGACTTAAAATGCTATGGCATTCATTGGATTCTCTAATGCCCATATACCTGGGTAGGGCACTTGGGAAACTGTGATAAGCCCATATACCTGGGTAGGGCACTTGGGAAACTGTGATAAGCCCATATACCTGGGTAGGGCACTTGGGAACTGTGATGTGTGGTTCATGTTTTGGACAGGAACTCTGCAATCACATTCTGTGTCCATAATAACCTATTTTGCCATGCTGGTTTAGGTTACTACTACTACTAGAAACTCGTGGCTAAATAATAACAGCCGCACTGGTCGATCATCAAGGTTAAGCAACGCTTGACGAGGTCGGTCCGTGGATGGGTGACCATTTCAACATACCGGGTTTCCTCCGTGCCTCGGAAAGCACGTTAAGCCGTTGGTCCCGGCTGTCATTTGAAGATCTTTGACAGTGGTCAGAAGCCTGAGATCTGACACCAGTCTTGCCAAAGGGTACTGTGTTACCCAGTTACTGAGTTGTGGAGGTCAGATAGGCAGTCGCTCAATGTAAAACACTGTTACTCAGCTGAATACGGTAGGACTGGAAGCCGACCCCAATGTTGTTGGGAAAAGGCTAGGCAGATTGATTGGTTTAGGTTACTACACCGGTGCACAGGTTAATTTCCATCAAAGCTGTGTATGGTTAAGATAACCGTGTGAACATATACTCTCGTAATATTTTTCATGTTTCAGATACCATATTGTGTCGCAGCCTGAAGCCTGTGCTGAAGGCTAGCGATTCAGAAGCTGAGCGTGAAGGCTAGCGGCTAGTGGTTCAGATGCTGTATGTGAAGGCTGACGTGTCACTATCTGAGAGGTTAAGAGGAACGGCAGGCAAGCAGTTCGCAAGTCGTAGCCGAACGTTACGAGCGCGCGCAAGTTTGGAATGGAATATTCGGTGAGTCGCTTCCATTTTATTTCGATAGTGAAGTCGAAGGTTCTCTAGTGAAGAGATGCTATTTCGAGTTATAAGAGTGTTCATGTTTGATCACTTAATTGGCAGTGATTATACCTAGCACTATCACTAGGTAATTAAGACACACTTAGTAAAAAAACCAGTAGTTAAAGAGTTGCCTATTGGCGGTAATAGTTTTAATATTTAGTTCAGTACGAAATTAGGATTAGATATCCCATAAGAAGGATATGAGATATCCAAAATGACTGCACACCTGATGATTTTCAGTGGCAAGGTGAGTTAGTAATGTTGTTGGGCCAACGCAATTGTATCGAGTTAGAAACGGTACTGGTCATTTACTTGTATTCAGAACAGATCTTATGTTGCGTAAAGATTTACAAACACCGTCTTCAGATCTGAATTCACTTGCTTACTTTCAAAGTAATATTATGATAGCAGTAGATCTCGCGATCGTTTTCGGTACATGAAAACTGAGTTTGTGAGCGATAGTAAAGGGTTACTGTTGATAATCTGGTTTAAACGATATTGAACCGAGTTATTCGTGAAGGTCCTTCACGCGAGCTATAAAGAAGCAAATATAATCAGACCTAATTGTTCACCTCATATTAACAGTCTGTATGTTACAAGATCTTAGAGTGAAAGGCGCGAATATTGTGGGAAGGATACCCGATCACCAAGTTCCTTGAGAGTTAGACGTCATAGTTGATGACAGTGGTAATGAGACCAAATCTGATTAAGAATGGCTTGTACACACATACTCGAAACTTTAGACCGCACCTCATGCGTAACATGTGGCGATGGGTCTAGAAGGAATCGTTGGTGCGATTTCTGTCTGTGTTGGTGCACAGAGCGCTTCATGTGTTGTAGCACATATTGCGCAAGATTTTTGAGAATCGTTGGTGCGATTCTTGTCTGTGTTGGTGCACAAGGGCCCCTCATATGGTGTAGCATATGTGGCGGCAGATATGTAGAGAATCGTTGGTAGATACGATTCTGGCTTGTGTTGGTGCACAAGTCACAATGAAGGTTTCATGAGTTGAGTATGCAATGCCTATGAATCATAACAAACCGTAACAGAATTGTAACAATTACTTTGATTAGTTGTTGAACTTGTTGATCGGCGGACCTTTTTCTAATGAAGTGTTGTTTGGAAAACTTTGGTACGAAAACTAAATAGGCCCTTTACTTTATTAAGTCTGCGATAGGTGATTATGACAGGGCAGTGATCGTTATACACTGAAAGCTTTAGATAGGTACGCTCAGAACCTACAAGTATGCACACGGTAGGTTAAGAAATATGCCAGCGGGTTATGTACCAGTCTATGTTGATGTCAAAGAGATTTTGAAAAATAATGAGTAAGCTTAAAATGTCGAGTAATTGAGTCTATCAGCCGTATTATGTTTGACCGTACCAGTGGATTCTGGCGGAGGTCGGGGTCTTGAGAGACCGTTGTGTGAGAGCAATATAATTGCTGTTCGGCTACAGAGCCGTGGCGTTAGAGGTTTTACTCGAAGGTTTCTGTAAGCTTGGCAGTTTTTGCTGCAGAAGAAGTTTTAAAGTTTGATTTGAGTGACTGGTGGTACATGGCCCAGGGCAATGATTTAGTTAAAGAGTAGGGTTCAAAAATTTCCCTATTACCACGAAACCAATGATCTAGTTTGGTCAGGAGTAGCCGAGCGTTGTGTGTTGGCCTGTGTGGCAACTGTTGGCCTTTATGGCAACTGTTGGCCTGTGTGGCAACTGCTGGCCTGTGTGGCAACTGGAGGTCTTTGTAGCAACTATGGGCCTGTACCTGTAAGTCGGCGTAAAAAACACGTTTGTGTAAGGAACCTTAGAGAGGATTCCTGTTGAGTTATGAGTGACGCGAGAGGTGAGGTCACCATGTTAATGTTGATGACGTTCGAATCGTCAAGCCTTCATTACGAATATTGAAATAATTTTGGTTTACTAATTTTGATTACTATGCGTAGATTGTGTTATTAAGATACACAAAGCTCAAGTACCAATTGAGTTAGTAGATGACGATTTGATGTAAAATACGACAGGCTAAATGTCTGTGGGGAACTGGTTCTAAGTTCAGAGAGTTGAGTTGACTCGACATCGTGAGGATGCGAGTAGAGCAATTGTGATTGCTAAGAGAGCTATGAGATAGCTAAGAGAGCTATGTGATAGCTAAGAGAGCTATGTGATGGCTCAAGATCGTGAATAAGATACCTGGTGTCTTGTTTCATTAAATGTGACATTAATGACTGTCAGTGGTACTTGGACTTTGTAATCACGAAGATTAGGTGCTATCAGGTACCGGATCGATGATTAAGTTGCTATTTACTTTAAATTGGAAATATAATTACTCGTTCCTTGCAATAGTGAACAGAGAGATTTAAATGATCATGTTTGATTGTTTCGAAATGTTTCCTCACTCTAGAGTATGAGTCAGGATTGGACGAGTGAATACTGTTTGGTAATTTTGTGTTTCAGAAAAACATCCCTTGTAAGATGGGAGACTGGTGGGTCGGAGTAGACTAAGAGGACGTGTGGCGCAACACGACATGAGATGGCAGTGAGCAAGGACAAGAAGATGATGCCTGCGGGTGATAGATTTGGGGATCTGTCACCTGAGAGAGGCCCGAGAAGGCGACGTGATGTGTTCCACGCTCGCCTCTCAAGATAAATTACGGCCTAGAGAACACCATGTGGTTTTAGTCAGTAGGAGTCTGACAGACCCCTCAGCTTTCCCCAAGAGCTGAGGACATTCATGAGAATTTCCACATGATTCGATACACTGTTAAAAACCTGACAATGAGGAACAGACGAGGACGCCTGTCTCGCAGGATGGCCGTGTCGGGTTTAGTCAATAGTACGGACGTTAAAACAAATCGCAAGCACGCCATCTGGCGGCAAAGCAAGAACAACTACGCATTGGCGTGCTATTTCTAACCGCTTGCGTAGTGGGGACAGCAGAATATGGCAGTTGAGTACTGACAGCCTTAGAGCTAACACGTCGTAGAATCAGTGTCGATCCGTAATATTAGTAAGCAAGATTGTAACTGTGAATATTTGAATAAACCCAGTGTATCGAATAATTTATGTGATTTCATTTGCACGATTGTACCCACCGACCTGCCCACACACGATGTCTGAGCCTAAGGGAATACATCCTGACTTTCCGATGGTTAACATCAATCGGCCAGCCTTGATGCGACATATATATATATATGTCGCCGCGTAGGCGTGAATTTGCTAATTTATTATCCTAATTAATCGTTTTAAGTGTCTATGTCTATTTAAGTTGGGTTTTGAGTTCAGCGCCATCTATTGGCTCACTGTGGAATCAGTATTGATTCATAATTCGTATGCTAATTTCAATGTTTAATTAATACGAGATGTTTAAATTAAACAGGAACACTTATTGTAGGACTTTTGGATTTGTTCTCATTTTAACTATTGCACATTTGACGAAGTAAATGTGTTTCATTATGTTATTCTTATTAAGTTGTCAAACAATGGCGGATGTTATAATTTCTATGACCAATAACCAGATTTAATAATTTAATACGAGAACTAAACAAATTTGAGTAAATGATTAAATACTAAGAAGTCATAAGACTATTTTACACAGCTATGTAATAATGAGAAACTTTCTAATTAGTAAGATTGTTAGATCACCGGAAACTTGAATAGTTTTGTTATTAGATGACTATTTCAATAATAAACTACAAACCACTTTGTATTTGTGAGTATTGAGGTTGTTTAATGTTAAAATAATTAACTGATCAGCATTTTAGTATTGTTTGCTAACTTTACTCAACTATCCAAGTAATTAGTGTCTAAACAAAAACAATATGGAAGTCCCGCCCATTGTTTAGTACGTGCATGGCGCGTACGGTGCATGGTGTGTGTAAAAAATAATAACTGTAAAACTGTTTAATAAATCTGCTAATTGAATAGATGTTTGAAAACCTAATAAACATGTAACGTTAATAATTGTCATAAAGTGATTGTGTAATCTATAAAAACATTTAAAAAGAGTATCCTGGAGTTTCTGGCTAGGTCTTCTCCAGCGACCGACAAAAGCTTTGGACCTAGCAGGCCACACGAATTCACGATGTGGTTTTAGCTTCAAGTTCATTTGAAAACTCAAAGTGCCTGTAACTAAATCAAATAAACACTCTTGAGTTTCAATCCAGTGTTGTGTGTTATTGAAGTAACCCGCTCCAGTCAAGAATAAAGGAATTGCCTCTAGACATTGGGGTTAAAGATGGCGGTCCTACGATTCATAGGTACTTCGACGTGACATATATATATACATATATGTCGGAAACACGAGGGCTTCCTTCCATATACCCTCGTACTTGTGGGCTTATCGTGGGTTATGCATGCACGAGGCAGGTAACTAATGCCGTTTTAGAGATATTCCATTGTCCAATTCTAGTAGCAAGTTGACGCGCCAATTTATAATCTCTCGTCTGATACTTTTAGACGCAACTCCACCGGCACCAATAATGCCACTTAACACACGTAATCGCCATACGTTCCGCTCCAGTTCTCTCCAGGAATATCGTACTCTCTCTACCCAAGTAAACTCCGCGCTGCCGCGCGCCTTCCCTCCAAAATGTCTGTCACTTTGCTCTAGGATTCAAATCCTTCACTAGCATTGGACACTGGAGAAAACTAAGTGTTGCCAATCGAATAAAATCTAATTGAAATTTGAATCAGAAGCTAAATGTTGCCAATTAAACAAAACTGAATTAATAAGTTTACAAGCGATATTTCTTCGTTCCCAACTATTAATCATTTACTTTCTTCCGATATATATATGTCGAAAACAGGAGGGCTTCCTTCCATATACCCTCGAGCTTGTGGGCTTATCGTGGGTAATGCGTGCGCAAGACGGGTAACTTATGCCGTTTTAGAGACAGTCCTTGATCCAACAACGAAACAGTGGATTCGGCCACCAATCATTTCGCTTTCTCGCAACAAAACCACACTTTTTCAAGTTTATACACGCCACTTTAGAATACCTCCAAACTCTTTTTCAACCACCAAACGCTTGTCCGCGCGTTTTCTTTAAAACTACCGCTTTTAACATCCAATCGAATTCAAGTATTTTGACATAAGGAAAATGAAGTGTTGTCAATCGAATAAAATCTAATTGAAATTTGAATCAGAAGCTAAATGTTGGATGCATTATTTTATTGTTTTTTACGCGCACGCCGCACGGCTTACAACTATAGCAACAAGTGTCGTTACAACTTTTGGTCTTAATTTTTCCGTCTAGCCCCCTTTCGCAACGCATGATAAAGAACATCGTTCCAAAAAAAAATTGTACATCGTAAAAAATAATAACAATAACGAATCCTGACAGTGTTTCTGCACAAGTTCCGGGTATTGATGATGAAGTATAAAAAAAAACTACATAATAAATAATATCCATATATATATATATGTATATGCACTCCGTCTGTCTATTCTTTCGTACACGACAAAAAAAAAACATTGTAGGTACATAATAAATAATAAAAAATATTAACGATAATGAATCCTGATATATATATATGTGGATATTTTTGAAACACTGTCAGGATTCATTATTGTTATTATTTTTTTCGCGCACGCCGCACGGTTTACAACTATAGCAAAAAGTTTCGTTACAACTTTTGGTCTTAATTTTTTCCGTCTAGCCCCCTTTCGCAACGCGCGATTGGGAACTTCGTTCCAATTAATACAAAAAACATACAACAGGCAGCCTTATCGTATTGCGTGATCTCTTCCAGGCAACCTGTACATACCAATCCTTAAGTCCGTACTTCGTGATTTCAGCCAAGTGTGCGACGCGCTGTCGGTGGTGTGCACGACTCACATTGAGCTCTATTTTCTGATCAAGAAAAATATGCCAGCCATGGCAGTCTTCCCACGTTAGAGCAAGCCAGTCCCACGTCCGAAGAACACAAACAATGCCTTTGGGGACATTGTAACGATCCTGTATCAAATCAGGATGCGCTGTTTCCAAGTCCGCAGGAACACAATGGCAGTTCAAAATAAAAATACTGTGATTAGCATGCAACAACGAATAGCTGCAGCTTGCAGCGGATGTGGCGGTGATGTGCGGGGCACCCTGCTAGGCTCGTCGGTGGCGCTGTTGGATGTATCGGTCGGTCGGTCGGCCGGTCGTCGGTCGCCAGCTCAGCGCGTCGAGCACTTCATCAACGTCACGTCTCAATTGCTCCGCTCTTTGATTAATTTGATAATATATCATATTGTTCCTAATTTATGATTTAGTTACCTACTTTAACAGCTAAACGTTTCGCAGCAGTCGCAGCTCGCTCACTCAGCAGGTACCAATAAATACTGTAATGCTCACAAATGTGTAATTATTCAACTGCGACGTGAACAGACCACAGAAGCACCGCGACCTTCAGGTACCTATTTACCGACACGATGGCGGCCGCTGCACAAACGGAACTGTTTATAACTAATAGTCCGTTGGAGCGCGACATGTTTGAGAGACTGTTCACTGTGAACGTTTGCGCACCTCGATTTATTAGCGTACGCCGGCCGCACACTCCACCTCCTCACCGTCCTCCACACACCGGCCACCGGCTGCCCGCTCGTTATTAATGAAGTTCCTTTGTATTTGCGCTCACAGTTTACACAACATTATAATTGACTTAAGAAGTGGTCGCAATCTTACCACTTTTATTATTCATAAAAAGCAATCTGCTTGTATTAGACAAAGGCTTTATTATATTTACAACTAGCGCACGCCTCGCGGTTTCACCTGCGTTGTTCCCGACCCCGTGGGAATACAGGGATAAAAAAGAAGCCTATGTCGCCCGGGGATAGTGTAGCTTCCCAACGGTGAAAGATTTTTTGGAATCGGTCCGGTAGTTTTTAAGTTTATTCGTTACATACAAAAACATTTTTTTTTCCTCTTTTAATATTATAGTATAGATGTAAAGATTTTGCATTAAATAAGACAAACATCAAATGTGGTTGTAACAAGAGAGCGCACGAACACTTCGGGTCATATCGTTTTAAATATTTGTTGGATTTTCGATGGAGATGTCTACACACACATAAATACTTTGTTTGAAGGCCGCGAAACGCGGTTGTGTTAATACTCGTACAGTGAAATGTAGCTGCCATAACTTGTGTTTACAAATTGAGTGTTGAAATAAGTAAGTCAGGCGGGAGCGCGCCAACCTGCGCACTTAAACTTTGCCAGCGCTTTACGCAATGCAATCAAAGTATTAAATGAGTTGCACCGCTAACTGCTTGCTACGCTGGTTTGTGTGCTACGCCGTAGCGCTAAGGACTACAGGGAAATATATTCTGTCAAATAAAATTGTATGCCAGATCTGTGTACAATATCAAATAAATGGCAAAGAAAAATGTAAATACCCAAGTCAAATCTATTTAGCATTTATCAAATGTCAAAATCAATAAAATCTATGTTATAATAAGTGATTCTGCCAGAATTTCTGGCACAGTATAGTAAGCCTTTTTAATTAGAAACGTTTTTATTTGTTTCTTCAATTGAACGTTATTAAGCTCCCTCCAACTTTTGGGTAACTTATTATAAATAGTAGGAGCCATGCAGAAAATACTTTTGCGCATAACTGCCATCCTACTTCTAGACAGACCTGACTTGGGTCACGCCTGTTTAAGTAAGTGACTATTATGCCTAACAAACCAAAACAAAATATTATGGCTTCCGAAATTGTAGCTATTTTTCACTTTGTAGTAGTGTAATGTTTTTATTCGGTCAGTTGTATTTTTTTTGTAAAAAGTTTTTTTTTTTTCACTTTTTAGTTGTGGTACATAATGGACCAGTTATATAGGCTTTGTACCAATAATACCCAAAGTGAAGCCGGAATAGATTAACCCAATAACATGAAACTTAAACAAAACCGGTGGAATAAGAGTATACCAAGCTGAACTGTTTACTCCTGCGTACCCCTTTAGAGCGTACTAGTGTGATGTTATGTTATGAAATGGTTTAAACAATAAAAAGAAATGCGAGTGCAGCTATCCAGAGTGATTTGCGGTCATTTATTGAAGAGTTCTGATGTTTATATATATCCGAAGTTCTTCATCAGATCTTGATGTAAATTAAATGGGACCACATGACAAGCACCAGTTTTCAAATAAAAAAAGAATCATCAAAATCAGTTCACCCAGAAACAAGTTTTGAGGTAACACACATAAAAAAAATACAGTCGAATTGATAACCTCCTCCTTTTTGGGAAGTCGGTTAATTACTGTTTCCAGAATATAAAGGGATGCCAATGTTAATATTTCATATCATATAAGTAGGGCTTACAACTATCGGTGGTTTTACAATTAAACATGGCTCTGAGGCATCTCTTTTGCACTTTAAATACAGCTTCTTCATTAGTTGAAATACCCCAAAAGATAATCCCATACCTGAGAATTGAATCTGTTAGCTCGTAGTACGCGGTTAATGGCGCATAAATTTTAACCGTCCGTGAAATAATGTACAAGGTGTACGCACTACTGCTAATTATTTTAGTCAAGGCATCTATGTGCGCCTTCCAGTTTAAATTCCTATCTATAGTAAATTCTAGAAAATTAGCTGTATTTACTGCGTCAATTGTTATATTAATGTAGGTTTTGTCAAGAGAAAATAGACAATGCGCGCTGGCTAAAATGCATAATCATAGTCTTATTTAAATTATTTTTTAAATTTTTATTATCTAACCATTTTATACGTTTTTCAGTGTATTGATTATGTCTATATATATATACTCTTTATATAAATCTCTTTTAATACATGGGATTGTTATCGTACTGTCATCCGCAAACAGTGTCATTGGATGTTTAATTGCCATAGAGAAGTCATTTATGTAAAGTGTAAAAAGTGGTGGTCCTAGTATACTTCCTTGTGGAACTCCGTAGACAACATTACGTTTTTCCGATTGAAACATTTCTCCTTTTTTGTGCCTTTTTTTATTTTGCATATTTCTGTTACTTGTTTTTTATCGTTTAGGTAAGATTTTAAAAGCTCAAGGACATTTCCTCTTAAACCATAAGCAGCAAGCTTTTTCAGTAAAATATCATGTTGTACGTAATCAAACGCTTGGGTCATGTGGTAAAATATCGCACACACTGATGTATTTGCATCCATATTTGACATTGCAGTATATAAAAAGTCATAAAGGGACATATCAATTGTTTTTTTTAATCCTTTTTGTTCGTTACAAAGAATATTAGTTTTGTCCAAATATAAATTTAGTTCTGTAGCACATCATATTTACTAACACTAACGCCATCTGTGTATAAAGCTGTAAACTATTACCAACAAGTAAGAGTAGCTAACAAACTGTGTTACTAACATTGATTGTATTGTAAATTGTTCGCAAGACTGTTACTAGATGTCGCTGTTCGCTCACCTCTGTTTTCTAGATCGCGGTGTTAAAAATCTCCGCGAGTTAATGACCCTCGCTACAAATATTATTTTATTGAAGAATTCTGCTAACCAATTGCACCTACCGCTTCATCCTACTTGGAAAAGTGCGTAAGACTCTCTGGCTAGCTAGTTTTCGTGACGTATTTTATATTTTTTTGGGTGAGAGGTCATCTACCGCCTCCCTCGTCCAAGCGGGCGTAGTGAAGTTGGTGGAAACCTATTATATTTACTGTTGTGTTTATGTTCTATTGTTCTGTAATCATCCATACTTTGGAAATTACTAAAATAAAAACGTTCTGCATAACCCGGAGTTTTCCTGTCTGCCGGAACGAGTGACGTCCACGACTTCCAGTCAACGGTTACGGTTCTTAACGGCGGTTCGGCCTTACAGTTCTTAATAAATATAGTTTTCAATTATTTAAAAAAATATTCGTTTCAATAAAATCGGCCTGTAGTATTCCAATAATTCTCTATCTAGTTTTTTGAACAATGGCTTTATTTTAGACTTTTTATGGAAAAGTACCTTCGCCAATACACTAATTTATGATAATTAAAACATAAAGGGCAACAAATTTCCTAGGCGACTGCTTTAATTATTTTGTACAGTTACCATTGTAACCGACACTGTTTATATTTTTTAAGGCTAACGTGATTCTCAATACGTCGTTTGGCAAACATGGAGCCATAAACATAGTCCCTCCTGTTTACAATATACCTAGTGACTCTGTCTCCCGAATTAAGGATATATAGGAATTTTATCAATAAAATAATAATAATTATTATTATAGACTAGAAATACATTTTGGATCACAGGTAATGCCATTATTATTAATTCTAAGTATATCAATGTAATGTTTAATGTAATTTTTTCATTTATATTGTAACGGATATCGAACGTCAGCTTACGTGCAACCGACGAGCCCGCCGAAGCTTAGCCGCCATATTGAAGCTTCCTCTCCAGTCAAGCCATGTCAAGCTGGTCAAGCAGCGGGGACGTGTTAATCTATGCGATTGCCAATATAGTTCTTATTTATCCGTTTCACTCAGAAGTGGTACACAAAAAATAATCTTCGTTTAATAACACATCCACGCCACCCACAACCGCAAAATCACCTTGACTCTGAAGAAAAATCGAAGAAGTATGTGTTATTCACGGATGGAAAGACACTACGAGCTTCACGGCGTGACTACACTCTACCATCGACCCAACTGCACGCCGAGCAAAACTACATAAAACCCTTCAACATGTGCTGCGTGTGACTGCAAGGAGAGATCCTAACAAGGGCCGAAAGCTGCCAAGAGCCACAACCAGTCTACCAGGAGCCACAGCCAGTTTGCCAGGTGCGTTGTCTTTCTCATTTCCATATTCGCAATATCGATAACTCTTATAACTCTTATTCTAGCCAGGCCTGCATAGCCACTTAATCTATCAGTAAAAAAAATTGATTGACCAAATACAAATATTGTTTTGCTTCGGGTACACACAACTGATCAACCCGTATTTAGGCATGAGACATCCTTAGATATTGGAATCGGAATTCAAAGAACGTCGATAGTAAGCTCTGTCACAAAATAGAAGGCCGCCGCTTACACACTTTGTGCCTCTGTGTTGATTACCACGCTTTAAATGTCACTGCAAAATAAATATTTCCCTTACCTTATATAGAAGATCAAGTTTTTGAGTTAGCTGGCAAAGATAACTTTAACTGTTACGTATCAATATGGTCCAAAGCTACCATCAATTAGAAATTAATCCAGATGACGCTCACAAAACAGGTTTTAGTACTAGCCAAGGTCACTATAAGTATACCAGGGTTCCATTTAGTTTAGCAAACCGACCTTCAGTGTGAGATTAATTAATATAGTAGCAGAATCTGTCGGTAGATCTGTCGATACCCAAACAAAGTAGGTATTGGCATTTTTAGAAGATTTACTTCTACCCTTAACTGATTTAAATTCTGGTGTTATAATTTTATAAAATGTTTAACAAAAAGAAGGGACGAAAAGGGAGTTTAAAAAAATCAATTTTCTTAAATGGTCAGTTCTGATTGCCGCCAGTGGCATACAGCTGGGTTGGCAGTTTCAAGTTTAATTTGCCTAGTAATGTGTATCATGTGGGTACGTAAATTTATCGAATAGTGCAGTTATTTTATGAAGTTTATTCCAAATTTCGCGTTGATTCTATACCCGTTAATGGATTAGTTTTGAACAATAATTGCAAAATATTTCGTGTCCTAAGCCTGTGTTGGCTTGTATGACCCTGCGATTCCTATAGAGGTACATACGGAAGAGTGTAAGTTAGGTAGATAGATAAGATGAAGTTAGTGCAAATGCATCATAATGACTTTGGTCACTATGTTTAATAAAATATATTTTGCCTTTTTGGTTTGCCCAATCAAGGTGTAACATACCATATTAAGGCCATCACGAGCAAACATAAAAAAAAAAGTTTGGTAATGTTAAAAAGTTTAGGTACACATTAAATGATATTGTTTGTCCACAAGCTACTAGTTACTTTAAACGTAGAAGTCAAACCATTCATAATACTTGGCGGGCTAATGATTATAGTAAAGACTTAACAAATAACTAGGTAACTGGGCCAATTCCCTGTCTGATGTATCTTGGGGAATCAATAACACTACTAATGACACAACTTCTTTGAAGCGTTACGATTTAATGTTCACTCATACTGGTAAGCCATGTTAAAGTAAAGTAAAGTCAAGTAAAGTAAAGCCAAGTCAAGTAAAGTAATGCCAAGTAAAGTAAAGTAAAGCCAAGTAAAGTAAAGTAAATCCAAGTAAAGTAAAGTAAAGCCAAGTAAAGTAAAGTAAATCCAAGTAAAGTAAAGTAAAGCCAAGTCAAGTAAAGTAAGGCCAAGTAAAGTAAAGTAAAAAACCGCACAAAACCTGTGCGATGACCATAACCAATAAGCTTAAGTACGACACTTCAATACTGAGCATGGCCGGGGTCGGCATCGGTATGGTCAAGAAAATGAAGTTGCTGGGTCTAACCATAGATGATAAGCTCACTTTTAATGAGCATGCCGCGAACGTCTGCAAGAGGGCAGCTAACGTATACAAGCGGCTGTCCCGTGCTGCAAAGGTGAGCTGGGGATTAAACACGGAAGTCATACGCACAATTTACACGGCAACGATTGAGCCCATAGTGACATACGCAGCCGCCGCCTGGGCACCCGCTGCAAAAAAGTTGGGTATACGGAAGAAGTTAGGCTCTGTTCAACGAAGATTCGCTCAGAAGCTCTGCAAATCTTACCGTACTGTCTCTCTGAACTCGGCACTGGCACTCTCTGGGATACTACCTCTAGACCTGTGCATACAAAAGGCAGCCGCCCTGTATGAAGCGAGGAGGGTCATCCCGGCTTCTGCCAGGAGACAGGGAGATCGAGAGTGCGGTAAGGTTTGCGGAAGCCCCTCATCCAGCTATGCAAATTCCCCTGGAGTTCATGTGCCTGGCAGAACAAGAGTTACTAGACGGTAACAATGTGCAGGCGGTGCGAATATTCACCGACGGCAGCAAGACTGAGGGAAAGGTAGGAGCCGCATTATCCATCTGGGATAGTGAGGGCGAAGTCCGGAACCTCAAGCATAGCCTTGCCGCGTACTGCACAGTCTACCAGGCGGAACTTCTGGCCATTTGTAAAGCGACAGAAGATCCTCGCGCGGCAAGAGGCGAGCTTTGGTTTGTATAGCGACTCAATGTCCGCATTGCAGACGCTTGCAAACCACGGCTCTCTACATCCCCTGGCAGTTCGCGCGCGCGCCAACCTGGTTCACGCCCTGGGCCAGAGCAAAGATGTGTCTTTGTTCTGGATCAAGGCCCACGCGGGCCTGCCGGGGAATGAGCGAGCGGACGAGTTCAAAGTCAAAGTCAAATGTGTTTATTTCAAGTAGGCCATTATGTGGCACTTTTGAACGTTGAAATTTACATTTAATAAAAATTAATTCTACCGTGCATTCGGAAATGTAGCTTGTTATGGAGAAGAACGCACAAGAAACTCCATACTTACTCTTTTAAAAAAAAGTTTTATACAATATTTAGTTTTATACATACATTAATAAATTCATATACGTGAGGACGATGTACCCAGCACTACTATACTACATAAAGGTATGAGAGAATTACAAGCACTAACAGGTAAATTCCTTTACTTGATAAATAGAAACATGGTCCTCACGTACTTACAAATATTGCAAACATAGGTACATTACCTAATTAAACAACAACAGAACAGTGTGCGAGTCAATTTTTTTAAACAAAAAAATAAGAAGAAATAAAAACAAAGCGTTACTATAATTATGAATATACTGGACCCAGTCCAAGCTGAGAGGGTGCCTCAAGATAGTGTCTTCGTACAAGACATATCTAATATAGTACAGGCTTTGCCTCAAGTAGACCGGCCTGGGAGTGCTGGCTTGTTATTTAGTCATAGTTACGAAGGTTTTCATTCGGTTATGTTTTCGGATGGTGTAGGAAGGGGTTTAGGTAAATTAATAAATGGCAGTCAGCATCATTCCACTTTTAATTATTGCATGCCCGGGTCATCTTACAAGAAAATAATGGAATCTGTGACAAAGAATTTATATAAACCAGATACCAATATAACTGTATTTGTAGGTAATAGTAAAAATGTAAAAAAAGATGACATCACTGAGTATGTAAAAGAGATGTTAAAGTTAAATTGCAATAAAATTATTTTGTGTGCCTTCCCTTACTTAGATAAATTGTCAAATAGACAAAATAATCACATTCACATGCTTAATAAGCATCTGCACTTTCTTGTGAGTCACTATAGTGACAAACTAGTTTTTTTTGACATCAACATTTTTGTTGATAAATTAAAGTCGACAGGCAATACTTTGTATCTGCCTCTTAGGGTAAGACATCAAATAGCTCGGCTATTATCTTATACAATAAACTCAGACATAAGTAGTATGTCGAAGTATCCAACAATTATTGATATTAGTAATAGTACTAATTTAAAGGTGGTAAATACCTTGAATAACGTTAGCAAAGATGCTATTAATATTTATTCTTTAAACTAGTTGATAGGACAAGGGAGGGAATAAATAAGAGTATATCCACCATCAAAAAGGTACCTTCTTGCTCGCAAAAATTTAATTTCAAGAAAAGGTCTGAGCAGAATTCTCTGAAATTATTCCATCAGAATATTCAGGGCTTTTCTTCGAAGCAATTAGAAAACGAACTGTTTTTGGAAAAAACAAGGTTCGAAATTGTTTGTTTTACTGAGCATTGGCTGAAAGATTATGCAATGCTAATCAATTATGAAAATTATACTGTGGGCAGCTGTTTTAACAGAAATATTATGTTGCATGGGGGTTCACTTATATTAATTAAAAATGGTATTAAATCAAAACCCCGTAAAGATATAGTAGACCTATCAGTTGAACATAGTGTTGAACTGTCCTGTGTTGAGTTGGATAAGCATGTCATAGTGTGCGTTTACAGACCCTCTGATTATAAAAACTACTCTATATTCGAGTCAGTAATGGAAGATGTTTTGGCTAAACTTGCAATTGGTAATAAACAAGTAATTGTCTGTGGTGACTTTAATATTAATATTCTAGAAGAAAATTCAGATAGCAGTAGGTTATTAAATCTCTTTAAATCATTTAATTTGTCACATGTATTTATGGAACCAACACGAACTACATTGACTTCTGCTACATGTATTGATAATGTTTTTTGCTGCTGCAACTACTTTGACAAGGCCATTATTAATTATTTGCCTTCGGATCATAGTGGGCTACTGGTGGCCTTTGAGTCCATTATGCTAAAACAACAAGTGCAGATTCAATCCAGACCAATAACATCCGGTAAATTAAATAAATTTAACAGCACTTTAATCAATAAGTTAAGAGATCAGGACCTCACAGTGAATGATGGTAATATTTTGTATGATGAAGTTTTTTCAGTGGTTCAAAAAGATTTCAATTCAATTTTTAAGAAGCAAACTAAAACTATATGCCCAAGTTTTTATTCAGTGACTGGGCGACTACAGGACTTAGAAAAAGTAGGGAAAGACTTTACGAACTTTACGGCCTTAAGCCTTTTATTAATACTGAAACGTTTAATAAGTATGTTGCTACTTACTCAAGAATTTTTAAAAATACATGTAAGGCAGCTAAGGCCTTGTACATTAGCAATAAGGTTAAATTTGCAGAAAATAAAATCAAGACGGTTTGGCAAATTATAAACAATGAAACGAACAGGAATAAAAGAAATAATAATGATTACACACTTGAGACCACACACGGACTTATTAGAGATAACAAAACAGTTGCTCAAGAGTTTGTAAATTTCTTTACCAACATCCCAATTAAAACTACTGAAACCTTAAATTCTTCGCCCTCGCTAGCTTTTGGATTATTAAACGCGAACGTTTCAGCCTGCCCCAATGAATTTAACTTTTCACATATAAACCCCTTAACAGTAATAAAAGCTTTTAAGCAAATCAAGATAAAACCGACCGAAGATCTATGGGGAATGTCCATCAAAGCTTGTACCTCTATTATTCAGACTATAGCGCCGTACTTAGCTTTGATTTTCAATTTGTGTGTGGATCAAGGAGTCTTTCCGGATCTAATGAAATATAGTAAGGTTATACCACTTTTTAAATCCGGGGACAGTAAAGACACAAATAATTATAGACCAGTATCCGTGTTGCCGGTTTTCAGCAAGGTATTTGAGAAGATAATGCTAAATCAAATGCTCATTCATTTTAATACGAATAACATCTTACATGATAAACAGTATGGTTTCACCAAAGGACGTTGTACAACTGACGCCGGTGTCACCCTATTAAAACACATATTTAATGCGTGGGAAGAGTCGCAGGATGCCATAGGTATCTTCTGCGACCTGTCGAAGGCGTTTGATTGCGTTAATCATGAAACATTACTTCTGAAACTTGAGCATTACGGGCTAGGTCAATCAGCGTTAAGTTTGATTAAATCTTATTTGAGTGATAGACAACAATTAGTTCAAATAAACGGTGTGAATTCGTCGGGGTTAAATGTGAAAATGGGGGTACCCCAGGGCTCAATTTTAGGTCCTTTCTTATTTTTAATATACATAAACGATTTACCCCATTTATTCGAAGGCAAACTAAATATGGTGTTATTTGCTGATGACACATCTTTAGTTTTTAAAGTAAATAGACGTACTTGTCAGGTTGACGACGTAAATAACGCGCTACGGCAGGTTCAGGATTGGTTCACTGCCAATAATTTAGTATTAAATGGTAAAAAAACCAAATGCGTAAAATTTTCGTTGCCAAATGTCAAAAGTACTGATTGTGACATTATATTAAACAAGGAGAAGCTCGAATTCGTCGATAAAACGGTTTTCCTGGGGATCACGCTAGACTCAAGGTTACAATGGGGTCCTCATTTAGTATCACTTGCGGGGCGGCTGAGTTCGGCAGCTTATGCTGTCAGAAAGATTCGTCAATTTACTGATGTGGATACCGCTAGGCTAGTCTATTTTAGTTACTTTCATAGTATAATGTCTTACGGTATCTTACTATGGGGAAGGGCTGCAGACATTGAGTCTATTTTTATTCTGCAAAAACGAGCCATCAGAGCGATTTACAATCTTCGCCGCCGTGATTCTCTAAGGGAACTGTTTAAGGACATTAACATCATGACGGTTCCTTGTCAATATATTTATGAAAACATTATGTACGTGAGAAAAAATTTACATCTTTTTAGTAAAAACGGAGACAGACATAATTACATTACTAGAAATAGGGACCAATTAGTTCAACCAGGTTTCAGACTGGCAAAAGTGGCCTCATCTTTCATGGGGTACTGTACAAAATGTTACAATAAAATTCCTCCCCATATTCTAGAACTGAATGAGACGAAATTTAAAAATTGTATAAAACGCACACTATGCAGGCAGGCATATTATAAGTTGGGGGATTATATCACTGATAAAAATGCTTGGCTCAATGCTAGTCCTGCTCCACAACCACTAGGGCGCAAAAACAAATGATATGTTTATGTTTGTGTTGTATAGACTCGATTTGTTTTAGTATTGTATAGCTGCACAGCACGTGTGTGGGTACTATGTACCCAACTGTAAATCTACCATTTGCTATACCGTTTGTCGTTTGTCGTTCGTTGACTTGTGTGTGCCCTGGCAGTTGAGTGTGTCATGCTCTCTCAAATGTCTCTCTGATGGTGGCGCGTGTGTTGGATCATTCGGTTCCCTTCATGATGGTTGAGCTGGGTGGTGCCGATTCATGCGTCATGTTCGTGAACGGGCGCCGTCAGTTGGGATTGGTCATAACTCAACTGCTTCGGATGTTGATGTTTTTCTAGTACCTATTGTATAACTGCACAGACATGTGTGAGTACTTTTAATACTTTATACCTTTACATAGTGTAGTGTGTAGTGCTATTCTGGGTGCATTGTCCTCACATATGTGAATTTATTCATGTATATGTACTCATGTACCTAAATATTGTAAAAATCTTTTTTTTTTTTTAAAAGATTAAGTATGGAGTTTCTTGTGCATTCTTCTCCATAACAAGCTACTTTCCGAATGCATGGTAGAATCATTTTTTTTTTTTTTTTTTTTTTTTAAAAAGAGTAAGTATGGAGTTTCTTGTGCATTCTTCTCCATAACAAGCTACTTTCCGAATGCACGGTAGAATCAACTTTTATTCCATGTTAATTTAAAAAGTATGGAGTTTCTTGTGCATTCTTCTCCATAACTAGCTACTTTCCGAATGCACGGTAGAATCAACTTGTATTCCATTTAAATTTAAATTGTGACATTCAAAAGTGCCGCTTGGTGGCCCAGTTGAAATAAATATCTTTTGTCTTTTGTCTTTGAATACAAATTAACCATTTTGATTTTGTCCACACCAAAGATAGGCCTATGGAGCAGGACCAGCATGTTTCCAAGCATTCTTATCTTGAATATAATCATCTAATTTGTAATATGCTTGTTTACAAAGTGTGCTTTTAACAATTGTTTTAAATTTTCTTTCATTTAACTTTAATATCTCACAAGGTATTTTGTTATATAATTTAACACAGTACCCCATGAAAGATGAGTGTACTTTAGCTAATCTATATGATGGTTGATCTAACTTATCTTTATTTCTGGTATTACAATTGTGTCTATCACTAACTTTACTAAAGAGATTTAAATTTTTCCTTACATACATAATATTTTCATAAATGAATTGGCAAGAAACTGTCATAATATTAATATTTTTAAATAGTTGCCTAAGAGATTCTCGGTGACTTAACTTATATATGGCTCTGACAGCTCTCTTTTGCAATATAAATATCGATTCAATGTCAGCCGCCAGACCCCACAGTTGGCTAAGGAGGTAGCATTATCGTCACGGAGGAAGCCGGACTACGACCAATGTCCGGTTTCATTTATCAAGCGACAGATCCGCTTGGAATCGCTTGATGAATGGAATAAAAGATATGTGTCGGGCGAGACTGCCTCAGTGACGAAAATGTTTCTTCCAGATGCAATAGCGGCTTTCCGTATCGTACAACAGGTGCGGCCCGAAGGCGTCCTCACGCAAGTTATGACGGGGCACGGTGGGTTCTCTGAATACTTGAATCGTTTCAAGTTTAAGGAGAGTCCATCGTGCGTCTGAGATCCAGGCGTGGCAGAGACTGTCCAGCACATACTTGTAGAATGCCCGTTATTTATCAGGGAGCGCTACCAACTTGAATGTGAGCTGGACAGGAAAATATCGAGGGAGAATCTGCATGGGCTCATGGACAAGAGAAAGTTTTTGATATACTGCGTTAATGTGGCGAACGTAGTCATTGCACTAAACAAAAGTTGAAGCGTCACTATGTTTCACTATTATTTTGCAACAATAACAGCTTAGAAGCATAGGAAAACACGCACAAAACTGCAGTGGCTATAATGTATCAAATTAGTACCTAAGTTTATTGAATGTTTTTCTGTGATAAAGGGGAATGCCCACAGTCCATAGACACTTTGGCCCTGGGTGCCCACATATAAAAGCATATGTAAATGATAATATGCTATTTAAAGAATTAAATGGTATAGGAATTGGTTTAGAAAAAAGACCGGATTGTTAAGATATTAAATGGTCTTTTATTTCACAAATACAGTTTTTTAACAATCATTTTTCTATAATACATACATATATTATCCAGTTTTTTTAGATCTATTATGTATTTAATGATCTTATACATCATTTGCATCATAAACAATTAGTACATCATCCAGAAATTGAGCAGGAGGGAAAATATCAGCCTGATGCCGTGCCCAACCCAAATACCATATTACTGTCATAATATGGGCACCGCATCCTACCGTTCGACGGCCGAGAATACAATTGCGACAATATGTTTTAATTGCACTTCTACCAGTAACAAACAAAACAAACAAAATAATACAAATGCAAACGGGTTGTGATTATTTAGTTAATTACTGATTTACACATATGACAGATAACCGTGCTGTCATAATGTCAGATTCGATGTTGCCACTTAACAGACATAAAAATCCATGAATCGATATCGATTTTTTGTAATACACGAATTAATCAACCAACGAAGTAATGATAGCGCCCCAAAGATTATTATTATGTTTATTTTAGTTTTTAAATTACTCTGTTATTAATGTATTTTGAAAAAAAATATAAGAATGACAGTTAAATTGTGCAGTAGCGTTTTTATTATGATCTAAAGAATTTATGGTATATCAACTAGCAATTCGCTTGTTTAATTATCATAACATCATAATAATAATCGCAAAAAAAACTAATAATATAGGCATTATAATAAATAATCAACCATAAAAAATCTATTGAATAAAAGATAATCCAGTATATTTTGAATGAAATTAATAATTGGCAACACTTTTTATTTTACCCACAAACCAATGATTACATTATTTCATTTGATTTTTTCGGTACTTTTTTTTTTGCAAAAATGTTGCAATCTTGTTTCGTTAAATGAATACCGCGATTAATAAATATAAAACAATATCGTTTTTTTTAACTAGAACAAATTGTTGGGCGTTTCGTGGCCAATAATGGGCATTGCCCTTTCCTTTTGCTCAAATTTATAATAGCACCTCTGTTTTTAATGTATTTTTACAATTTTTATAAGCAATAAATTATGCCAGAGTATAGTTTAATAAAAGTGGGAGTTGTCCTACCCTCGGAATGCAAGATAAAAGAAAGAAAGAAAGAAAGAAAAATATTGATTTGTGACCCGCACAGGAGACACGAGAAAATAAGCATACACTTAAACAATAATAAAATAAAAACCCTGTGCGAGACCAAAAAGGCTCCTATAAAGGTAATAACGCTGCGCTGATATTCTGATAGGGCCTACTGTTGATGCCACGGACACACTAACAGAAACAGAACTTATATAATAAATAATGATAATGAATGCAAGAAAGATACGGTATGAGGAATGAATGTACGAGAGGCATAGAAGATTGACCGGAATGACAGAGGTTAAGCACATAAGGCGCCAATTTCGTTGGCTGGGATTAGAGTTAAGAAAAAAAAAAAAAAAAAAACTAAAAACAAGTCTTGTAAAGTAAAGCCAAGCCTAGTAAAGTAAAGCCAAGTCTAATAAAGTAAAACCAAGCCTAGTAAAGTAAAGCCAAGCCTCGTAAAGTAAAGCCAAGCCTAGTAAAGTATAGTCAAGCCTAGTAAAGTAAAGCTAAGCCTAGTAAAGTAAAACCAAGCCTAGTAAAGTAAAGCCAAGCCTAGTAAAGTAAAGCCAAGCCGAGTAAAGTAAAGACAAGCCTAGTAAAGTAAAGCCAAGCCTAGTAAAGTATAGTCAAGCCTAGTAAAGTAAAGCCAAGCCTAGTAAAGTCAAACCAAGCCTAGTAAAGTAAAGCCAAGCCTAGTAAAGTAAAGCCAAGCCGAGTAAAGTAAAGACAAGCCTAGTAAAGTAAAGCCAAGCCTAGTAAAGTATAGTCAAGCCTAGTAAAGTAAAGCCAAGCCTAGTAAAGTAAAACCAAGCCTAGTAAAGTAAAGCCAAGGCTAGTAAAGTAAATACAAGGCTGGTAAAGTAAAGTCAAGCCTAGTAAAGTATAGTCAAGCCCAGTAAAGTGTAGTCAAGCCTAGTAAAGTAAAGTCAAGCCTAGTAAGGTAAAGTCAAGTCTAGTAAAAAAAGACAAGACTAGTAAAGTCAAGTCAAGACTAGTAAAGTCAAGTCAAGCCTAGAAAGTCAAGTCAAGTCAAGCCTAGTATTACGCGTAGTAAAGCCTAGTATTACGCCTAGTAAAGCCTAGTATTACGCCTAGTAAAGCCTATTATTACGCCTAGTAAAGTCTAGTATTACGCCTAGTAAAGCCTAGTTACGCCTAGTTACGCCTAGTTACTTAAGCCTACCTACCTACCTAGTTGCTACTTACTCAAGAGTTTTAAAAAATACGTGTAGACTAGCTAAGGCTATAAACATTAGCAATAAGGTTAAATTCGCAGAAAATAAAAAATCTGTTATCTTTTAGCTTTAACATTAAATTTTGATATTTGGGTTATTTGTTGGCTGTCTGCTAAATATGAACTAAACAAATCCAGAACATTACCCCTTATACCATAAGCCTGAAGTTTTATCTAGCAATATATTGTGGTCTACATAGTCGAATGCTTGTGACATGTCACAATATATAGAACAAACAGGTAAAGATTTGTCAACTTGGGTAGAAACTACGTATAAAAAGTCGTACACTGCCATATTGAAATTTTTATTTTTCTGAAGCCTTCTTGCTCATCCCATAGCATTTAATTTTTGTCTAAGTAGCTACTGATTTCACTGTAAATATATTTGTCAAAGATTTTTGAGAATACAGAAATTAGTGATATAGGTCTATAGTTCTCCATTAAGTATTTATCATCTTTTTTAAATATAGGTTTAATAATTGTCAATTTAAGGTCTTTTGGAAATGTCCCACTCTGTATACAGAGATTCAAAATATGGCTTAAATGATGACAGATGTCTTCATTTACTGCTTTGATTACATTAGTCGAAATACCGTACCCATACTGCAAGTATTTTTTAGACTTCTTATAATTTTCTGCATATGATAAGGCAAACAGGGTGATAAGAACATTGAGTTCCGTTGGGGATTAAATAGAGCTGTGGATTTCTTGTCCGGCACCTGGAATAGGAATTACTTTTTCAATGATATAATAAGTCAACGCATTGGCAATTTCTGTAGGATTTGCTGTTAATTTATTGTTAACTTTTAGTTCAGTTATTAATTCTTTTGGAATATTTAATTTATTATTATTTATAATTTGCCATGCTGTTTTACTTTTATTAGTCGATGTTTTTATTTTGTAATTATTTTGAACACGTTTAGTAAGGTTTATAATTCGTTTTGTAGTTTTGAATATTTTGAATATTTTTGTTTGTTACTTAATGTGGTTTCCGTCTGAAATTCCAGAGTAACACCGGCGCTAGCGCCAGTGCAGACGCAGTCGTCGGCCGCTCCACTCAGTGAACACGGTGCGAAACGACGAAATGTGAATGACTTAGATTGTCGGTATGCTATTGCTAATAGTTTAAATGCTTCCCACTCGCTAATGTCTGGATTACAGTGCTCGAACGGTGTGAATGTGGTCCAAGCTAGTAACAGGAAATGTTTATTAGAACTTTTCTACCAAAATGTTAGAGGACTACGCACAAAATTGAAAACATTTTATAATAATATTGTTGGGTCTATGGCTGACTTGGTAGCCATAACTGAGACCGGCATTAATGACTCGATTCATGATGGTCCCGAGTAGATACACGTTACTTAGATGTGAGCGCGCGGATGGTCGTAAACATGGAGGGGTCATGCCTCCCCGCGCGGCGCTCTCGACTTACGCAGAGTACCGTTGCCTAATAATGCTAGCTTGGACCACCACCCGTTCGAAATCGTATGTGCGACGGTATATAGACAAAATATACTTCTCTTTCTGTGTTGTGTTGCGTACATTCCCCCAAAAACTATTGAAAGGGAATATATGTATATGTTCCATCTGCTGGAACAGTTATGTGTTAACTATGATAAAGTTGTGTTAGTAGCTGATCTCAATATGTACTCAACAAACCAAGCTGTACATTGTTATTATGAGTATTTTGTCACCTTCTGTGGGTTTCGCCAATGTAATAATATTCGGAATTGTAATAATCGTACACTTGATGTAGTTCTTACTAATTTGCCCGAAGACGACATTGTCGTAAGCGAAGAACGTAGTGAGTATTTATCATGAATAGACCCACAGCATCCACCGCTGCGAGTAAGTGTTAGTCGTGCGCGAGTCACTGCTAGCCCTGGTGGCCCTGCACCGCAGGTTTCTACCTCTCTACCGCGATGGAATTATGGCAAGGCGGATTTCCATTCTTTATACTTGGCACTTGCAGGGGTGGACTGGAGCGCTCTGTATGAAACGAGTAATGCCGACGAAGCATATAGGATATTTTACGACATATTTTACAGGATTTTAGATGGTAGCACTCCAAGAAAGAGCTCCAAGGGTGATTACTCTCGTTATCACTACCCAGAATGGTTCACTGCTGACATAATTAGTAATATTAAGCAGAAGGCTTTTTGGCATAAATCTTATAAAAAGACTAGGTCGGACAGCCACTATATAAATTTTTCTTACTTTCGTTCTGTTGTCAAATGTAAAATAAGTACCGCATATAGTGAATATCAGAATCGTATTGAAAAACAGTTTGTAAAAGAACCGAGGTCTTTTTGGGGTTTTTTTGGGAGCAAGCGTTCAAAACGTAGCAAAGTGAAGATAGCTAGGAATGGTGAGCCGTTGCCAGAGCATGAGTGCGCTCAAGCGTTCGCTGACTACTTCCTTTCGTTTTATGGGGCGGTGGTGCCGCGGTTGGATGCGGCTGCCGCTGGGCAGGCGGCGCCCGAGCGCGGCGCCCGCGTCCACGTGGGGCAGCTGTCTCTCGGTGAGGTGAGGGCCGCGCACTCGCGCCTCAAGCCCAAGCGTTCGGTTGGGCCAGACGGGGTGCCACCCTTCATTGTTAAGGATTGTAGGAGTGTACTGGCCCGGCCGCTCGTACATTTATTCAATAGTTTCTTACGAGAATGCTCGTATCCGGACGGCTGGAAGTTGACCAGGGTTACTCCGGTACCGAAAAGTGCCCCAAGCTCAGACGTCAGTGGATATAGACCAGTAGCAGTACTGTCAGCATTTGCTAAAGTCTTCGAGTCTGCGTTGTGTTCATCTATCCACTCGCAAGTAGCTTCGCAGCTCAACGACGCGCAGCATGGCTTCCGTGCAGGCCGCAGTACGAATTCCAACTTGATGTGTTTTTTAAACCAGGCCGCAACAGTACTGTACTCAGAGGCAGGTGCCCAACTGGACGTCGCTTACTTTGACTTCAGGAAGGCATTCGATAGTGTGGATAATGATATTCTGTTGAGTAAATTTGCGAGGGCTGGTTTTACGCCTGCCCTTCTAAAGTTCTTTGCCAACTACTTGGGCAACCGCAAGCAAATGGTGGAATACGCAGGCTACACCTTGGACCCATATTGCACCCTTACGGGGGTAAGCCAGGGGACAAATTTAGGACTCTTAGAGTTCATAATCATGGTCAATGATCTCCCGGAGGTCATTGAAGACGCTGGCTGTCTATTATTTGCTGACGATCTGAAGTTGTTCATGCGGATAAGCAACGAGTCGCACTGTGAAAAACTTCAGCGTGACATCGATCGGGTGGTAGCGTGGAGTATAGAAAATAAGTTACACTTCAATGTGACCAAGTCTAATATGATGTCCTTCACGCGGGCCGTAGTATCCCGACGTCACGAATATAATATGGGCGGTCACGTCATACTGCGGGTGAGGTCGGTGCGAGATCTTGGGGTCACTTTTTTTGAGGATCTGTCGTTTCGAGCTCATATCGTGCAAGTGTGTAAAAAGGCCTTCAGGAATCTTGGGTTTGTCATGCGTGAAACCCGTGAATTCACTAACATGGCAGCAGTGAAATCGCTTTATAACGCGTTGGTGCGAAGCAACTTGGAAACTAGTGCTATCATCTGGAATCCTTATGAAATGAAATATTCTCAGATGGTGGAAAAGATGCAGAAAAAATTTACACGGTACTTATACATGAGGCAATTTGGCGTCTATCCGTTTTACCCGCTTATGTACCCAACTCTCTTTGTAATAGGGATGGTTGGGTACTATAGGTTGGAGGTGAGGCGCAATCTTGCTCTGGTAAAATACGTTTTTATGGTTTTTCGGGGGATGCTAAACAATCCACAAATATTAGAATCGTTGGGATTACTCGTTCCAAACAGTAGGCTAAGGTTGGGGCCGAGGGAGAGTCTGTTCGAAACTCCGGTAGCCCGTACAAACCTATTAAAGTTTTCACCAGTGTGTCGGGCTGTTACGATTCTTAATTGCATCTCTCAGCGCTTGGATATTTTCACCTGCTCTTTGGCGGAATTCTAGAGGGTGACAATTACTGTGTTGTCCTCTAGTTAACTTGTGAGGACGCCCGGAGCCGTTACTTGGGGCTGCTCAATCATGGACGTGAGTAGGTGTGTGATCAGTCTTACGGGGCGTCTCTGAGTGTCGTATTGTATGACTACTTTTGTTACCTTGGGTTCTACCTGTAAAAACAATTGTATGTGTAAATGAATAAATAAATAAATATTTTGATGCAAAACATTGAGATATTTAGTGTCGAAGAAACAATGACGATGTTTCTTGTACAGTATTTACAATATTTTCTGAAGATGAAGTCTTGTAACTAACAATAATGTCATGAATTAAATGCAATAGATTTTAAAAAATATTGCGTAAGCCGTAGTTATTTATACGGCCTGTCGATAAGTTAAACATTCTGTGATCATACGTCAGATTATAATTAGAATCAAAAGAATAGGCATGTTCATGAGTTAATATCCAAATACAATAAACTATTAAATGTTTCAATCCTCCAGTTGTAAATATTGTCGAAGTCTCTAAGTTTAAAGGTACGAACACAAATTATCACATTAGTGTAAGTAATTTGTTTTAGAATATTCCGAAGGTATACAATAATATTGAAATAGTTGTTAGTAATTTTAAAGTCCTCTTCTCCAATTAACAATATACAAGCCAGGCCAAGCCAGGCCAAGCCAGGCCAAGCCAGGCCAAGCCAGGCCAATCCAGGCCTAGACAAACCAAGCCAGCCCATTAAGCGGCACTTTTGAATATTAAATATTGAATGAAAAAAATAAAGCTTCAGATAACGTAAGTGATCATGTGTACCAAAGGGAAGTTTTTTTTCTAGTCTCCAGACTACAATTAGTGCAGGTCATAATAAAGTAACATTTATTTGCCATACCCTTAACTTATTTGTCTTAGACATAACTTATTTGACATAGCCATAACTTATTTGCATTAAATGCGGCACACAGGGTTGCAAGAAACAGTCAAGTCCATAATGACAATGCATTTATGTAAAGTGTGTAATTATAGAAACTGGATTAAGGGCATACAAAGTATGCATGGCTACAAAAGCTCACGGATGCTTAGTCGGTAAATACGCTAAGACCATATATAAGTAAAGCATCTATATCGGACAGTAACAATAGTACTGGCACTGAAGACCTCATTGATTTATTTGAAAGCTAATTAATGTTTTTTGTTTCCGTTGCGGGAGCAATGATTCCAGGATGGCCGAATGTAACGGATGTGACGTCAGCCTACGTGCAACCGACGAATGCCCGCAGTGCCCACCGAAGCTAAGCCGCCATATTGAAGCCTCCCCTCGAGTCAAGCCATGTCAAGCAGCGGGGACGTGTTAATATAAGCGAATGCCAGTCATTTTATTGGTCTCTTTCTATTGTGAATACAAGATCTGAACAAAGCTCTGACCGGTTTTATTTATCCGTGTCAATATGTTAATAAAATTCATTGGATAAGTATGTAATGTTTTGGAATATTCAACTTCGCTTGATTTATAATTTGCCATGTCGTTTTGGATTTAATAGTTGATGTCTGTATTTTATAATTGTATTCAGCTCGTCGAGTTAAATTAATGATCCTTTTAAATCGTTTCGTATAACTTATAAACAGCCTCTTGTTCAGAACGAAAACGTTTCATTCCTGGTTTTTTTATTTTGTTGCAATACTGAGTCAGCTCGCTGTCGTCGATTTGATTTTGACTTTTGATTGAGTCTTGACAGTTCACATTTGATACTGGACTCGTAAAAGCATTTTTGAGATCGCGACACGGAAAATATGTCGGTCTTGGCCTGGTGTTTTGATAGTGACTTGTAACCAGCCGATCAGTATCCGAAATTGCAATCGCGATTCGTGGGTGGTGTTGTGGGTCGACTGTGCATTTGGTTTTGTGCATTTTGCGAGCGCAGCAGAGTGCTTTTGACGGGAGCGTGTGTGTGTCTGCTGGTAGCTAGACCCCGGCTCCGAACACGTGTGTTGTCTCATCCCATCATTGTCCTTTATTAAATATATGCTTTCCTCTCCCTATACCATGCACGGTACGGGATTGAATGAGGAACGGAAGACCACCACGAGAATCAAGGAAAGTAGTGAACATTGTACCAGTTTACCCCCGTAGTAGAAACCATTCAAAGAACAAACCACTAGCTTTCCACTGCCATGTACCGTGGTTTCGTGGGTATAGATCTGCAATCCAGGAGTCGCAAGACTGCTATGGGCCCCAGTCTTCGGCCCTTGGTTGTGATCTGCAGGCCTGTATTTAACATTTGGTAGCAAGAGCGTGGTTTTGTTTGTCGGTTGATTTTTTTATTGTTGAGCATACTTGGGTGGTAAAGTGGTACATTTTGAGTCACTCAGAGATAGCTGTGTCTTGTTAAATCAACCCCCACAGTTATATTCTTCTTATCCGGTACACTCTTGACAGAGCGGTCGTGATCGCTATATAGTAGTAATATTAGAAGGCAGATGTGATGCGCTTCACGACGTTTCGCCACCGCTGCCTATTAGAGGTCATCCTGCTGCACTCATTGAGTGAATCTCCTACGGCAGACTTGATCGGTCAGTCCAACGCGTAGGTGACCTTCCGCGCGGTCTAGTGCCCTCCACTTTCCCTTGGACGACAAGGCGTTCTATGCATTGATCACCACGCCGAGATACGTGTCCGAAGAATGTAAGGATATATATACCAACCAGTTAAAATAAAGTACACAACTTGCAACTTAACATTTGTCACTCTGGGATATGAGAAGGTTGAAGTATTGTTATTGAATTTGTTTGTTTGTTGTATACAATGTAGGTATGGTAAAGACTAAAAAGTTAAATCAAAAAACCCATCGGCTTCAAAAGCGAACAAAAAAGTCGTAAACAAGGAAAAAGTCATGCTGTGCAGCCGGATGATACATATTCGCGGTTTTTTGTTTTTTTTTTTTTTTTTTTTATCAATCAATCATTTATTTTGTAAAACATAGGTATGATTACAGTTGGTATTCAAAATAATGCGCACTATGTTTTGCCAATATTTTAATTTTATTTATAACTGTTGGTTAGTATTTTTTGAATTAGATACATTTAAACATATAAGTGTTCCATATTTTTGCAATCACCTCTTAAAACCCTTTATTTTGAAACCCCACACGATGAGTTTGGAAGAAAAAAAAAATTTGGGCCCCCACAATATGGCACCCAAAATCCGCCATTTTTCTATTGTCCAATTTTAATGTGTTTAGGATGCTGTTGCGATTGCCTCGTTTTTGCAGTGCCTCAGAAATGTTTGCGGTAGCCCATACTGATGGCTTTCATGCGATCATCCGCAAGAAAACAGCCTCGCTCCTGAGTAGAATAAGAGGCGGTCACAATAGCATCCTGAAAGCTGTGGCGGCCGATACGTCCACCATAGTGAGGCAATTGGTGAGAAGACAAATGTCTTACTTCTACTTCTCGTCCAATTGTACTGATCCTTCTCCTTTGACCCCAGGCCACTTCCTAATTGGGAGACCACTCATGTCTATTCCAACGAAGCCCATCACCGCTACCAGACCCAATACATACGAGCTGCTGGAGAAGATAAGGCAGCACTTCTGGGAGAAATGGCGCCTGGAGTACATCTCTGAGCTGCAGCAGCGCACCAAATGGCGCACTGGACAACAAGGACTCACCAGCGGGGACGTGGTTATACTGAAGGAAGACAACCTACCGCCTTTACAATGGCGGCTAGGGCGCGTGTGTCGCCTCTATCCAGGGGCCGACGGCGTCAGTAGGGTAGCTGACGTCAGTACGTCAAGGGGCATTATACGAAGGGCTATCAATAAGCTATGTCTTTTGCCAACTTCAGAATCCAAAGATGACAACGAAGCAGAGAGGGCCGCTTCCAGGCTCCCTATCTCGTCTTCTTCTTGAAAGCTAAGGCTTTCAACGCCCCGGAGGATGTTCACGCATCATATGCGTGTACCAGCAGCGGAGGGGGACGCGCGGGTGGAAGGGTCACACAGCTGATCGAGACAATGGCCGCGCCACCGCCCTCCACCACTACTCGCCAACAGATGTGGTCATCAGCAGACGTACCACACAGTGCGATCTATTTTTAGAAGTATATTTGTAACTGAAATAATCTTAATAAAATCTAGTAAAATCCAAGCGAGTCAGATTTTATTCATATCCTCAACAATTGGCAAGACTTCAAACTTAGTATTTATTAATTTGTCTGTAGTTAAGTTACTAACAATAGTGTTTAAGTGCAAACCTGTTACTAACAATTTATGGATCTCATAGTTGTCCGAAATAAAATGATTTATTATTATTATATTCTTTATTCACTTTCTTTTCTTATTCTTTACATTTTTAAATATTTTATAAATTAAATTACAAAAAAAAAAAAACATTTAAAAATATAAAAAATAGAGGCCCACCGGTATCGGGAACAGGGTCCAAGCTACCGGCGGTCAGGGCTCCAGAGAGAGGAACCTCCTAACAATACGAGCCGTGTCCAGCAATACTGCTTTCTGGATCAGGCCCTTGACCCAGCCGCCTAACGAGAGCCTCCTAAGGTGTTGGTCGAGGCTCGTGGCTATTAAGCCATTGGCTGACACGACTATCGGTACAATGATCGCTGTATCCACTTCCCACATGTCGACAACCTCGCGAGCCAAGTCAAGATACTTGATTTGCTTATCTTTCTCGGCCTTCACGAGGTTTCCGTCATGCGGAACGGTAATGTCAACAATCATTGCACGCCTCTCGATTCGGTCCACCACCACTATATCAGGCTTATTGGCTACAATAGTCCTGTCAGTGATGATGGACCGATCCCAGTACAATGTGATATTGCCATTCTCGAGAACTGGGTCGGGCACATACCTGTAGTACGGCACCTCCGATGCCACAAGAGTGTATTTCAGAGCAAGTTGCTGATGGATAATCCTGGCTACAAGGTTGTGCCTATGCAAATATTCTTCGTTAGCTAGACGAGAACAACCAGAGATAATGTGGCGGATCGATTCACCCGGACGGTGACATGCCCGACAGATGTCAACCGTGCCATCCTTCACAATAAATCTCCGGTAGTTATTCGTCATGATAACTTCATCCATAATTGCACATACAAAACCTTCAGTTTCCCCAAAGAGGTCACCGAAACGCAGCCAGGCTACGGACGCTGACTGATCTACATCGGACCCATGAAGGGCCCGGAAAAAGCGTCCGTGAAGCTCCTTACTCTGCCATACCGCCCTGCGGTCGTTAGTGTCAAGCACTACAGGTTTGCGCCAGTTCTCATTCGCCAAGGAGAGCGGGGTGAGTCCCTTGTCCACTGCTACTACATCTCGATGCATACCCACGTCTGTGTTTAGAAAATATTCCCTGAGATTGCATATCTCGCGGTTGTGAAGGTTTTTGGCATTTAAAAAGCCTCGGCCTCCACACTTCCGCGGGATATACAATCTCATGACCGACGATCGTGGGTGATGCATTCGATTTGCAGTCAGCAATGTGCGGACCCGCCTATCCAGGGCGTCGAGTTCCGTTTGAGTCCATTTGAGTATGCCGAAAGAGTACATCAATACCGGCATGACCCAACCGTTGAAGGCGCGCACCTTGTTTCCGCCCGAAAGAAGGCTATTGAGTACCTTCTTCAGGCGGCCAAAGAAGCGTTCCCTCAACGATTGCTTCATGTCAGTAGTGCTGATACCTAACGCTTCCGACATACCCAAATACTTATAGGTTTCGTTTGGAGAGAGGGATCTCAGGCTTATGGAATCCGCGAGTTGAATTCCCACGGATTCCAAAATCTTCCCTCGCTTTACATGCATGACCGCACATTTGTCCACACCAAACTCCATCCTGATGGCGCTACTAAATGTTTCAGTTACCTTCAGTAGCTCCATCAACTGAAGATTGCTGGGGGCAAAGAGCTTCAGGTCATCCATGTAAAGGAGGTGAGATATAACCTGACCACCTCTCTTCAACCGATAGCCGAGGCCTGAATTCTCCAGCAGCATGCTTAGCGGATTCAGGGCCAGGCAAAACCAAAGTGGGCTCAAACTATCGCCCTGAAATATACCTCGCTCGATCCTTACAGGTTCGCTATTCCTCTGGATATTTCGACATCCTGGATAGCGAAGGACTGTGCTCCACTGCCCCATACACGATATCAGGAAGGTGCGTAGAGTTGTATCTATTTTATACAATTCTAGCACCCTCATGAGCCATGTATGAGGCACCGAGTCATAGGCCTTCTTATAATCTATCCAACATGTCGACAGATCCTTTCGGGAACGCCGAACCTGTTGGCTAATGGCCATATCTAAAAGGAGTAGCTCCTTAGTACCGCGGGACCCGTTCCTACATCCATTCTGAGAGACCGACATGATCGAGTTATCGTCGACGTGTTTATTAATTTTAACTCTCAAAATGGATGTAAGAACCTTATAGACCGTTGGTAAACATGTAATAGGTCTATAATTTTTGGGTTCCGCGGTGCTACCAGACTTGTGGAGCAGGTGGGTTATTCCTGTTGTAAGGAACTTGGGTAGCGAACCAGACTCTAAGGCTGCCTGGTACTGAGATGCCAAACGAGCGTGCGACCTTTGTAGCCACTTTACCCAGAAGTTGTGCAGCCCGTCCGGCCCTGGAGATTTCCAGTTTGGCAACGGACGGACTGCACGGGCTACATCTTGGGGGCTGATCGTGATAGCCCCCATTTCTTGTATTGCATCGCACGCTCGTTCGACCTCCCGAGTCCATTCACCTTCGGTGTGACTGACAAGGCACCGACCAGATGCAGCGCCAGAATGAACACATGGCATCATCATCCGGCAGGCGCGTATCAGTCACACCTTGGTTGGGTCGCTCCCAAGCCCGATAAACCCACCTTTCATTACTTTGGAATGTGCGATTCTGGGTGTATCGCTCCACTCTCCGCCTATACCTACGAATACGGTTTGCCCATGCAAACACTTTTTGTTTCAGGAAGTCGATGCGCTCTGTGACACGGGATATATAGTCTCGGGGGCTGACATCAGTCCCCGAAAATGCCCGTCTCACAAAGCGCATCACTCTTGGGCGATTATTGCCCTCCCTGAAACAAATTAGTTTGCCGATGAGTGCTCTGGCCCCACCAATACGACGTTCGATCCTGCACTGCCAAGCCGGTACGGCTGGTTTCGGTCGTGTAGCTCTGTCATCTACAAATTTGACGTGAGCTACACGACATGCCGCTACAGCCGCGCAGTACATGATTGAATGTGTATCAGTGAGGTCTTCGCAGTCATCAAAATAGTTTGACAACTGCGAATCCAGAACAGCCACCAGCGCCCTATTTTTGTTATGCATGGGCAAACGAGGTAATCGTGGCCTAAGTTCGGGTGGCATGTAGCGATACTCCCGAATAGCACACTCCAAAGCAATCCTCAACTCCTCATTGCACTGAGTACTTACGTTTGTAACCCTGTCACTACTCTCCTCGTCAGCGTGGTTGGACTGTGGTAGCACCACAGCCTGCGACGATGGGGCAGTGACACGGTTACCCATTTCCGTTCGGAGGCGATCAAGTACAGTATCATCCAACATACGATTACGCTGGATGACCCGCACCTGATCCGAAAGTCGTTGGGCTGAAACGTTGACGGCTGGCTCAAGCACCTGAAACAAAGAGAGCATCCGGACACGGTACGCGGTCAGGTTGTTTCCTCCCTCTGTAGCCCCAAAGTATGCGCGCATGACATTTTCGTTAATGGATTGCGTCCATTTCATGCGCTGCACACTCCCGCCGGGTGCTGGGACCCTATCAGAGACCGGTAAGCCTCGAGGTCCTAAGCGGTCCGGCGGCCGGCGTACTCCCCGTCGACGCGCAGGTGGTGGTGTCGTCGGCGGAGAAAAATACTCGTCGCTCGAGCTCGACGCAACTGCCACGGCCGGTGTCACAGCACTCACGGTGGGGCTGGTTGCCGGCAGCGGCGAGGCGGAGCTGGGCGACGAGGCCGGAGGTGGTAGGCGTGTGTTTTTGGTTCGGGCCTGGCTTCTTGTCAGCATTTCTGCTTAAGTTGACATTATGTTGTTTGCTTCATTTTGAAAAATTGTTACTGGGTTTGTTTGTTTCTTGTTTTTTTATACACATACGGGTAATACATTGTTGAAATTGTTTTTATTCGGATCTTATGTGGAAATTACAATGATTTCATAGCATTAAATTCATAAAAATAAGGAATGAAAAATTTTCAGTTGTCACGCTTGACAAGTCAGGCCACAGATAATAGATTTATTATTATTATTATTAATGTAGCATATGACACTCGCAGGGTTAAGACGAATCGATTGACGTATGAATCATCAAAATCAGCCAACGCGTTTGATCTCTGGAACGCCATATAGGAACAATAAATACATACATACATGCATACATACATAGACTGATAAACACAAATCACTCCTTCGGCAGTCGGGTAAATAGTCTTGTTGTTGCCCTTCTATCTTGGTTTTGTAAGATTGTTTTTAGGGTTCCGTAGCCAAATGGCAAAATACGGAACCCTTATAGATTCGTCATGTCTGTCTGTCTGTCTGTCTGTCTGTCTGTCTGTCTGTCTGTCTGTCTGTCTGTCTGTCTGTCCGTCCGTCCGTATGTCACAGCCACTTTATTCCGAAACTATAAGAACTATGCTGTTGAAACTTGGTAAGTAGATGGAGTCTGTGAACCGCATTAAGATTTTTACACAAAAATAAAAATAAAACAATAAATTTAGGGGGTTCCCATACTTGAAACTAAAACTAAAAATATTTTTTTTCATCAGACCCATACGTGTGGGGTATCTATGGATAGGTCTTCAAAAATGATATTGAGGTTTCTAATATCATTTATTTCTAAACTGAATAGTTTGCGCGAGAGACTCTGCCAAAGTGGTAAAATGTGTGTCCCCCCCCCCTGTAACTTCTAAAATAAGAGAATGATAAAACTAAAAAAAATATATGATGTACATTACTATGTAAACTACCAGCGAAAATTGGTTTGAACGAGATCTAGTAAGTAGTTTTTTTTTAATACGTCATAAATCGTAAACCGCAATTTACCAAGTACGGAACCCTTCGTGCGCGAGTCCGACTCGCACTTGGCCGGTTTTTTTATAGTGACTATTGTTGGGTTGCATTGTTACCAATTGTATAAGAAAATTAGTTATTGATTGTTTGATATTGACACTAACATTCTAAATTGATTCTGTTAAAGTAAATTGAATATTGAATTTCTATTGGGAAATCAACCTACCCAATTTTGTATTGATAATTTTATAAATTGAAATTTGGGGTGTGTAACGGACGTTTCCGGTGCCATAATTTTGTACTGAAAAGTAATTAAATAAATGTAACAGGGTTCAGTACTATTTCTTAAAATAGCTTGTTGTTCCTCTTACAGGCTTTATGATTTGATATTTAATATGGTACGGGAATTACTGTCAAGCTGTTGTTTTACTTGAACACATATAGTTGTCGGGTTAGGTTCAGAGATTAGGAGTGAAACTCAGATATGGCAATACACAAATTTATTTTAGTTGAACAATCAGTTATATTAACCTAGAAAATAGAGAGTTAAATCCAATTAATTAAATAACTAATAATGGCAGTGACATAGACGGTCACTGCCATTATTAGCGGTCACATAGGGCATTACTGGCTGTCAGGGACAGCGTTCCGTGTACACACCACAATAAGGATAGTACTACTTGTCGGAGACAATGTTCCACATCCAATTACTTGGCAGTACTAACTGTCGAGAGACAGTGGTCCGTGCAACAACACGCATCCGTTCGAAATGCGTTCCGACTGAATAATGCAGCTCCTTGTAAAGGTCACCAAATGGGGGGGTAAACGTCACAATATTTTACTCGATTTAAGTTCAAGTCTTTTAAGCCATATGATAGTGAATGATTTGTCCAAGATGCGTCCGGTGCACGTTCCACTAGCGCCATGTAGTCGCCGTCTCTCACAGCTGATAAATCATATGGCTGCCGTCATAGTATTAATTTAATTTGTTAAACATTTTGTAAATTAATTAATATTTATTAACCGTTGCTTGCATTTAAAATAATGAATGCCAATACATTTGCTTGTAAGATTAGAGTGGAATTGAGATAGGTCACCTCGGCGGCCTCGTTGATAAGTAGATCTGATAGATTGGAGGCTTTGTTGGCCCGATCTAGTGACCTCCCGACTCGTCAAGCCAAAGTAAATAAATATTATGCGGACTGTTTAGCGCTTTTGTCCACCAAGGACACTGAGTTAGCCGCTGCGGTTAAGGCAAAAGGTCACACAATTTTAGTTTCTTGGATGAGATTGTTGAGGCAACCGGTAAGTTGAGGGTTTCTGCACATGATATTTTGAAGGTGGAGACGAGGTCTCCCACCCATCTTACTTTGCTAGGACGGTTGCCTACATTAGACTTGCCACACTTTAGTGGAGATTTGGGTTGTTGGATTGCCTACTTCGACCTGTTCAACAGTTTGGTAGATGCTAGGGCAGACTTGTCGCATAGGCAAAAGCAGGACAATTTATTCTCCACTTTGAGAGGAGAGGCCCTAGGTTTAATAAGCCATTTAGCGGTTACGGATCAAAGTTACCCTATTGCCCGGAAGGTTTTGATTAAGCGCTACGCGAATGTGAGGCACATCCATCAGATTGCCACGCTACGAGTGGATTTGGTCAACCCACTGACAGTGGCCTTGAATGCTTTGAAGTGATTGGGTCTACCAATCGAGCAATGGTCTTTTGTTTTGCTTCACCTCATCTTGTCTAAATTGCTTTCCGATTTGAAGGTTCGGTTCGAGCAGAAGTATGGTGGGGATTTTGCCACATACCTCCCCCCTTTCGATGATTTGTTGAAGTTTTTGTATGAGGAATGTCGCCTTTTGGACAATTCTGGTGATGAAGGTCCCTTGCGGGCTCCAGAGTGGTCCTCTCCGGACTAGTGTCGTGTTGGTGCGCGCCTTTCCCCTCGTGGGATGGGTGAGCCACGACGCCATCCTCATAAATTTGTAGCGACTCAGGTTCGAAGTATACGTTGATTATATTGCAACACGGATGGCCATATGGTCACGTCCTGTCCGAAGTTCCTAGATAGGAACACAAAGTACCGACGTGGAATCGGCAACAGCCGCAAGTGGTGCTACACCCGTCTGCATGGTGGACAGCATTTGCATCGGGATTGCCAGAGGTCGGATACCACCGCGTGTTGTGTACGGACAAAAATGGTGTTGGTGGGCCTGATGATGCCGGATGCTCTCCCTTAGGCGGAGGAGTGCATCCCCACCAACCCCACGTGGATCCTCGATGGGGTACATCTCGCAAAGGTGGGGGCACCCCTCCACCCCTTCCTCAATTGAAGGAAGCGTCCGCTTTTCAGGACAACTACCAACCCCAGGGGAGTTATCAACAATACGGTAGTCGCCTCCCTCTTAGACCAGTCAAGACTATCTCTGGCTGGGCGGCTGTAGCAGAGTTGCTACAGCCGCCCAGCCAGACATAGTCTTTCTGCCAACTGTCGCTGTAATGATCTGGGGCTAGAAAGGTAAATCTTTATTAGTTAGTGCTCTTTTGGATTCGGGTTGTCAAGGCTGTCTTGTATCCTTTTGTTTAGTGAAAGGATTGGGTCTCCCACGTAGATTCCACCCTTCTACCATATGGGTGGTATTGAAGCGGTTGGTCAACGGGGAGAAACTAAAATTTGTGTTTCGCCTGTTCATTGTGGGCCAAGAGTCTTGGCCCAGGTCGTTGTTTTGAATGATATTATGGGCAGATAACCGCAGGTAACCATTAGCCCTGTAGTGGTGAAATTAACGTCGGACCTAACTTCTGCCGACCCGAAGTGGTTTGTACCCGGACCAGTATATGGGTGAGGATGTTTTGGGTTTGATTTTGTCCGGGACCAAGCGGGTTCTGCAGATGAATGGTTTAGTGGTAGTACCGACGGTTTTTGGTTTTGGCCTAACGGATTTCGTGTTGAAGGGCTCCGCGCCACGGATTGAAGACCAAGGACTGATAGTGAGATAGTCCTTTGTTGGCTTCGCACCTCAGCTCATACTTTGGAGGTTTTTGTAGTGAATGGAGTCTCACCGATTCGGAACTCTGAGACTGGACTGATCTGGATACATGTCCCAGGAGAATTGAGCCCCGCAGACTGCTCGTTGCGTGGTTGCGAGGCTCCTGTCCCTTCTGTTGGTGGGGACCAGACTGGTTGACGCATCGCAATTTGTCCTGGCCCCCGAATAGGTTCTCCTCTCCAGAACTTTTGCCAGCTCTGAGTATTGGAATTGTGTAAGCGCAGCCTACATACAATTTGGATTGTCTCTTTCGGACAAATGACGATGGTCTCTTTGTCGAAATTGTTAGGAGTTACCGCTTGGATCCGGCGTTTCATACGTAACGGACGGAGCCCGAATAATGAATTGATGTCCTCAGTTTTGTAGCCTCATGCACGACAAGAGTTACTGATGTTGTTGGTTCGTGCTGTACAAGCCGAGCACTTTGATCAGACTATTGAAGCCCTGAAGAGATGCTCAGCGTTGAGAGGCTCAATCGAATCGCTCGTCTTTATTCATTCTTAGACCAATCAGGTTTGCGCCGAGGCGGAGGACGACTTCGGAATTCGAATTTTCCTTATGGTGCTCGCTATCTTTTCTTGCTACTTATGGGCAGAGCGTTGGTGAAATTTTTGGTGTCCGATCGACACATTAATAAGGCACACGCCGGTTGCAACGCCCTCGTAGCCGTTTTGCAGCGTCAATTTTGGATTTTGCCAGCAAGACGTACTATTCGAGGCATCATTTTTAAATGTATGTAGTGCCATCGTTTGAAGGCTACTCTCACTCAACCCACCAATGGGTGATTTGCCCTGATTGAGTAACTGAGAGTAGGCCATTTGCTTTTGTAGGAACTGACTTTGCTGGTCCCTTCTTGGTGAAGACTTCTCAACTTCGTAATGCTTAGTCTGTCAAGGCCTATTTGTGTGTGTTCGTTTGTCTGGCCTCCAAGGCGGTTCACTTGGAACCTTGTAACTGCCCTCAGCTCAGATGCGTTCGTTGCAGCGCTATTTAGATTTGCTTTCCCACCAAGGACTACTATCTTTGATCTGTTCAGATAACGGTACTAATTATAAGCGCACTGATAGATATTTAAGCGAAATTTGTAACTATTCGATTGAGCCATCGTGCGCAGCTCAGAGTTGACGTGTGTTGAACTTTATAAGAATTTCGGTCTCTAAATTCTGTGATTGGCTGCGTGTTGTGACTTGTGATTCCTTGTCACTCTTTAAGTGTTTTAAAAGTGTTTAAAACACTTAAAGAGTGACAAGGAATCACAAGTAACGAAAATATCTAAGAATCAAAGATATCTGTTGTGCCGGTGACTTCTCAAGTGTTGTCCCAAAAGTGTGATTTGGTGGAATTGAACCGGCAACGCCTGCCTCGGCGGTCGGGGTGTGCCTCCGCTACGCTACCGTGCAAGTATCAGCCCGCGTAAAATTTCAATACTAACTGCGAGCGGCTTACGTCATCGCCTGTGCTACGACGGCGGTCCTTACCAGTGCTACGAGCGAGCGGCTAACGTCATCGCCAGTGCTACGACGGCGGCGCTTACCTTACCAGTGCTACGAGTTACGCACCTACGAGTTTCCTACTTCATATTGCTACGAGTCTCCCGTCGGCTACGCCGCTACTGCTAACAATACAACCCAATATTGACTGTTGGACTTGTGCTATTGTATTGGCTATAATGTCGATTACTCAGCGCTCTCCGCCCAAAGCACCGATTGTAAGTCTGAGCCACACTAAAACTCAATCAGAGCCTGACATTAACACCGCTGTCTCGATGAGTGGATTTGTAAACACCTCCCGCAACAAACGCCCGCGCAGTGCTAACTCGCCGCAAGGTGGTTCTGGCTTCCATTCTCCCCAATATAATGAACAGGACCTCAGCATATCTAAATCACTAGCGGAACAGGCTTCGTTAATGACCAAGCTTATAGCCGACGTTGCAGAAATACAGTCGCAAAACTTCGCCATCCAGGCAACAAACGCCGCAATTCAAAAATCTAACGAAGAGATAATTCAATCCATGAATTGCCTCAGCACGAAGTTCGAAGATATGAAAAAGGAGATAGAAGAGCAAAAAAAACTCGAGATGCACAGCAAAGACACATAGACCATTTAGAAAAAAAGATTATCGACCAACAACTCAAATCACGTTCATCAGTCGTCGAAATCCGTAATGTGCCTATCGCTGACACTGAAACCTGTGCCAGTCTTTCAAGGACAGTAGCCAAAATTTGCCAGGCCCTGGGCACTCCTATCAGTGACTCCAATATTCGAGATGTGTACCGCCTACCCGGAAAACCCTCTAATACCAACTCCCCGCGCCCTATAATGGCTGAATTTGTAGCCGTAAGTACTAAGCAAACTGTCATATCAGCAGTGCGATCATTCAATAAGGGCAGGTCTATAGACCAGAAATTTAACACATCTCACGTTGGAATGCCTGGCAAGCCACTACCTATTTATATCGCCGAGCAGTTGCCACCAAGTGCAAGGAAACTTTACCATCAAGCACGGCAGTTTGCTTCAAAGCACGCCTACAGATTCTGTTGGGTTTCCAATGGCGATATTTTCCTGAGAAAGCTGGAAGGGGACAAGCATATTCTGATTACCTCTGGTCAATCTCTTCAAGATCTCGAAACTAAATGACTATATTGCCCACTCAACCTTCTTGTTCATAACATATTGGGCAGTTTCCGACTTTTCCTAATCACAATTATCTTAACTTTACCCTTACATTTTAGATTTCCACTACTTCACCTAATAACAAACACAAACTTCTCTCAATATACACCGCCACAATTTTTCCTCATTGCATACTTAAAGTTCTATGTAATTATAAGGCTCCAACTCCGTACTCTTCTTTTCATCTTCAAGCCATTTTGCTTTAGTTGCCTGTCTGGCTGTTTATAATATTAATAAAAATGGCTAACATAAATCACATCATACAAGAAATCGATGCATCAGCGTGTATAGGTACCTCCTTCAACTGCCTACCTGAGGACTGTCCGCGGTACGTTGTCCCATCAACTCTTGGTAATTTAAACTTACTGCATGTAAGTTAAAATTAAGTATTATTAGTAGTTAGTATTAGTTAAGTTAAGTGTCAGTAAAAACTTTGACCATATCCAGCTTCTAATAAATCAAACAAAAATTACTTACGACGTCGTGATCCTTACTGAATGCTGGCTCAGTAAGGTACCTGTTTGCCGGTTTTGGACGGGTTTCAGGCTCACTCTACCATCTCTAATTGCAACCAAAATGACGGGATTGTTATATACACCAGATTAGGTTTGCAATGTACTGTGCGAGAACCAAAATTTGAAAGATGTGTAATGAATTTACTAAACAGCCGTGAACCGCGACAGCTGCGCACTGGAAACAGTGTCACTCGGCGCCCGTGATGAGCGACGCGTCGTTAGACAACATCACTCGGCGCCCGCCGGTGCGCGCGCGTCATCAGCACACATCTAATTAAATTCCTCCTATCTTGTGCCGCATGTCATGATGTCTGACACGTTAAGAAGATAGTAATTTCAGACTTAATTTTGACAGATTTTCGACATTGGATATTGTCACCGAAATTAAATTACGACTAGAGCTTTAACATTTTTTGAAGTATGAGAATTGGCCACGGCTACTCACGTGTTTTGCGTTTTCAGCTATTTGAGTAATTCGTTACTTAGTTTAGATGGGTTAGCGAAGCGGTGCGGTTGTGTGTTACCGTGAAATGATTAATGCTGTGCTCGCGAGTCCCGCGGAGGCTCGAGCGGCACAGATTTCCCCGCAGACTGCACTCACCCCCTCTCCGGGCGCACCCCGACACAACGCACAGATTGTTTTATGTTTAAACAAATAACAGGGAAATCAATTACCTCGACCATCTCACGCAACAAGCGAGGCGGGACACTCACTACTTGTTAATTTTTCCACTAAGTCGTGACCATTGCAGATTGACGTGTTTACTTTCTGATCACATCTGATCCGTGCCTCACTCACGCAGCCTCCCGCCACACGCTGGTAAAAGAAAACATCATGAGGCAATCTGGACTTATAGTGAGTTTATTATAAGATTGTGCTCCATTGGTGTAATTGCTGCAAGGTGTTCCAGTGCGAGGATAAACAAATAAAATAAATACTTAAAGGTTTTAATTTTATCGGCAACGAAGTCAAAGTATGTATTTTAGGGTTTAGAAAATTAAAAATGGATTTAAAAATAGATAGGCAATACATAGACAGTAACTAGATAGTTATAACTATTCAGGAGTGTGGTTAGACAGTTCTTTGCGTTGGAATAAAAAACACATCAACATGGTAGTGGAGAAAGTTGTCTCAATTTCTCTCAAAGGAGTCTCAATTTGCCGAAAGTCTCGGCCGGTACAGCATGGGGATTACACCCAAACATTTAAGATATATTTATATCAAGGACCTTATTCTTTTTAACCGACTTACCAAAAAGGAGGAGGTTCTATGTTCGACTTCTTGTATGTTTTTTTTTGTTTTTTTTTTTTATTTATGTTCACCGATACCTCCGCCAATTGTAAACCGATTTTGAAAATTCTTTTTATGTTTGAAGAACATGTTCCGAAATTGGTCCCATTTTAATTTGTTATAGATCTGATGAAGAACTTCGGCGATATACAACAGAACTCTTCAATAAATAACGGCAAATCATTCGGGATTGCTTCAATCGCATGTCTGTTTATTGTTTATACCATTTCATAACATAACATCACGCCAGTATACTGAAAGGGGTACGCAGAACTCTAATTTCACCGGTTATTCAAGTTTCATGTTTTTCGGGTAATCTGTCCTGGCGTAATAGGTACTTACTAAACAACTTGCCTATTAAGTAGGTAAAACTAAAAAGGGAAAAATAAAAAACTTTTTTGCAAAAAAATACTACCGACTTCCAAATGAAAAACTACAAAGTGAAAAATAACTTTATTTTTGGAAGTCGGTGTCCATATCGCAAATAATTGGTATCTCCGAAAGACACCGACTTCCAAAAATAAAGTTATTTTTCACTTTGTAGTTTTTCATTTGGAAGTCGGTAGTATTTTTTTGCAAAAAAGTTTTTTTTAATTTATATAGCGTTGATTAGAAGTCGCATAGACTATATCAGTTTTTTGTAAGACGTAAGTGCAAACTGTCTGTACGGGACGGACGTGATCGTTCGAGGCTGATAGGTGTAGCGGCACCGACGCCGCCACTTACGAACTAATGACATGACGTCACACAAATCCTGCATCGCGCAAGTAAAGTTTTCGGCGCGATTAGAACACATACAACAGTCCAACAACAACCGTTGGGCAGTTGCCCGGACCAGACACAACACCCGTCTGGTCGGATGATCCTCCCTTTTCTATGGAGGTTTGTGGGACTTTACACCCTGTTCCACATACCAGCTCAGGAGGTTGTAAGACGCCTTTTTTTTTTTTTGATAACGCTGGGAAAAAATGCATTACGCATACCCGCCCATTTGGGGAATGGGCGGGCTATGTGGGACTCCCCGGGCAAGCCCGGTATACCCACTAAAATAACCCAGCGCACTCCCGCATCGTCTTTATGGAGGAGGACTGGGCAACCGGCACAGCCTTTACGTCCAGTCCTCCGCCGACGACTGCCCACCTTTATGGCGAGCCCCGCACGCCCCTCCCTCAGTGGAGGGGCCCGGGAATGACCGTGAGTGCTTGGCCATTCCCACCTGACGAGGGTGGTGATTGTGCAATGCGGACGACAGGCGCCCCCGCGCCTGCCGCCCGCTAATCACCACCAGGAGGTGGGAGCAGGTGATCGTACAACCGCCCTCTCCAACCCCCACCGCTGCCCCCTTTTGCGACATGGCGTCCTCGCAAAGGAGGCAACCACCGCCCAGGCCCCCCCGCTCCCCAGCATGGTATTTTCCACACCGGAAAGCGAGAGGACCCGCCCGACAACTCCTCAGGGCATGGCGCAGCTACACCCCCGCTGGGCACACCTAGACGGTGTGCTGCGCCGTGACCTACACCGCACTGGACCTTAACGGTCCCCACCGTTGCAGCATCTGGCCCGCGAAGGCCAGACGCCGCCCTCCGCGTGTGCGGCGAAGCGTCGAAACCGACGCTCCGCCGCCTCCTCCTTCCACCGACTTGTCCCTGCCGACCATCCCACGTCAAAGGAGGGTCAGCAACGACAATTCTCTACCTCCCGCCGCACAATGGCGGCCCACCCTCGTGGGCCCACTTCCCGCCCCCGAGCCGCGGCCACCCCCACCCACAGGAGAGATTCCGGGCTGCAGAGCCAGGTGTAAAGCGGGCAAAGCCAGATGTAGAGCGGGCAAAGCCAGGTGCAGAGCGGGCAAAGCCAGGTGCAGAGCGGGCAAAGCCAGGTGCAGAGCGGGCAAAGCCCGGATGCAGAGCCGGGCAAAGCAGGGTGCAGAGCTGGTCAGTGCACTCGGGGAACTCAAACCGCACGAGTGCTGAGTGCAGAGCCAGGTGCAGAGCGGGCAGAGCCGGGCAATGCAGGGTGCAGAGCCGGGCAGTGCAGGGTGCAGAGCCGGGCAGTGCAGGGTGCAGAGCTGGGCAGTGCAGGGTGCAGAGCTGGGGTGCCCCGGGCATTCCCCCCTGCAGGGGAAGGCGGCCCGCCCAGAAGCCCGGAAGTGAGCCCCACCGCTGTCCTATCAAACCTAACCTACCCCACCCACCTCAACCTAATCAGGGGAACACCCAGAGCGACGCCAACCCCCTCTCCCCCCCGTCAGGTATTCGCTACCGCCATCAAGAACCCACGAATGGGAAGTTATTGACGGTGCCCAGGGTACACCAGCCCAGCGGGTTGCTCTTCCCCCCGGACGTATCCGAAAGAGACCAGCAACCAACTAGGCCAACGTGGAGGTTACCTGTCCCGCACCCCAGGTTGTAAGGCTCCTGCTCGAACGCGTTGACGCCCCTTGCACATATTGTTCAGTTGTCATCGGGCAAATATCAACCCTGGAGTCGCTTGAAGGCTGCCAAGTATGTTGAGGTGAAGGCGTGATGTCCAGATAAATGAAAGGCTTATATGTTCATGACCAGAAGCGACGTTTCTTCATGGTCCTCGTTACACAATGATGCGTGGAAATGACTTAGGTGAAATAATGGCTACAAATTGGACTATGCGCCTGCGCACTATCCTTCCTATTAACTCGACCGTAACGAGGACCTTGATTTTTCGTGCGCGCAGATTTTATTTACAAAAAAAATTGTCTACAGATGTTAGCTAGAAACCGACGGTAACTCCCCTTCCACTGGACCGATTTCGATGAAACTTCTAGTCTACGTCTACTGTACGTCTGAATAGGTCTCGAGAAGACCTTTCCTCCGGTCTTTGTTTCAGGTCCCTAGCCCCTACCTTCAGGGAGTTCTTGCAGGAAGAACACCAAAGAAAGGGAATTTCCGCCAGTTTAAGGGTTTACAATCTGTTTTCTACTAAAACTATACACCTTAGCACCAGGGCACCAGCAAAAGACTTGAAGCCCTCCTACTGGGCCGTCGACATATATAAGTGTTACAGCTATATTTATAACCTTCAGGCGTACAGCCGCGCAAAGGTGCGAAAAGTCAGATTATGTGCCCAATCTTAGCACATAAACTGAACCCGTACTCAAACTGGTGGGTGGATCCACACCTACCAGCCACCATCGGATAGCCCTCGCGATGGGCTATCCCATGATGGAATTCCGGTGGATACATCTCCAACCCTCGAAGTAGCATCCGCTCTGACATGTTTGTTTACATGAAAAAACTATGGAACCTCGCACCATGTCAAGTCGGTTAGCTCCCCAACCACCAGAGCTAGGCTCCTTCCGGAAGTGTGGTTGGCAAGCTGGAGAATTGGGCTGTCGAGTGGTACATACGCGCGATATGCGCACTAAAAGCTATATGAAAGCCCCTAAAACATGATTTTCATGTTACTAGAATTTTACATCAAAAATTTCTTATGCATTTTGCTATATAAACAAGCGACGCCATCTTACAGGTAATTGCGAACTAAACCGTCATGACGAGCGACCGTGTTTACGGAATATGAATTCTTGTTTCTTTCCGTAATAACACAATCAGTATGTATAATAATGCTTCTAATTTACTATTCTTAGACTATATAACCCTATTATACTGATAGACACATAAAATATTATTTTAGTGTCTTAAAAACACGAACGAAATTTCTTGTGCGCATTACTATACAAGACTTTTTCGCCTACCGACATCATTTAGTATGCGATGGCGCGCTGGGGCAAGCAGACGTGTGTCTGTTGATACTATTTTCTATATACATGAAACCATCTAATATGGTTGGTAACGCCTCGTCGCGAACACTGTCATTTCGACAAACTCAAAAAGATTCAAATGCAGGCTTTAAGAATTATAGGAGGTTTTATCTACTTTACATCTATACATGTAATGGAAAGTGAGCTGTCTGTAGTCCCACTGTGTTCACGGAGAAAATATTTGTCCTTAATATCTGTTTAAAACCTAAATCTATTGAAAATAATGTTACAAATAATTTATTACAGGAACTTCACACTCTTCGACAAAATAGCTAGGTACTGGAAAAATAAAAATATTCCACTGGTGGTTTCTTTATATAATGAAGTAAACGTATAAAATAAATCATTATCATATCCATTGCTAATGTTTACTCTGAGGACGTGGGCTAACTTTAATATACAAGAAGTAATAATGTGGGATTTAGATGTAGTAAAATTTCTTAAACAGCAATGATATTCAAATAAACAGATACGTTATACACTCACAAAACAATTGAAAAAAGTGTTCCGCGCAGCAGCGGCAGCACACATACACACTTTTCATTCATCTGACATTTCACTACAATGTCGAAAGGGATGGCTTGATAAAACAAACAAGAAAAAAAGAGACAGCTAGTGTTTGTCACTTGCGTGTGAATGTAAACAAACATTATTCTGACAACCAATGTTTTTTCTTTTTGTAACCTCCAAATATCAGAAAATTAGGAAAAAAAAATGAAATAAATTAGTAAATTGAGGTGTATTGCGTATTTACATATGGTATGAGATCCCTTCTGTTTTATGTAATTTGGTATTATAATTGGTACACTTTCTAAATACACACGATGGCATTTTTTTAATTTTGTTTTTTTTTCAACAAAGCGTAACGCTCTTCGCCATGCGTGACATAAACTAAAGACTAAATCATACAATTGTCTACTATTCGAGTCTTCACAATGCGCGCGCTTATAACATATCTGTTTATTTGAATATCATTGTTAAACAGTCTTATGACAGCACTTTTTTTTTTAATTGGAAGTTTTGAGAGAGTTACAATTAAAATACAATGATTGGTTTAATATATTTACAGATCGTAGGAAGAGTGCAGAAGGTCGCCTTTTAATAAGGGTTAAAGTATGAAATTGCCATTTTATTTTAATAGGTACTTCGAATTGACATATAACCTTCATGGTTAGACAAGAAAGATGGATACTCCGTAAATTCGAGTGATTTTTGAATAATAGTTCCGATGCGGAACTAACGCGGCAAAAACAGCTCGCAATATCAATGTTGCGTTTGGAGAGGGGACTGATAATCAACGTTGATTGATTGATTGATTTGACATTGATTTGACCACGTGGAAGACCGCCCACACAGGTGAATACCAATGAATTGAAAGAGATGGTTGAAGCCGATACGAGCCAAACTACCCAGGAAGTAGCGGCTTGGTTTAACGTTACCGATAGACCATTAGATATATATGAAACGTTGAGAAGTGCGAGACACAGAACTGAACTTAAAGGCATTAAATGTAGAAAAAAGTAATTTAAATCGAATATATTTGGTATCGGCGTTAAAATGGTTTATTCCCATCGACCACCCCCAAGTTGCACCCCGGTGGCCGATGGGAATGATTTAGTGAAATTTCCTACCTTCCTTTATTCCCATCTGCCACCGGGGTGGTGGATGGCACTAACTAGTGGCGTTTGCCGGTTTTTTCCCATCTGCCACCTTCATAAGTTTAGTCGGGTGGTTGATTCTCATGACCGTAAAACGGGGTGAATAGAAAAATATCAAGAAAGTTTTCAAGGTTCATATTTGACTATTTTTCCGTGATAAGCCGTGTTGCGCCATCATGGCGCACTGGGTACATGTACACGTGCATGTGCCCGGTGCGTCAGGTGAGCGCAACAGATACATGAATTGATTGTTTTGATACTAACATAGTTTGTAAGTATTGTGTACTAACAATATAAATAAAATGACGTGTCTAAGTGTACTACTAACATAATTTTTAAGTAATTTGTAATACTAACAAAACTATGGATCTTTGAGTCTGCAATAAAATATTTTTGTTTTTTTTTTTTAAATCGTCAAGTTTTTTTTTGTCTTATGTGCGGGTGAAATAAAAACAGAATTCTATGATATGGGGACAACACCTTGAGTCAGACTTCCAAAAACCAAAATTGAAATAGGTAGGGCAATGCAAGGCGCGCATTTAGTTAAAAATTTAGATGATATTATTAAGTTAACAGGGCCAGCACCAGTTGGATCCAAGTAACAAAGTAAACCACACATTACAGGTCACAGTATCAACATTCACTTTTATGTGACAAATGGCATGAGAATCGCCCACCACCCCGGTGACAGATGGGAATAAAGGAAGGTGGCAGATTTCACTAAATAAGTCCCATCGACCACCGGGGTGGCAAACGCCACTAGTTAGTGCCATCCGCCACCCCGGTGGCAGATGGGAATAAAGGCAGGTAGGAAATTTCACTAAATCATTCCCATCGGCCACCGGGGTGGCAACTGGGGGGTGGCCGATGGGAATAAACCGTTAAAATCTATAAAAAACTCCCGAACTGTATTAAGAATATCTTATCATTAAATATATTTAAATTAAAGCTTAAAGAATTTCTCATATTTAAGACGTATTATTCAAATAACGAATTTCTTAATGACCGAATTATTGACTAAAATTGGTTTTTGACTTATTTAATGTAAATTATATTATGACCGTATTAACTATGTCTATCTATGAATGTAGTATGACATGTTAAACTTATTTTCATTTTTTTGAATTACTTAATGTAAATTGTATGACTATAACAATTGTCAATTAATGAATGTAAAAGGTATCCTGAAAAAAAAATTACATGTTAAAGTTTTTATTTTTTTGACTTATGAAACGTAAATTGTATAACTGTAATAATCATGTATAATAATAATTGATGTAAAATGAGGTTGACTAAACAATCAATGCAATGGATAACAACCAATTAAATAGGCAATTTAGGAGTGTAATTGTATTACTATTAATTATTCTTAACATAGTTAATAATATTGACATACATATAAATATTGTACACCCCATGGGTATGTTACAGTGATACAAGAATACTGATTGTAAGAACTGCCTTTTCACCTGTGACAAACAATAAATAAATGAATTTGAATTTGAAAATCAATGTTGACTCATTTGCGTCAAATCAATAAAATAAAAAATATGAGAAATGGGTGCCTCATGATTTACCTGATCTGCAGGAAGCAACGCGTGATGAAACTTGTGTTCCCTTGTCGAATCGATACAGAAATGAAGGAATATTGGATCGAATTGTGACATGTGATGAAAGGTGTATTCTTTACGATAACCGTAAACGAAAAACGCCGCAACAGTGTCCTAAAGCAAAGTTTACCGATAAAAAGGTAATGGTAACAGTTTGGTGGTCTTGGCATGGTGTTATTCACTATAGCTTTGTCCGATCTGGTCAAGCAATAACGGCAGATGTCTAATTGTCTACTGTGCCGAACTCCGAACAATGATAGAAAAAAACATTTCTGCAAAAAAATACTACCGATTTTAGAATAAAATCTTTATAAAATCAAAATTTAGTCTTTTGAAAAAAAAATACGACAAAAATGTTCGTTATTAAATTGTCTATCCATTAGTGTTAGTACAAAAAATAATTAATGAACATTTTACGAGGAGATGCATGCTATCAATAATTATTTCTCATTTTTATGGTTTTGTTGGAAGAAGATTAGTGAAACATATACCTTTAAAAAAAAGTACGACTACTATTTTAGAATCAATAATATGTAAAAAATTTATGTATTTTTATTAGTTGATCATTCTTTTTAAATAACGAGTAGACAGCTCCTAAAAACAGCATGAAAAACGGCTAGCGCGGCGTTTTGCTTGGGGTACCGCCTTAACTAAATCACATAAGAAATTTATCTATAGCAAATTTTAAACAATACATGTGGTGCATTATTATTATTGTGAATTCATCCAGAGTTAGTACCTAGGCCACCTATATGTGGTGAAATTAATTGTTTTAAAATAGATAGGAATGTAACCGTTATGGCATTGGAACGTATTGCGATCTCTGAAACGTTGTCTTATTATTTCACTTGTTGTTTACATAACAGTATTGTTATTTGTGCAGACAGCAAAAGTTCTTTACAACATTTAGCTCGATGCGCCTCCGGTCAAAGAGGTGAAAGTAAGTGCACTGGCGGAGTTTTTAGTGGGTGCAAGCCCTACATAACCACTTCGTCTCCCCGGACGGCGCGGTATGCGTTAGGCATATTCTTCGCTGAATAAAACAAAAAAGGCCCGTTCCATAGACTTATGTCTCATCCAAATGATGATGAAGCGAAGAGTCTGTTCCAGTTCATGGGCCAAATCTGATATATATTATTTATCAAGTGTATATTTCCCCCGCCCGCTCATCTCCGTTGCTTCGTACTAGGCCAGTTTTTGTTCTTCTTATGATTATAAAATTACTACCGAAGTACTTAACACTTATTTAGAAGATTGATTCTTAGAAATTTTTAAAGATTTTTAAAATACTTATTTAGAAGACTGATTCTCAATATAAAAGATTTTTAAATGTTAATTACATAGAGGCTGACTTTGTAAGTTTGTTAAAATTTTAATAAAAGGATTATTTGATTTGTTTATTTCTTAACCTTATTGAATAAAAGCGAAATAGAAAATAGCTATTTAGTAATAAAAGTGATAAGAGTAATAATTTGTCATAAAAAGTTCAAACTTTAGTAATAATTTTAAAATATCATAGTAGGGACAAACATTTTCAATTTTTTTGATATACAGTAATTTATCTGGAATAATTTACTTTTATAGGATAAGAAGATGTTACATATTTAAATGTCATTTTGTATTAAAATACTGTAACATTTTTTGTGGTCATTCACTATTTTTGGATTAAACAATCATAATTTGGAGATGGTTGCTTTAAGTAGATCAAGTTGTAATGTTTTTGGTTCTAATTTCACGCTTAAATGGGGATTCAATTTTGGTGATCATATACTAATTATGGCAATATAAAGTGATTTGTTACCGTTACATTTTACTAGATCTTTTATTTTTATTTTTTTGATTTGGACATCATCCAATGACTTCTCCCGCTCTGGGTGAAGTTGGAGAGCGTGTCAGTCTTTTACTGACTAAAACCCACCTGTGTTCCTTCAGTTGCTTGTGGGGCCGCGGAGGTTAGTTAAACAAAAGCCGAATTAAATTGCCGCGGCAGATATTACCGTCTAACACACGGAATTAACTTCCAATTTCAATTCCTTGAAATAAATGACTCGACTTCATATGGGTGCTTCGACGGTTGGGAGCGAGTGCTTCGCCGTAGTTGGTAGGTGCTACGACAGGTAGGCCGCGGGTGCTACGCAATAGTTGATGGGTACTACGACAAGTTGGCCGCGAGTATTACGCCATACTTGATGAGTGCTACGCCAGGTTGGCTGCACGTCCTACTCCGTAGTTGATGGGTACTACGACAAGTTGGCCGCGAGTATTACGCCATACTTGATGAGTGCTACGCCAGGTTGGCTGCACGTCCTACTCCGTAGTTGATGGGTGCTTCGACGGTTAGTTGTGAGTGCCACGCCATCCTTGATTGAAGAATGCTAAGACGTTTGGCCGCGATTGCTACCGTACGTAAACAGTTGGTAATCAATTTCTCCAGGGTTACAGTTTACTCTATCTTTAATCTTTGAGAAGGCTGATGTTGCTAGAAGATGTCAGTTTGCGTTTTCAATTCACTCTGATATTTCAACATTAGAATATCCGAGTTGTGGCAGCAAAATACAATGCAGGAGTCAAAGATCGAAATCGATATGAAGGGCATTTGTTTTGTCACGCAGGGTGTTGCGGACACGGCCAGTGCTACGCCGTTGTAGCGGCCGGCGGGCGCAGGCTCCGCCGGGCAGTGCCGCGCGGCGTGCCGAGCTCGCGTGACGTCACACGCCCCGCCCGCCCTCCACGCCTCGCACTTCTCACCCTCCCCCTCCTCCCCCGACCAGCACCTCGCACGCCGCGGACACCCGCCCCGCACTTCGGCGTTACAGTCGATAAGAGCACACGCTAGTACAGGAGCTGACTCCAATTTTATTAGTTGTTCTAATGCCTTACTTAAGGTGCATGAATCCCCGATTTCCATATTAATTATTTGAAGTTGAGGACTCGTTGAGGATAATTGTCTAATTTTGTATGGTTATAAGTATGTGTTACTTTTAGATAATTTTGTTACGATGGGATTTAATAGATGTTATGATGGATAGATGTTAACATATACGTGGGCAGCCAGAGAACTACTTTAATGATTTCGTGTAAACTCACGAGACGGTTGCACGCGTGTTTGCGATCATTTAAACCGAGGCATATCCAGTTTAGTCGGAGACAATGTATTTGTCGTAGTTAGATCGTTTGGTATTTTCATGAAATGGGCGACCATATCATTGAATGTTGAACGTTTGACATACATACATACATACATAAACTCACGCCTTTTTCCCATGGGGGTAGGCAGAAACTACAGAACGCCACCTGCTACGATCCTTACATACTTCTTTTGCTTCACACACATTCATACATCTAGTCATACACACACGCCGGTTATGGGTACTGCGCACTTGGCCTTTCTGAAGAACATCACCTATAAGGTCTATATATGTCTTTCTAGGGCGTCCCCTCCCGGCGTTTCCTTCCACGTCTGCCTTGTAAATACCTTTCGTTAGTCGCCTTTCATTCATCCTCTCAACATGGCCAAACCATCTTAGCATACTCTTTTCAATTTTGGTCACTACATCTTCTTTTAAACCACAACGTTGTCTTATTACCTCATTCCTCAATCTATCATTTATAGTTACACCACACATACTCCGCAAGGAGCGCATTTCTACTGCATTAATCCTACTTTCATGTCTTTTTAGCCATACCCAACCTTCACTTCCATACATAAGTGTAGGCACCAGCACGCTGTTGTGAACGGCAAGTCGAGCTTCCGGAGACATCGACTTGCTGGTCACAACTGCATGTATAGCACCATTCACTTTATTCTCTGCATTCACTCTCCTTTCCACATCCTCTTCAATCTTTCCATCCCTTGTGAACATACTTCCCAGATATACAAACTCGTTCACTTGCTCCACACTCTTATCATTTATTTTCACTTCACACTTCGATACATCGTCTTCTCTTTCAAAAACCATTACCTTAGTCTTGTACACATTTATACTCATCCCTTTTAACTTAAAAGCTTCATTCATCACAGTCACCATGTCTTGCAACTGTTCGGCTGACGATGCTAGTAGAACTTGATCATCTGCATAGAGAAGGCATTTGACAGGCAACTCATTCATCCTCAATCCGCACTCATGCTCTTTCAAACCTATCAGACAACTATCCATGTACAAGTTGAACAGCCACGGTGACGCAACACAGCCCTGTCTAACACCCCTTGAGATGGTAAACCAGTCCATATACGCCCCATTAATCCTAACACAAGCACTGGAATCCCTATATAGAGATTTCAGTGCCCGTACCAAGCGCCGGTCCACACCGTACCCGGATAGCGTCGACCACAGTTCATCCCTCCACACACTGTCATAGGCCTTCTCCAAGTCCACGAAAGCACAGTAGACTTTTTTGTGCTTTGCCAGATGTTTTTCAGCTATGCTTCTCAAGGAGAAGATCTGATCCATACAGCCCATTCCCTCTCTAAATCCTGCTTGCACGTCCCATAATTGTTCATTCGTCACTTTTACCACTCTATTTATTAAAACTTTCGCATATAATTTGCCGACAACACTCAAAAGACTAATGCCGCGGTAGTTTTTACACTCCTGCTGTGAGCCTTTTCCCTTATATAGTGGTACGATTACAGCCTTGCACCAGTCATCCGGCACGCGGCCATATCTCCAACACATATGAAAGAGCCGGCACAACAGGCTTGCTACCACCCCGTCACCGCCCTTCAGCATTTCAACAGATACTCGGTCATACCCTGCAGCTTTACCAATCTTCATCCCACTCAGTGCTTTTATAATCTCATCCATTCCTGTTTCATTCTTTTGCTCTTCATCCGAGTTTGGGTCTTGACAACTGGCCTCTGCCCAGTTACCCACTCCTTGCACACTATCCTTACAACTAAATAAACTTTCAAAATATCCCTTCCAACGTTCCAAGACCTTACATTCTTCACTCAGTTAGCACCCATCTTCTGCTCTTATTCCATTCATGCTCGATGTTTTCGTCACTCCGCGAGCCAATCTTACCTGTTTCCGGAACAGCTTAACATTGGCCCTGAAGTTATCGGAGAACTTACTGGTATATTTTTCTTCATTTTCATCCTTCTTCATTTTTACCACCTCTTTGATCATCCGTCACGTTTGTTGCCTCATTCACTCTATTTTGGGCCTTACAGGCTAACACATTAAGCCAAGCCTCTTTCTTCTCCTTCACTACCTCTTTTACTTCATCATCTACCCAAGTATCATTCGTTCTACTACCACGTTTCCTCTTCGCTATACCACATAACTTTGCGGCTACGTTTACCATACTACTTTCCACTATTTCCCACACATCCTCTAAACTGAGATCATTCATATCATCAAATATCTTATCCGTCTTCTGTTTTACTTGCTTCTTATATTCCTCCTTTACTTTTAGTTCTTGTAATCTTTCTACTTTTATTCTTTCTAACGCGGTCACAGGAACTTGAACTCGATGACGCCAATGCTTGAACAGACCAGCCACCCGACACATAACCAGATAGTGATCAGTCCCCACATTAGCACCCCGATAGGCTCTTGTATCTGCAACTTTGCTCTTCAATATTTCATCTACAATAACAAAATCAATCATACTTCTACTGTCTTGCCTTTCCCACGTATACCTATGGATCTTTCTATCATCAAACATAGTGTTCATTACACACAGGCCCTTCTCTACACATACTTCTAGTAAATTCCTCCCATTCTTATTCACTCTATTGTCCCCGAATGCCCCTAATACTCTTTCGAACCCATTCCTCTTCACACCAACCCAACTATTAAAGTCGCCGAGCATAACAATCTTCTCGTTAGACCTACATTCATTCACTATATCTCCTAGACTTCTTCTCTCTCAGAAAGTGAGCATCCCATATCGGGTGCATACACGCACAAAATAAAAATAGGGTGTAGGCCCACCTTAATTCTCACCCAAAGAATCCTAGGGCTCACACAAGCGTAATCTTTGACACACCTCATCATCCGCTCTGAGAGGATAACCCCCACACCCTGACAGGCCCTCTGTGTCTCTTGAACACCGGACCAGATAGCGGTCAGGGACCCGTGTTTAGACATATCCACTCCCTTTCTTTTTGTCTCATTCACACATAACACATCTATCCTTTTGTCCTTCACTATTTCACATATTTCATCCATCTTATCTATCATCCCTCCCTGCACATTCAGCGTAGCTAAGCGACACTCCGCAGCTCGCTTTTCGCCCCATGAGAACAATTGACGTGGTGTGTGGCGAGCATCACCGCCGTCTCCGAGTAGATTATTTAGACTCATTTTGTTCCCACGAATAGCAAGGGAAACTATGTCCACGCTCTACAGAGCCCCGCTTGTAGAGGTAAGGCTGGATAGTGCCTGGGGGCGCCCGGTCCCAGACAGCAGGCTGATAACCTGTTGTGGACATTTTAACACAAGTTTGAGACGATGTTGTTAATACGAAGAAATATGGCACTCGTAAACAATTAGTTTGCTGAAAAAGTAGGTGTAAAATAATTTGATGATTGATAAAGAAAGTTCATCGAAATGTAGTGACTACTTCGGTACTATTTTTTTTACTAGCTGCACTTTTTTGAGAACCCTACAGTAATGATATGACCAAACATCTATGAACAAATCGTGAAGCATTGAAAATTATAAATAATATGGCCAGCTACATTGAATTGACCAATTCTACGATCTGGTTGCTCCAATCTGCTTGTATCTGTCTTTTTTAGTTTCAATAGGCAACCACATGTTGTCCAACAACAGTTCATAATATCTGTGTAAACTGTCAGAGTGAGATTACCTAGTCGGAAACCGTGAGCTCGGCTCCCGACCTGGAAGTGTGAGTCCCTCACAGCGCGGGTTCCCGCGCGCGCTCGCGTCCAGTCGCCGCTCGCCCGCCGCCGAGCGCACCCGAGTAGCGTGTCTTTCTTCACGACCGCAGTCGACTCCTTCCAAGCGCCGCGAGTGCCGTGCCAGTGTGTGTGTGAGCGCGCGGTGCGTTACGGACGGCGTGCGGCGCCACCACCTGCCGTTGTCCCGGCCGTCCTCGCGCTCCGCCGAGCACTGGATGCTGCGACCGACCATCCGGACGATGCATGTGTACGTGACTTGTTTCAGTAGCACAGCAACCACGAAACTCTACACCCATCGTAAATTGGCTCTCGATCATCCTTAAATCTAAGTACAAACGGCAGATCATGTCTTACAAAATAATTTCAAAATCGTCTGTAAAAACGAAGATCAAATGCACTAAAACTCTGGTTTTCTACTAAAATGCGCGACGTCGATTAGCTCGACGCTGTTCTGTGGTAGTTTGGCGAGCTGGTGTGTGGAGTGCGGTGTGTGAGTGTGGTGCACGTGAGGCGTGTTGACACAACATGTGAGTGTCGTGCAGCCCAACAGCTCACTCCTCATTCAAAAGCGTTCTGTACTGGCTGAGACAGACTTTCAGTACTACAGCCGCTAGGTGGATCTCATTGTCTGTTTCCGTGTCCTGCGCTGTGCCCAACTAAGTCTTTTCTTCTTTCTATGCATACTAACAGTCTTGTGTTGTTCATAATGTTCATAATAAAAATATTAATGTCTTGGTTCGAGAAGGCATTAATATTGTTGTCCGAAATAGGGTCGTTAGATGGTGACGATCGCTTAGCGGTGAACTTATAGGCTCGGCGGCAATTCAGCTAAACTTGCAAAAGTTTAAATCGTTCTAGGTCGTTTCATAAATCAAATTAAGCACAATTGAGTTGACATCCCGAGCGGGCTACGTTACGGCTGCGCTGCGGCTGCTTTGCGGCGTTGATGCCGTGACTTGACCGTGCTTGTGAATCGTCTTCATTATCGGTGACATTTTTAACTAACGACTCAAAAAATCTGTTATGGCTACAACAAAAGCCACTTATTTCATTAATTTATACGTTCGTGTTTAGTGCACAAACTACAACCAAACAAAATAATCATTATTTATTTATTAAAACTTCATTTAAAAAGGCAAACGATGAACGCATACCATGGTTGAGCGCTTGAACCTGTCCTTGAAGGCAGTCTCCGAATAGGGAGATGCGAATCTGGTCAGTTTAATTACTACTAAGACCCAGACGTGTTTTCTCTCGCTAAAAAGAGCCAGTTCCACCCGGCTCCATCTTTCCGTAACGGACGCTCAATTTTGGTCCATTTATAGAGGCAATGGCACAGCTGGCTGCGAAAAAAGGTGAGACGGTACTTCATGCCTGAACAGTTGCTCAACTTGTATAAAGCCCTAATACAGTCATCCATGGAGCTCTATAACCTAGGGATAGCTGCAACCTAGGGGTCTTAAAGTCAAGAGTGCTTCACCGCCGACCGCCATCGCTTACGATCAGGCGAGATAGTGGTCAAACGCGAGCCTATCATAAAATTAAATAAAAAAGAACTAATCTTTATAAGATAACTAGCTTTTACCAGTGGCTTCGCCCACGTGCCAAGTGTTTATTATCCTAAGGGAACACTATACCAGGATAAAAATTCTATGTGCTATTCCAAACTATAATATAACTATAACCGCACCGTTTGTATGTCCAATTCATACGCTGTCTCAACAATTAAGCTCTGGAACGCGCTACCCTTTGGCATTAAAAAGGTCCACTATTTGAGTCAGACAAAATAGCTCTCATCTAGAGACAGAAGTCTAGTCATAATAATTATTAATAGGTTTCTCGTTTTTTTATTGGTATTTATTAGTCTATTTTATTTTTATATGTGTATTATTAATATATATGTAAGTATATACATTTTCGTATACAAGTTGTTTTTTTAATATTATTTTGTACCCGTTCACAACGTTGTCCTTTTTGACCCAAAGGTTGACTGGTAGAGAATGCCTTGTGGCATTAAGCCCGCCTATGTACCACTATTGTACATGAAGTTTAAATAAATAAATAAATAATCTATCTCTGTGCCAAATTTCATCCAAATCTGTTCAGCCGTTCTTGTGTGATTGAGTAACAAACATACTGAATGTATGTTTGGTAACATATGAATTGTTGTGTATTCTTGTAGATGGAAACACCTGGGACATTGTGAAAACAAATGCGGAGATGGCCATGGTTGAAGTTATGGGGTGGCTAAACTCGAACCTTCTTACTCTAAATCTACAAAAAACGACGTATATTCCTTTTGCTATAAGACGTAACGCTAAACCATCTCCATCTTTTGGTATCACTGCTCATTCCTGCACAAATCCACCCACCCACTGCACTTGTCCTCCTCTTGCAAGATCCGAAAGTGTTAAATACCTTGGAGTACGGATAGACGACGGACTGAGATGGGACCAACAAATCGACACCGTCACCACCAGAACATTACGTCTCATACATATATTTAAGTCTCTCAGAGTATCCGCCAACCAAAAAGTCCTTAAGATGGTGTACCAGGCACTATGCCAATCAATTATTGGGTATTGTATAGTAGCGTGGGGCGGGGCCGCAAAAACTAACTTTCTGAGGGTGGAGAGAGCACAGAGAGCTATACTTAAAGTCATGATGAAAAAGCCCTACAGGTATCCTACGACTGAACTGTTCTCTGAATGTAAAGTACTTACGGTTCGTCAGCTTTATGTGCTAAAATCCACCCTTAGAAAGCATGCCGACCTCCCACCCCCTATTCCAAATAAGCGCACGTACCTTCCACCAAGTATCCAACACAAGACCTCTTTCGCTAAACATCAATATTATATCCTAAGTACTCATATTTATATAAACATTAACAAACACCTCAATATTATAAATCTAAACTCACATGCACTAAAGTCTTAAGTAACAGAATGGCTGCTCCTTAAAGATTACTCTTACACGGAGTCTTTACTTACCTATCTTGTGTAAAACACCCATACACAAACCTTCTTACCATCAACACTCGCACACACGCACAGCACTCATACACACAAACACACACGCTTATACCTACATACAATTTTAGTTTTGTATTCCATACAGTAGAATGACACAGTCCACTTGAGATAAGTTTTTTGTTGATCATCGTAAACCTTGACCGTAAACTAAACTACCTCTTAAAATACAGGTATACCCTAGTTTAAGAGGTAGAGTATTATTGTACAGAATTTGCAACATAAACTATAAAATTATTGTAAGACTAAAAGCTTATGTTTATACCAAATATCAAACTGTATGTGTGTGTATATGTTGTGTTCACATTCACACACACACATCCATCCAAACTTTCACATTTCTAATATTAGGAACATAAATAATTTACCTTCATTTAATTTTGAATGAAGCTAAATTATAAAACTAATACTGATTTAAAATATGCTTTGATTTTTTATTTTCATAAAACGAGTTCATACACTTCCGCACCCGTTTCTGTTTCCGTTTCCGCCAAAATTTACTTTGTATTTGTACCATTCCCCCTCTAAAAAGCTTATTTTATTCACTGAAAACAGTGAATAAAAGCACATATAAACACTGTTTTGGTGATTGAATTTGGAACACACCAATGTATCAACCTCTATGTCAATGCTACACAACTTCCTTGCGCAAAAAAATACTCGATACAAACTTCTTGTGCAGAGAATACTCGACTTTCAAACTCCTTCTTCGATTTTAATTTTCAGTTTGTCTTGTATTAGGATTTTAATAATGATTTTGATTGTAGTCTAGGATATATGTTGAATACTGATAAGGAAGGTTTACAGAGCGAAAACACATGGAATATCGTTAAGCATATTGTAATAGGAAAGTATAAGATCAAGATATCCCTCAAAGTGTCAATTTCCAGACTCAATAGAAATTACCATTGTTTTAATCTGATTCGGAAATATGGACAGTTGAGCTGCTAAAGCACTTGTTAGTAATTCGTGTCTTACGCGAGGTAAAGGTTTGGTGAGGACATCTGCCAGCATCTTATCCGTTGACCAATATTCCAACGTTATGTTTTTACTGTCACGTAGCACATTCCTTATAAAGATATGTCTAATGTCAATACCCAAATTCAGATTAACAAAAACTAGCAAGTCTTTTTATATAAACAGTATACGCTTTTATAACAAGTTGCCAAAGTCAGTTATAGAACTGACCGATGGAAAGTTCAAAAACTACATCAAACGTGTCCTTGTTAAAAAAGCATATTATAAAATCAAGGACTATGTTGAAGATAGAAATTTTGGCTTTAGCTCCTTCTGCGCATGCGGCTTCCCTGGTAACTCATAAACGGCACAAATATGTGGTTGTCTATAACTATTCTCAATCTCATTAATTCGTTGTTTTTTTTCCTTCTTTTGATTATTCATTTTACAATGGTTTTCAATCATCTTCATAGCCCTTTGCTAAGAATAGTTACAGCACTGATAACAATATTTGTGCCACATGTTAGATTTAGTCTTTTTTTTTTTTTTTTTTTTACTTTTGTATAGATTCCTTTACCGATTATTTTGTAAATGTATGAACATTGTAGGCCTTCTAGATGCTTGTTAACTTTTTAACTCGTTTTATTTTCTTTTGTTTAAATAATATGTAATCTTTTTTTTTTTATATCTAAGTACTAATGCTGTAACAAGGAAATATTGTAAAACCAAACCATTTTTTTAAAAGAGTAACCATGGAGTTTCTTGCCGGTTCTTCTCCATAGGAAACGACCAACACGAACCGTGCACATTGTCGACGTTTTATAAGTGCCCATGTAGGCCTATATGAAATAAAAAAAAAATGATTTTGATTTTGATTTTGATTTTGAATGTGCTTACTTTTTGCATGATATATGCCATGATCCTCAGCAAGGTAAATAGCACTTAAATTATCAGCATGCCTTTTACCTTACAGAGTTTATGTAAACCTAGTTCTTTCAACAGGCTATTCAAATACATAGCTTCTTTCATAGCTTCTGCCAAACTTACAAACTCAGCCTCACAAGTAGAAGTCGCAACGATGCGTTGCTTGTGTGAAGACCATGATATGCTTGTTCCACCTAGAACGAATAAATAACCCATAAAGGATCGCCTATCGATAACGCAGTTGCCCCAATCTGCATCTGCAAACCCTTGTATGCATAACCCTGTCGGATTAAACGCCAAACCGTGAGTTATCGTACCTTTTAAGTATCGCTTCGCAGCCCTCCAATGAGTTTCCTGCGGGTTTTCTGCAAACTGCGCAAGTTTTGCCGTAGCGTTAGCGATATCAGGTCTTGTCGCTACACTTAAATACATGAGCGCTCCAATTATTTATCTATGAAAATATTTCCCTTTAGTTACTTCTTTTTTACTAATAACAGGATAACAAATTTCCATTGGAGTCCGAATAGGATTGCAACTATCCATAGCAAATTTCTTCTAAATATCTTTTATGTACTTCTCTTGTGATAAGAAATATTCATTGTCATTTTTCTTAATATCTATCCCGAGACAGAAGGTTGCTTGGCCAAAGTCTTTGAGCTCAAACTTCCTCGCCAATTCCTGCTTGAATTTATCTATAAACATTCTATTTTGCGTTGAGATCAATATGTCATCCACGTATATTACGACAGAAAGATCTGATCCACCTTTATTACGCTTATGATACAAACAAGGTTCATTTATCGTAGATTTTAATCCCATTTCTCTCAGCTTCTCGTCCAGTTTTATATTCCACTGTCGTCCAGCTTGTTTGAGACCATACAGAGATTTCTTTAGACGACAGGTGTCACCACCTGCTTTCATATTTTCAAGCATTTTTGCTGATTTTTACCTACTGCAGAATTAACGCCATCTGCATTTTTTAGTTTCTCTAAACCTTCTTTCAGCAGCTCTGGGATCCCCATATAATTATCTTCATTAGATTACCGTTTAAATTGGCGGTATTTATATATATCTGGTTAATGTCCATGCCCATTTCGACAGCTAAGGTGACCAACAAACGAACACTTGCAAATCTCGCAACTGGGGTGAATGTATTATTTTAATCTAGGCCATGTTTCTGACTGTATCCTTTAGCTACCAGTCTGGCCTTCTTTTTCTCAGTATTGTCAACATTTAGCTTTGTCGTCAGCACGTATCGACAACCCACGATATTGCGATCTGAAGGTTTCTTTACAATTTCCCACGTGTCGTTATTTTCTAGATTTCTTATTTCTGAATGAATCTCTTCTTCCCATTTGTTCTTTTCGTCAGATGACAAAGCTTCCTTTAACGTGATTTCAATAGCTCCTGCAAAATCATCAGTAGCAACGTATTCTTCCGTTGATGAATCATTGTCGCTACTCTCTCTTATCTCAAACATGTTATAGATTTTACGAGGGCGGCCAACTTGTCCTCTCTGAATCCTTGACCTTCCAAGACGTATTTTAAAAATAATGTTTCTATAACTAATACGGAGTTCCACAAGGAAGCATTCTAGGACCACTTTTCACACTGTACATTAATGACATTCCAATGGCAATCAAACACCCGATTGCACTATTTGCGGATGACAGTACAATTACAATACCGTGTAATCAAAAAGAGTTTTATAAAGAAGATATAAACAAAACATTAAACGAAACTATAGGATGGTTAGACAATAACAATTTAAAAATTAATTTAAATAAGACTATGTTAATGCATTTAAGCCAACGCGCAATGACTCTTCCCAATTTTGACATAACATACAATAATATAACAATTGACGCAGTGAATACAACTAAGTTTCTAGGATTGACTATAGATAGGAATTTAAACTGGAAGGCGCACATAGAGGCCCTGACTAAAAGAATAAGCAGTAATGCGTACGCTTTGTACATTCTTTCACGGACGGTTAACATAGATGCACGAATAACCGCGTACTACGGGCTAACGGAATCAATTCTTAGGTATGGGGTTATCTTTTGGGGAAACTCTACTAATAGGGAATTTGCTTTCAAAGCACAAAAGAGATGCCTTAGAGCTATGTTTAATTTAAAAACCACCGATAGTTGTAAGCCCTATTTCATACGATATGAACTATTAACATTGGCATCCCTTTATATTTTAGAAACGATAATGTTTGTTAGGACGAATAATCACTTATTTCCCCGAATGGCGGATAAATTTCCTAGAAACAGGCGTGATCAGAGTCAAGTCTGTCTACATAGAAGTAGGACGGCACTTATGCGCAAAAGTGTCTTCTGCATGGCTCCTACTATTTATAATAAGTTACCCAAAAGTTGGAGGGAGCTAAATAACGTCAAATTAAAGAAACAATTAAAAATGTTTTTAAGTAAAAAGGCTTACTACACTATTAGCGAATTTCTGGCGGAATCATTTATTTTGACATAGATTATTATTAATATTTTGACATTTTGCTGAATGTTGCATATCCTTGACATGAGTAGTTTTTTTTTTTATATAATATTTATTTGACATTTTATTGATATTCTATATAGATCTGACATAAATTTCATATGACATTTGCTTGATATTTGACATTGTAATTGTTTATTTAAATTTTTGATTGTTTACATTTTGTTTAAATTCATTTTTCTAATTTTGTATGATATTATTAGCATTTGATTGTTATTTGACACAGATAATGACATACATTTTATTTGTTTTTTTTTTTGATATTTTACATATTTTTATGAGTTAATATTATTAATTGACGTTTCCATTTATATTTTGACACAGTTATTATTTATTTTCAGATCTGTATTGTTGACATTTTTGTAATTATTGTGTTTAAAGTTTATTTTTGTAATTATTCATTATACTATTTAGTTATTACTTTGAAAATATTTGCACGCCATAGAATGTGGCAAACATGTCCGAACATTTTGTACGTTTTTATGTTATCCTGCATGCACGTATTATTTATGCCTGCATGTATACACGTGTTTGAGCAAATAAATATATCTTTATCTTTATCTTTATGCACTTTCGTTCAGCGATGTCGTTACTTTTAGGCGAGTATGGCGTTGTAAAACGTCTCTTAAATCCTTCATTTTCTAAAAAATCATCAAAAAAAATTTGGTTGTTTTCCGTTCCGTTATCCGTATGCAAATATTTAATTTTTCTTCCTGTCAAATTTTCTACATGACATTTAAAAATTTTGAATTTTGACAAAACGTTACTTTTATAAGGTCTACCAGAATCTCATGGCAAAAAGGGAAATAAAAATTTGTTGTATGCAATACTGGGGAAATTGGATCAAACGATCTTGATACTGTTTTATTTTTATTTATGTCTTTAGTATTAATGAACATGAGGTAACTATATTATAGTAGTCACAACGGATCTTTGTGTCTTTGAACTTGGTCCTGCCAACCATTGCGTAAGAAACAGTTTGTCATCGAGTATACTGCATAGAGTAAGCGAGATAGGACGATGACAAAAAAGACAAAAGATATTTATTTCAACTGGGCCACCAAGCGGCACTTTTGAATGTCACAATTTAAATTTACATGGAATAAAAGTTGATTCTACCGTGCATTCGGAAAGTAGCTTGTTATGGAGAAGAATGCACAAGAAACTCCGTAAGCTTATGTGACATACATAAGCGAGTGAAAGAGACAGTTATACAATGCTATCTTCACCTTCAACATTGACACAAAAATAGCTACTGCGCGGGGTCTTGCAACCAATTCAGAGACACAAAGATCCACTGTGAGTATTATAGGTATGTGTATGAATAATGTTGTTATACATCGTGTTCTTAACATAGGAAAAATAAATCAATTGAATATTAATTTATGTACTAATTTATTATTTAGCATTTAAATCATACTAATAACTTAAAACCTCATTCAGAACTAGAAAACTAGAATACGATTCCATGAACTCCACTGGCATTTCAAAAACTTGTATCTTTGTAGTTTTATGTCATCTCTCTCCATCAAAATGGTTCTTTTTCATTGGCATTTAACATATTCAAAACCTATCTCTTTATGTATAAAGTCTGTAAAAAATAATAAAATGTATCATGTTACTTAAAGTCATTCATCATCATCAGTCTATATATTTTCTTTTGCCTGGTTGCTAGGACCTTTTAGCCACGTCTTTGGAACGAGTTTTTGATCTTATATTTATTCTTTAGTATGCATTAGAATGCGGATGTAACAGATTCTAATGTTTTTTGGAATATTTGGCAGCAAATTGTATCGAGTCAGTCTTCCCAGTAAGCTTTGCAGAGGCAGTCAATACTACAATAAAATACACCGCTCCACTTTCCCGAGATCGCTTTTGTCAATGATTTTACAAATTGTCCAGTTGCGGAGACAGTTGAGATACAAAACTACACCAATAATATATCACAATATCCACTAGGAATCAATTTGCAAATAATATTAACAGCCACTGAACGTCACTCGACAAAATCCCGCCAAAAACTCCCGTCTATATACACGTCCCACTGCAGGGCGCAGATTATTACTTAATATTTTTCTTACGTCAAAGATTCTCAATCTCCGTTAAAATCAATATCTTGTCGAAGAATTAGTAACAGTTACATTACTGTTGCCATTTCCTTCCGGCCATCATTCGATGTGCCCTGACCTACGATTTACCATATAATAGTAATGGAAAGAAAATAAAATTAAGTAAGAAAAATATAAATTAAACTAAATGTATCAAAACAAGTCAGTCCAACTTACCGGTCCACTCTACGACGCACTTTAAAATCAAAGATTGAGTTTGATTTACGCCTTCTTCTTTCCTTGTTCTATGATACACATTGAAAACAATATGTCTCGCATGAGATCGAAGTGGGTTTTTCGACATTTTCACAAAAATAACAAACTTTCAAGATAATATCAAAAAAATTCAGCAGCGGTTGACACATCAAGTACTTTGATTCGACAGGTGACAATTGACATTGCCATATGAAAATCACAATTAAAAAAAATAAAAAATGCCATGAGATTCTGGTACACCTATACTTTTCAGCATTAAAACTTCACACCAACGAGTACAATCGTCAATAAAAGTGATAAAGTATTTATTTCCGCCATGGTCGGTGGGTACAATCGTGCAAATGAAATCACATAAATTATTCGATACACTGGGTTTATTCAAATATTCAAAGTTACAATCTTGCTTACTAATATTACGGATCGACACTGATTCTACGACGTGTTAGCTCTACGGCGTTCAGTACTCAACTGCCATATTCTATGTTCCCCACCACGCAAGTGGTTAGAAATAGCGCGCCAATGCGTAGTTGTCTTGCTTTGCCGCCAGATGGCGTGCTTGCGATTTGTTTTAACGTCCGTATTATTGACTAAACCCGACACGGCCATCCTGCGAGACAGACGTCCTCGTCTGTTCCTCACTGTCAGGTTTTAACAGTGTATCGAATCATGTGGAAATTCTCATGAATGTCCTCAGCTCTTGGGGAAAGCTAAGGGGTCTGTCAGACTCCTACTGACTAAAACCACATGGTGTTCCCTAGGCCGTAATTTATCTTGAGAGGCGAGCGTGGAACACAACACGTCGCCTTATCGTGCCTATCTCAGGTGACAGATCCCCAAATCTATATCCCGCAGGCATCATCTTCCTGTCCTTGCTCCCTGCCATCTCATGTCGTGTTGCGCCACACGTCCTCTTAGTCTACTCCGACCCGCCAGTCTCCCATCAACAAGGGATGTTTTTCTGAAACACAAAATTTCCAAACAGTATTCACTCGTCCAATCCTGACTCATACTCTAGAGTGAGGAAACATTTCGAAACAATAAAAAATGATCATTTAAATCTCTCTGTTCACCATTGCAAGGAACAAGTAATTCTATTTTCAATTTAAAGAAAATAGCAACTTAATCATCGATTTGGTACCTAAAAGTACCTAATCTTCGTGATTAAAAAGTCCAAGTACCACTGATAGTCATTAATATCACATTAAATGAAACAAAAGAAAAAAGACACCAGGTATCTTATTCACGACCTTTAGCCATCACATAGCTCTCCTAGCTATCTCATAGCTCTCTTCTCAATTACTCTACTCGCACATCCCTACGATGACGAGTCAAATCAACTCTCTGAACTCTCTCTCAGAACCTGTTCACACAGAGATTTAGTCTGTCCTATGTTACGTCTATTCATCATCTACAATCTCAATTGGTACTTCAGCTTTGTGTATCTTACAAACACAATCTAAGCATAGTAATCAAAATTAGAAAACAAACATTATTTCAATTTTCGTAATGAAGGCTTGGCGATTCGAACGTCGTCAACATTAACATGGTGACCTCACCTCTCACGTGACTATGCGAGTTTACTTTATTTTAATCTCATAACTCAACAGGAATCCTCTGTAAGGTTCCACACAGGCCCACAGTTGCTACAAAGACCTCCAGTTGCCACACTGGCCTACAGTTGCCATAAAGGCCTCCAGTTGGCACACTGGCCTTTAGTTGCCACACAGGCCAACACACAACGCTCGGCTACTCGTGACCAAACTAGATCATTGGGTTCGTGATAATAGGGAAATATTAGAACTCTGATCTTTAACTAAATCATTACCCTGGGCCATGTACCACAGTCATTCCAGACAAATTTCAAAACTGCTGCAGCAAAAACTGCCAAGCCTATAGAAACCCTCGAGTAAAACCTCTAACGCCACGGCTCTATAGCCGACCAGCAATTATATTGCTCTCACACAACGGTCTCTCTAGACCCCGACCTCCGCCAGAATCCACTGGTACGGTCAAACATAATACGGCTGATAGACTCAATTACTCGACATCTTAAGCTTGCACATCAACATTAAAATCCTTTAAACATCAACATCGACTGGTACATGACCCGCTGGCATCTTCCTCAACCTACCGTGTCCAAACTTGTAGGTTTAAGCGTGCCTATTTAAAGCTTTCGGTGTATAACGATCACTATCCTGTCATAATCACCTATCGCGGACTTAATAGAGGGCCTATTCAGTTTTCATACTAAAATTTACCCCACAACACTATTCATTAGAAAAAGGTCCGACGATCAACAAGTTCAACTAAACAAAGTAATTGTAACAATTCTGTTACTCTTTACCATAATTCAAAGGCAATGCATACTCAACTCATAAACCCTCTTCAAAAACCCATCGCCACATGGTACGCATGAGGTGCGGTCCAGAATTGGTCTTATGAGTAAACATGTTAATCAGATTTGGCTTCACTACCACTGTCATCAACTATGACGTCTAATCCTCAATGAACTTGGTGATCGGGTATCCTTCCCACAAGATTCGCGCCTTTCACTCTAAGATCTTGTAACGTACCTACTGTTAATATGAGGGGGACAATTAGGCCTGATCATATTTGCTTCTTAATAGCTCGCGTTTAGGACCTTCACGAATAACTCGGATCAATATCGTTTAAACCAGATTATCAACAGTAACCCTTTACTATTGTTAAAAACTTCCAGATATAAGAAATCAAAGACTGTACTTCATCAAATAATTGTAATACTTTGTTATCGGCTTTACAGAACATCTCCAATTTTTCTGGCTCTCATGATCCACAATCTTTTATAGCTCAATGATGATTGATTGGCTGTCCTTTCCTCGTTGACACCGATTTAAAAAGACCAGCATCAGCCAATGGAAAATAAACACGACATTTTGTCCGGAAGTCAGCATTGAGCTACTTACAATGAAAAATATCAAAAATTATAACAAACTAAAAATGTAAACATATTCAGAAAATCCACATAAAATCAACATGTTTTATGGTATTAATTTAACAGTAATTAATATTAGTTTTAATACAAACTTCCGAAACAACCAAAACATTTCAATAGAATGCAAGACTTATTTTATTTAAACAGCGCAAAATAACTAAACATATGTGCAATATTTATTTTAAATTAGAACATGAATTTTCAGGAAGCTAACATTCGTCCATCCTGATAAATTTCGCGTCCCCGCGAATGACATTTTTTAAAAGTAAATTCTGATTTTATTCAAAATAAACACAAGACAACAATTTTAACTGAGTGATTGAAATCAAAAATGTATTTTATAAAATACAAATTTCGTTAATAGAAACTACACACAAATCAAGTACTGTTTATATGAATTGTGTATATAGAGTATTTCAAAAACTTCATTTTTCAGAATCATAAAATATAAGACTTATTTCAATGATTGTGCACTTTGCACTTCAAAACTTATGTTCGCTCATAGCTACTTAATTGTACATTGCACTAAAAGGTAGTTATCTACCTTCAGGCTCATAACAGTTTAATTTAAAAAAAGAAAAACTACACCAACACTTATAGAATCATAGATGAACTAAAAAAAACATGGTCGCTCATAGCGAATAGTAGTTATCAACACCTTATGCTCATAGCAGTGTAGAATAACCATAAAAATAGGGTCGCTCATAGCGAAATAGTAGTTAACTACACGCTCATAGCAGTGTAGGTTAACCATAAAAACTTCGTCGCTCATAGCGAATAATAGTTATCTACACCTTACGCTCATAGCAGTAGTGTAGAATAACCATAAAAATAGGGTCGCTCATAGCGAAATAGTAGTTAACTACACGCTCATAGCAGTGTAGGTTAACCATAAAAACTTGGTCGCTCATAGCGAATAATAGTTATCTACACCTTACGCTCATAGCAGTAGTGTAGAATAACCATAAAAACAGGGTCGCTCATAGCGAAATAATAGTTAACTACACGCTCATAGCAGTGTAGGTTAACCATAAAAAAAACTTGGTCGCTCATAGCGAATAATAGCTCAACAACAACAACAAACAAACACCAACAACAACAACAACCAACAATTAACAACAACAACAATCAATCAAGCATGATCAACAATTTGTGTAATTCATACTATTTAGCTAATTATGAAAATTGGATAAACTCAAACATTATTCTCCATCTAGTATGATATCTGATCACATTTATTTTACATAAATGGTTATGTAATATTTTTACTCAAAAAAAAGTAATCTGCATGATAAAATATGTACTTCATTAATTTCTAGACACACAAATAAATATTATTTGCAAAATAAATTATCTAAATCATTATTTAAATCATCATCGGTTTCGCTAGTAGGCTATTCGCTATCTTTGTTATTGAAACAAAGGCAAGGATGTATTTTATCAACAGAAAATACACCTATATACTTTGACGTCCCTTTTCTAGTAAATATCTACAACCCATCATAATACCTATCGTGGTTCAAAACTTTAGTTACTCTGTACGGCCCTGAAATATAATCTGACCAAAAAGAAATGCATAAATCTATGAACGAAACTGTATGTGTGTCCCTTTTATTTCACTACACTACGATACGTAATACTTTCTGGTCTTTGAATTTTAAGATGATTTTTTATTTTAATCGTATTTTATAAAAATTTGCATCATTCGTTCACCGACGCCATTAGCCATCACAATTTATTTGTTTTCGGCAAAATAAGTTTTTTATTCAATAGGAAAGAAATCTGAAGCAATCGCATTTTCGTGCCCCAAATTTCACATCTGGTGATATTTTAATTCTATGTGACAAAGTCACAAAATATAGAAATGTCATAGAACATTTTCTTTGTCATCAGAAAACAACATTTCCCTTACACTGATTAACGAATATCTCGTTAACGCGTGGACCGATTTATCTATACCAATATTTAAAAGAGGAAAGATTTTTTTGTTTGTTTGTATGTTTGTACCGAATAGGCTCCGAAACTACTGGACCGATTTTAAAAATTCTTTCACCTATGGAAAGCTACATTATTCCCGAGTGATAATTTTGAAGGGAGCGAAGCCGCGGGGGTCAGCTAGTTTATTATAAACTTTATTGTACACCGCATAAAAATTTACATTATTTAAACGGTCAAAACAGTTCTACATTAATACTTACCTCTCATTTGAAACCAAACACATTAAAATATAAACAAAAAAAAAACATGTTTTCAAGTTACTTGTTCTATTCTGACAATTCTTACACTAACCCAGGACTTAGCGACTTAAGTCTCCTACAACGGCGGGTTAAATATTTAAGTAAATTTATAAGTTTAACTCTAGATTTACTTCTAAGTCTTGGTGGAGCAAGACGATTTATCTGATTAACCCTGAACTAGTTCTTAACAAGGGGTTTTTAGGATAAACCAGGAACGCGCAAGTGGCTCTTAACCGCCTCAAATAAAAATACTCTACAATCACCTAAATGTAAGAATTCTTTCTTTTTGATTTTACAAATGTACAGACATAGTTCATATGTATGATGTGAAAGAGTGCAATTTTCTTAGGAATAGGTTGCAGAGGAGGTCTTACTTCTTTCACGCTGATAATTTATTGAGAGCACATTCTAAATCCAAATACGAATTTATATAATTCCTGGTAAACTTTCGCATGCGAGGCAGCCAATAATGTTGTTTAATTTTAACTAATGTTTTATCAAACGTGGCCTATTTCGTCGCAACTTTTCTGGAGAACCTGCCACCTACAGCCCTTTAACACCACGTATCTTATTCCGTCCTCATTTACTTTATAAACCTTCTCGCGCTTAATGACTACACTCTTATGTATCTCTCATAAGTCATCAAATTTTGTATAATATTTAAACACCCATATGTGAGGTTGCTCAGTAGCAGTCTATCCAACAGATATCATAACTTAGAACAATTTTCTGTGACATTGATCTCAACGTTATCAATCACTAACGAAATCTTAGTTTTACCTAAAACGCTCACGATTGTACTACCAAAGCTTTTGAGAGTAGGCAAATTATTTACTTTCCATTTTGCGTGGAACAACTCCTTTCATAGCAGATTCTTTTACCAATGTACACTGACTACCAAAATCTACGCACCCTATCAAAAGTGCATTATTAACATGTATACTCTTGATAAATTTGTCGTCTTGTCTCTAGCCCGCGCTGTTAACCAGTCATAAAGTCTTAACTTCGGCACACTTACCCAAACACTCTTACTGCATTTAGAATCTTCATGACCAATGCGTTTACACTTAACGATAGGCTTTTTACATGCTAATACTACATGACTCGTTTCGCGACAGTTACAACACCTCAAGAGTCTGTCCAAATAAATTTTACCAGTTTACGCATTTCACTTACTGAACGTTCTAACGTACGAAAACTTATCTAATCTGTCACATTTGACATCCCTCAGACAACCAAACAATTTTTCAGCTTCCTCAAAATTGCCTGTGCCCCGTGCCGAACTAATCTATCCTCTACTCCATAAACAATGCAATCAATAGCGTTCCCACCTACTATACCACCCCGATACAAAGCTATTATCATATCCTAATAATACTCTTCTATACCATCGCCAAACTTAGCTATTTAACAAACATTAAATGTACGTAAGTAAATGGTCATAGATTTCGTAAGACGGAAAAGCAGATTTATGTTTCAACCCATTCGTCCCAAGCTAGCTAGCTTTTTACCACTTTTTCACAGTACCGACTAGCTTAGGTAGAACGTAGTAGGCAATCCGTTTACTGTCCCACCCATAGATCTCTGAGCATTCTTTAACTTTATTCAACCAAGTAACCATTGTGTAGTTTTCAATTTAGGACCAAACTTTCGATCTACATTATTATGCGCAAATCATTCTTAAGTATGTGAATTTACAGCTTATATCGATTGTAAAGACTCTTTGATTCATTTGAGTAAATAATAATTATTACTATATCGGCAGATGAATGCAGTGGGCTCACATACAGAAATCTTTCATTAGTACAAGATTGACAGATTTCCTGACTTATACTTTATAATTTTTTATTTATTTATTGTTTCACTGTATTGACCTAAAACATGACGAATTTGTAATCCCATTTTATTAAAATTGACATTGTTTATTGTATCGCCTATTTCAAATTATTAACTGAAATTCATCTTGACATGATAAACTTGTACCTACTTTCTGTGCAAATAAAGAACTATTCTATTCTATTCTAAGAACGAACTGGACTATACGATCTAAAAATAAAACTCGCAAATCTCTAGTCTAATGTTTTCTACGCGAGGTATCTGTAACCTGTGAATCCGTTGCCCTCTAATGGCCCCTCATGACCGTCCTCCCTCCTCCTTCTTGCCTGCAACACCACCCTTGAAGGTGATCTTCTGGATCTGCACCGCTCGGAGTCACGACCACTGCTGCGGGGGTGCTGACGAGCGCCGACTCCGCCTCGAACCTCGAACACTGCTGCGGAGGGGCTGCTGACGAACGCCGACTTCGCTTCGAGCCTCGACCACCGCTGCGAGGGGGCTGCTGACGAGCGCCGACTTTGCCCCGAGCCTCGACCACGAGTCCGGGATCGGCTGCAACTCGAGAATTGTCCCAGCACCACACTGGAATGCTTCCCTGCCGACCTCCGTCTTCTCTCGGACTGATCGTTAGGCTTCTTCATGCGTCCAATGATCTGGAATAATTTGAACAACGAGTATCTGGTTTCTTTTGTGTGCCTACTTCTTTGTTTCAAAATTGTCTATACGCGGCATAAAGTTCAAGCTATCTCAATTTCTCAATTCAATTTACAAGTATACAATAATTCAAAATGAATAACTGTTGTTTGGTATACGTACATAAACACATCTTTCACCTTGGCGTTAGGCAAAATCAACAGAACGCAGCCGGCTACAGTCCTTACATACTGCTTTTGCTTCATTGATCATATCTGCATCTAGTCTAGTTATTTGGTATTTTCCTAATACCATGACTATTACTATTCAAAATATAAGAAACCTAAACAACGTACCTATTTATCGGCATTATTTTTATTGAAATCGAACTGTCACAGTATGTGTCGTGTGTCCATATTGACGGGAAGCCACCCATGCACAAATTATGTACATGCGTGCACAAATGCATACCCGTACATGCCATATATTATACAGATAGATATTATATACAGAAAAAGAAAATAGACACAAATAAAATTCACATTAAATAATCAAATTGACTTTTAATATACCTTATTGTGGGCGTATGATCACACCAAGGTGGTAGCGATACACCAGAATTCCTTGGTGCTATTCCGCTTCTGATTTATTAAAAACTTCCAGATATAAGAAATCAAAGACTTCGTCAAATAATTGTAATACTTTGTTATCGGCTTTACAGAACATCTCCAATTTTTCTGGCTCTCATGATCCACAATCTTTTATAGCTCAATGATGATTGATTGGCTGTCCTTTCCTCGTTGACACCGATTTAAAAAGACCAGCATCAGCCAATGGAAAATAAACACGACATTTTGTCCGGAAGTCAGCATTGAGCTACTTACAATGAAAAATATCAAAAATTATAACAAACTAAAAATGTAAACATATTCAGAAAATCCACATAAAATCAACATGTTTTATGGTATTAATTTAACAGTAATTAATATTAGTTTTAATACAAACTTCCGAAACAACCAAAACATTTCAATAGAATTCAAGACTTATTTTATTTAAACAGCGCAAAATAACTAAACATATGTGCAATATTTATTTTAAATTAGAACATGAATTTTCAGGAAGCTAACACTATCGCTCACAAACTCAGTTTTCATGTACGGAAAACGATCGCGAGATCTACTGCTATCATAATATCACTGTGAAAGTAAGCAAGTGAATTCAGATCTGAAGACAGTGGTTGTACATCGTTACGCAACAATATCCGTCCTGAATACACGCAAATGACCAGTACCGTTACTAACTCGATACAATTACGATAGCCCAACGACATCACTAACTCGCTTTGCCACTGAAAACGACTAGTTATTCAGTCATTTTGGATAACTCATCTCCTTCATATGGGATATCTCATCCTAAAGTTCGTACTGGACCAAATGTTGAAACTATTTCCGTTAATAGGACACTCATTAACTACTTGCTTTTTACCAAGTGTGTCTTAGTTACCTAGTGATAGTGCTAGGTATAATCACTACCAATTCAGGGATCAAACATGAACACTGTTATAACTCGAAATAGCATCTCTTCACTAGAGAACATTCGATTTCACTATCGAAATAAAATGGAAGCGACTCACCGAGTATTCCATTCCAAACTTGCACGCGCTTGTAACGTTCGGCTACGACCTGTGAACTTCTCCGTTCTAAGCCGTTCCTCTTAACCTCTCAGATGGTGACAAGTCAGCATTCGCATACAGCATCTGAACCGCTAGCCGCGTGCCTGCAGCAGAGACTCCACTGCGATACAATATGGTATCTGAAACATGAAAAACACTACGAGAGTACTTGTTCACACAGTTTTCTTAACCATACACAGCTTTGATGGAATTTAACCGGTGCACCGGTGTAGTAACCTAAACCAATCAATCTACCTAGCCTTTTCCCAACTACATTGGGGTCGGCTTCCAGTCCTACCGGATTCAGATTTTACATAGAGCGACTGCCTATCTGACCGCCACAACCCAGTAACTGGGTATCACGGTACCCCTTGACAAGACTGATGTCAGATCTCAGGCTTCTGACTACCCATGACGACTGTCAAAGATCTTCAAATGACTGCTTGCCGAGACACGGAGGAAACCCGGTATGTTGAAATGGTCACCCATCCACGGACCGACCTCGTCCAGCGTTGCTTAACCTTGATGATCGACCAGTGCGGCTGTTATTATTTAGCCTCGGGCTCCTAGTAGAAGTAGTAACCCAAACCGGCATGGCAAAATAGGTTATTAAGGACACTGAATGTGAGTGCAGAGTTCCTGTCCAAAACATAAACCACACATTAGTGTCCCAAGTGCCCAAGTAGGTATATGGGCTTTAGAGAATCCAATGTATGCCATAGCATTTTAAGTCTGTAATTATCGAGGCCTGGTAGGGTTTACCACCTTTTAGATAATTTGGCCCTCCGACCACAAAAGAAGAATACTATGCTTCTTCTCAAACTTAGTTAACTCTCACTACATAAAACTATCACACTACAAAACTGATCGAAATACTTTTTTAGATTTATCATAATTTCCAGACTGAAGTGTAAGGTAGGGTCGTAAATGTCACTATATCGTTCTACCTTCTAAACAATAATAGTCAGCCAGGGCCTGTCAAAGGTTATTGCCAGTAGAATAATAACTCTTCAACAACACCAAAACTTGACCATCGATAGCTACACAGGCTACCTCGACGAACCACTGACCACCATACCGTACACAAAACCAGATTTTTGTATAATGAACACACTTTTCCATAGTCATAACAAAATGAAAACGACTCACCAGATTGGCATAAAGATCAGAGCGTATGGATCTTTCCACACGTGCACACGCTCCTCCTCGTCCTGTCCAGCTCCTTTGTTGCTGCTAGCCTCCTTGCTGCTCCGTTTCCGACTAGTTTTTCATTATTTAAGACTGAGGGTAGTCTCAACTGGTGATTTTGTTGCAAGAATGTAACCGCCATTTTCTCTAGCATTGTTTTTACGTGTGATCTCATTAGCACGACCGAATCCCAATTCTGATGTCGCATCAAGGCTGGCCGATAGATGTAAACCATCGGGAAGTCAGGATATAACTCCTTTAAGTTAAGACATCGTGTGTGGGCAGGTCAGTGGGTACAATCGTGCAAATGAAATCACAGTCTGGGGCATCATAGCGCCTAAACGGATGAACCGATTTTGATTCAGTTTTTTTTTTTTGAAAGGTGATTTTGTCGAGAGTGTTCTTAGCTATGTTAAAATGAAATCGGTTCAGCCATTCAAAAGTTATGGCCGTTTTACTGTTTGAATCGGGGTGTTTTTAACCCCCGCCGGAAAAAGAAGGGGTGTTATAAGTTTCACGTGTGTTGCTGTGTATCTGTGTATCTGTGTGCCTGTCTGTGGCATCATAGCGCCTAAACGGATGAACCGATTTCAATTTAGTTTTTTTTTGTTTGAAAGGTAATTTTGTCGAGAGTGTTCTTAGCTATGTTTGAATAAAATTGGTTCAGCCGTTCATAAGTTATGGGCATTTTACTGTTTGAATCGGGGTGTTTTTAACCCCCGCCGGAAAAAAAAAGGGGTGTTATAAGTTTCACGTGTGTTGCTGTGTATCTGTGTGTCTGTCTGTGGCATCATAGCGCCTAAACGGGTGAACCGATTTCGATTTAGTTTTTTTTGTTCGAAAGGTAATTTTGTCGAGAGTGTCTTAGCTATGTTTGAATAAAATGTTCAGCCGTTCAAAAGTTATGGGAATTTTACTGTTTGAATCGGGGTGTTTTCGCAAGATAAATGCGTCGGGGGTTTTTTAAATTTTGAAATTTTACTTGTTCAATACAGTTGTTAAACATGGCCGCCTTTCAGAGGCTATAGTTATGATTCGAAAATCAAAACTTTCGCACAGGCATCTTTCTGTTACGCGGTCGTGACTTTTGTTTACGCGCTCGATCATTAGTTTTGCAGTTCAGTTTTAAATTTACAAGTCAATTTAAAAAGTTTAGTAACAAATAGAATAAAATGGGATAGATTTTATACGAGGGAAAATGAATGAGTCCGTACGTCTTAGCATTGAATTCTCAAAAGTCTTTTAGATGGTTGTTTAATATATTTAATTAACAGTTTTAATTTAATTATTTTCACATCAACATTTTTCAAAAATCGAATAGGCTGTATAGGCTGTTTTCGTTGTAAAAACAAAATGTCCAGTTGCAAAAACGCGCGATTTTCTGAAAATTTTAATTTCATGTGTGATAAATTCATATTTTTTTTATAATGAGTTCAAGTACAAGTGATGAAATAGAATTAACTTTGCCTGATATTTTATCTGAGGCAAAAACTGCACAGGATGAAATTTTGCCCCAAAAATCTCGAGAAAGATATATGGCGACTTACGATAATTTTATTTTAACGACAAAACAAATTTAATTCTTTGATTTGTTTTTACTATTTTCCACAACTGTATTGCAAAACGTCGTGTGATACACGGGTGTGTAGGTAATTGCAAACTCGTGTCATTAAAAACCCTCGCCTTCGGCTCGGGCATGTAAATGACAGCTCTTTTGCAATAACCTACTTTCCACCCTTGTATCACAATGTACTATTAAGACCTCTGGACATAATTTATCTACCTTCAGACTTTCACTTAAATGTTTAACTAGCGGGCGCCTCGCGATTTCACCCGCGTATTTCCCGTTCCCGTGGGAATACAGGGATAAAGCTGGAAACAAATTATCGGACGCGGCTTACGGACGCGGCTTACGGACGCGACTGACAGCCGCGGCTTATAGAGTATCTAGGTATTAGTCAAGCATCGCTCCTTTGACTTGCCCGCAGCAACCCATTTGGCAGCAATTTTCAAAGAATACCTTGCCAATTTCTTCCTAATTTCTCTTTCAGAGTCCTCAGTAACATCATGAAAGTGAAATTTGACGAATGAAAAATTGAAGACGAATGTTCCTTTCATCTTTTACATGATTAAGTCATTCTTCGGCATATTCTGTTTTTGAAATAGAGTGAAGGTATTCTGGAAAAAAAAAAGTTGTACTCGAGTGTGCTGCTTAAAATATATATTGGAATAAACATTTTTTTTTTTTTTTTATATCTTTATTTAAAGAGCTTTTTCGCGAATGCGAATATGACGCTCTGTATGGTTTACATAATAAAATACAGTATTTATACTTAACTTACGCAACAATGAAACAAATGATTAAAATTAGGTTCTGGGTCTGTTCTTCAAGGCGAACTTAACCATATTTATTACTTGTCGAATTTTGTTTGATAAAGGTATGGATAAATTTATGTTGTGGGTACCAATTTGTGATCTCAGTAATTGATTCCGGACACATCTCATTAAAATATGGTATGTGTCCTCATCTTCATTACACATGCTGCAAAAAGGTGATGGTAACTTTTTCATTAAAAATCCGAATTTGTTGAGAGGCATATGTCCGGAACGAAGTCTTAATAATATGGTTAAGTCAGCCCTGCCTACAAAACACTTATCAATCCAAGGTGAATATGAGGGTTGTGAATGGATTGTTTTATACCAAATGCCTTTTTCCCTGGAACGAAGATCGAAGTAGTCTTTCCAATTTTGTAAACAAATATTTTTAAGGACTGGAATAAAGTCCGTGTAATGTGGAATTGCTACGAAATCAGTGCCATCCGAACATGCTTGTTTTGCAAGATAGTCTGCCTTATCATTACCGTCTATACCTATATGAGACGGGATCCATTGAATAACAATCTGTTTATTCTGAGATTTTAGTTTTAAAATTGTTTTAATTATTGTATAGGCTATCGGTTTACCTCGAAAAGTCGAGGTACAACGAGCCAGGTGTTGAATTGAACTCTTTGAATCTGTGTAAATAACATATTTGCCTTGATCTAGAGATTCAATAAATGATAAGGCTTCAGAAATAGCTACGAGTTCAACAAACATGATAGACACATTAGTGGAAATTTTGAATTTCATAAAACTTTCAGATTGTTCGTCATAGAATGCGCATCCTGCATGATCTCCATCTTTTGATCCATCCGTATAAATTTTATAAAAATCTGAGTATTTGTACATATGTTTTAATGTTTCCTCTTTTAGTTTAGAACTACTTAACCTATTTTTGGCTTCATTTATAGAATCTATATTTGTTTTTAAGACACTGGACAAATCAATGTCAGCCATCCATGTGTCAAAAGAAAACATTTCTAGCTGCTTACAGGAGCTGATTGAAAATTCCTTTAATTTATTATGAATTAAAACAAGCAGAGGAACTTTTTTATTTCTTTCATTAAGGTACACGTCACTTAACTTTTCTAAAGTTGATGTTACTGTATTTAATTCATATGAGTTTATTTTCAACCACAATTTACCTGCCAAATACCATCGTCTAACCTCCAATGGTGGTAAACTAAGCTCGCATTCCATGACATGTGTAGGTGTAGTCCTAATAAATCCTCCAATTACCCTCATACATTGGTTTTGTGCGATATCTAATTTATTTAAATATTTTTTGGCACTGGTATTATAAAGAAAACTAGCGTAATCTAAACGACTTCTAATAGTGGATATATATAACCTTCTTAAATGCTTTTGGTGAACACCCCAACCAGATCCTGCCAAGATTTTAAATACATTTAAGAATTTGAGAGTTTTCTCAATAATTTCATTTACGTGTTTCCCCCATTTTAAGGAACAATCCATCCACAATCCCAAATACTTAACGCAGTCCACAATGGGTAACGAACTACCATTTACTTTAATATCAATTGGATACCTGGCATATTTACGACCTTTATAAAACAGACATAGTTTACTTTTAGAAGAGGATATTTCGAGACCCAAACTTGATAAAATAGAAATAGTGTTGTCCAACATACATTGAATGTCAGTTACAGCGTCAATAATATTTTGGCTGGTTACATACATAACAATATCATCTGCATATTGAGACACCGCTACGTCATGATATACTTGTTTACAAATCTTATAGGTTGCAACATTAAATAATAAAGGTGATAACGGATCACCCTGTGCTATTCCAATGCCCGAGTTTCTGTACAGAGTTTTAGTGTCACATGTTATAAGTAAACTCCTCTCTTTCAAAAAATTAAACAAATAACTACAAATTTTATTACCCGCTCCTAAATTGTCTAGAATTATCAATAAACTACGAATATCAACATTATTATAGGCATTATTAATGTCAATAAAGCAAGATAATGTAAATGAATTCCCAGCAAAGCCATACTGTATTTTAGACACAAGACTAGAAAGACTATCCAGACAAGAGCGTGTCTTTCTAAATCCCACCATATTGTTAGAAAATATGTTGTTTTTTTCCAAATACCACTCCAAACGCTTATTAAGAATAGTATGAAATGTCTTGCATAAGCAAGATATCAAGGATATAGGCCTAAGTGAATCTAAGGAGTCTGGATTCCTTCCTGGTTTTGAAATGGGGAATATACGAATATCACGCCACTGTCTGGGGACGAAACCATTTTGTAAAAACAGATTGTATAAATGTATTAATGTAAGTTTAGCATTAGTAGGTAGATTCTTTAACATTGAATACGATACATTGTCACAACCTGGAGCTGTATCAGAGGATTTAATACTTTTTTCTAATTCGTGCAGGGAAATAAGTTTTTCTAAATTAATATTGCTAGATGTAAAACTTGGCCGCTCATTAATAACATAGTCAGGTGTCAAACTTTGTAGCAAATTCAATGCTTGAGTTTCACTTACGTACCGATTGCGATTATTGTGATAGCCTTTGTACCACTTCATTTTTCTCCACATATCACTAGAAGAGGTTAGACAATCGACTGTTGAACAAAAGTTTTGGAATGACTCCCTTTTCGCTCTTCTAATGTCTCTTTGCGCGATACTAATTTTAGATTTTAACAGTAATAAATTATTCGGAGTTGGGTTACCACGAAACTGCGCCAGTGCAAGTCTTCGTTCCGCTACCCTTTTAGACAATGTAGAATTCCAGTAGGTTTTAGATTTAAAGTTATTGCTGGGGTTTTGATTAATTTTTATCACAGGAATGTGGAGTTCTGCTGCTTTATTCAAACTATTCAAAAACTGGTTGTATGCCTCTTGTAAGTCATCAGTAACATTGAAATCGTAAAATGTCTCTTCCAGGTAAAGTCGATACTGCTGCCAGTTAGCCTTTTTAAAGTTTCTTCTAATGTCTGAATTCCTAGTTGATGGACAGTTTGTTGAAATTTTAATGATGAGGTGGTCACTTCCTAGACATTCATTGGTCACTGTCCAATCAAATTTAACAGCAATATCTGTTGTTACGAGTGACACATCAGGAGATGATCTTTGCAAGACTCCGCCTACCAGTTTAATTCTGGTTGGAGCTCCATCATTCATCACTGTTAAGTTATGACATAACAAGGAATCGAATATTTGTTTGCCCCTTGTGTCATTTTTGCATGACCAGTTACTGTGGTGTCCGTTAAAATCTCCAAGCAAAAGCGTTTTATCGTCACACCTTGATAATAGTTCATCCCAATCTTGTTGACACGTTCGAACAGAAGGTGGGCAGTAAACGGATATAATGTTATTCAGGGACTCACAATTATGAATTTTAAGGTGTAATATTTCGAAGCCGGCATTTCCAATTTGACATTGAATAACCTGCGCTTTAACCGAGTTGTGGACTAAGATTAAAACGCCTCCATATCCGTCCCATCTATCTTTCCGATGTACATTATATCCACTAACTCTTAGGTTAAACTCAGGTTCCAACCAGGTCTCTGACAGTGCAGCAATATGTATACTTTCTTGAGAAAGAAGGGCTTCCAATTGCGTCAACTTCCTTTTTAAACTTTGGCAGTTCCATTGAATGATTTTTAATTTATATTTATTGTTAGTTTTCGCTGCCATTTTTCGCATTAAATTTATTACTGGTCAAGTTAAAAATCTTATTTATAATCAATTGTATAAACCATTCCAACAGTATTTGGACACACATTTTAATTTTATTAGTTAAAGTATAATGCCTCTTTGAAATAATATCCTTACATTTTGCCAGTAACTCACTGATTTTGTTAAATGTAGTTTCCTTTTCTTTTTTAGATTTCTTTGTATATTCTTCTTCTTTTTTGCTGGTATCACTATCCGTGTCTGTACAAAAACATTCCCAATCATAGGAGATATCGTTGACTTTTTGGCTGTGTGTTTTTTTGTTTTTTGGCTTTGTTTTATTTGTAGATGAAGTTGTGGGGACTACAGGATCTGATGTACTTTTAGCTTGCCCAGTTGACCTCAAGCCGTGTACACCTTCACAAACGGAGGAATACAGAGCCCGTGGCGTTTTATGAAACGGACTTGAGGTTACTTCAGTCACCGATCGGGGTATAGGGTATGGCTCAGAATTAACTGTATTAAAAATTTCTTTGTCTGGAATTGGAGTCGAAGATGGGACGTACATTGTGAGGGCTTTTTTGTAGCTACAGTTGAACTGGGACATTATATTTCTTATTTTCTTCTCCTTCTCATATATAGGACAAACTTTGCTCAATGCCATATGATCACCTTTGCAATTGACGCACGTATACGACATCGTTTCACAACATTCGTGATTCTTGCTGCATTTAGGGCACACAATTTTCTTGTAGGGACAAATCTTTTTGTAATGACCGAATTTCCAACAGTTCGAACATTGTGTTACCGGATAGACATATGGCTCCACATTTATTCTAACTCCGTACATGTGTATATATGCTGGTAGTGAAGAGCCCTTGAAACATACTCTTAAAGTCTCACTCTCAGTCCATCCAGAACCATCCCTCTGTCTGCGACTAAGCCGTTTAACCGATATTATTTCTGTCTCAGACGACAAACTATTTATTATTTCTGCCTCGTTACAATCAAGTTCAATGTTTTTAATTATTCCGTAGGTTATTTGAACCTCCATAGTTTTAGAAATATGCCATTTCTTTTCCTTAAATTCTGTGCAGTTAATTAACTTTTGTGCATCTAAATCGCTTTCGAACTGTAACATTATTTTAAACTGATTGACATATTTAATGCATGAAACGCGTCTAATGTTGTTGGCTTGTAATAGTTTGGCTAATTTAAACTGTTTAGGCAGGGCTTCCTTACAAGTTATTGCAACTTCTATTTTTCCTTGGCAGTCTAGAGATGTAAGACTACTTAAACTCTTATAACGTTTGCCGTTATTGTTAACGACAGTCCAGTTATCTTCTATCTCTTCTATTGGTCTCTTTTTTCGTGATTGAGAGTTATCTAATACTTGTTGATCCTCAAAGTTTGTCTCCATCTCCTCTATTTGTATATTGTCTTCTCTGTCTTGCGTATTCGTCTGCATGATATTTGTGTCAGTATTATTCGCTAATGGGTTAGGACTCGACATTGTTTACACTGCGCGACCACCCAGGTAGCCGTTATCGCGACGCCGACCCGAACACGTGCGGCACAGGTGGCGTCACAAAAGGTTAACCGACAAGTAATTAGCTTGTTATTGTGCACGTCAGTCTCGACCGTAGGACGAACACGTACTGAGGAATAAACATGAATGTTGTAGCTAAGATATATCTAAAATCCAGCCTGGGGCAAGTGGGGGCATGTTTCTTCCAGGCTTTGAAAGTTGAAAAACAAAGAATAACTATCACAAAGTTTTCCAATATTTAAAAAAAAAAAAAACATATTATTGTAATGGGATTAATACTTAAATTAATCGAAAAAAGATATAACTTACCCTCAGTATTCAGATCCATCACTAAACATTTTCACAAAATAACAAAATGTAACAATGAAATGTTGTCAAAGGTATCGCTAAAATGCGAATGAACTAATTAAGTTATTGCTCTTACGCTCTTAGTTGACTTCCAAACCCTATGACTCATCACTGAGGAATGTTAGACACCAAAAAATACTGGAATCGGGAGTTCTGGGGTGTTGTTTACATAAATTAATTACCCGTTTCTGGAAATTCGGAAACTAATATTGTCCCCCTAGCTTGTTCTAGCCGAAAAACTGTGAGTCGGTATCTTTGATAGCTACAATGATATTCAAATAAACAGATACGTTATACACTCACAAAACAATTGAAAAAAGTGTTCCGCGCAGCAGCGGCAGCACACATACACACTTTTCATTCATCTGACATTTCACTACAATGTCGAAAGGGATGGCTTGATAAAACAAACAAGAAAAAAAGAGACAGCTAGTGTTTGTCACTTGCGTGTGAATGTAAACAAACATTATTCTGACAACCAATGTTTTTTCTTTTTGTAACCTCCAAATATCAGAAAATTAGGAAAAAAAAATGAAATAAATTAGTAAATTGAGGTGTATTGCGTATTTACATATGGTATGAGATCCCTTCTGTTTTATGTAATTTGGTATTATAATTGGTACACTTTCTAAATACACACGATGGCATTTTTTTAATTTTGTTTTTTTTTCAACAAAGCGTATCGCTCTTCGCCATGCGTGACATAAACTAAAGACTAAATCATACAATTGTCTACTATTCGAGTCTTCACAATGCGCGCGCTTATAACATATCTGTTTATTTGAATATCATTGGATAGCTACCAATTTTTTTCGTTACCACTGCTGGGCCACAGGCCTCTTCTGTGAGAGAGCTGATATGTTATGAAATGGTATAAACAATAAACAGACATGCTATTGCAGCAATTTCGAGAGATTTTCCGTCATTTATTGAAGAGTTATGTTGTACATTTTCGAAGTTCTTCATCAGATATTCACCAAAATAAAATGGGATCAATTTGGGAACATACTCTTTCAAACAAAAAAAAAATCAAAATCGGTCCACAATTGAAGGAGCAATCGGTGACAATAGACAAAAACAGAACTAACATAAAGTCAACATAGAACCTTCTCCTTTTTGGCAAGTCGGTTAAAAAGTGATAAAATTTTGTATCACCAGAGATCTGGCTTTCTTTTTGCCAAAGAAAGAGCATTGCCATTCAACGTGGTAATACATCCGACATTGAACGGACTACTACTAATATGTTGACATATCAGCGTGTCGCCATAAGTGAGGGGCGTGCGAGGCGTGAGGGACGTGAGGGGCGTGTGTGCGACAGGTACGCGGTGGCGGATCGTAAAAAACTCATCAATCTCAGCGCGAGAGAGGTAATCAATCACTCGCATTAGCTCATGCACACGAGTTTCCCTCCTCCCCCTCCACCGAGCGACGTCCATCGGCAGTCACTGAATATAGGTGACTATCCTGTGGTACGAACAGTTCAGAGACACGTCGTTACAAATCGCATGCTGTAAATTCTTGATAATATCGCCTGCAGCTGTTTCATGAATACTTGAAGTTTTCAATATAATATATTACGAGTATTTTCCCCTTTTAAAAAAAAAATCCGTGTAAGTTAAAAATAATTAGCGACTTTTTTTCCAAGTGATTTGCATCAATTCTATACGTCGTAAAAAGATAAAAAATAAGAGGTATCAAAGACACCGATTTCCGAAACGAAAGTTACTTTTGGACTTTTTAGTGTTTTTTTTGGAGGTCGGTTTAAATTTTTTCTGAGAAAGTTTTTATTCAGGTTTAAAGATAAAGATAATGTATTTGCCATAACATGTGTTTACATACCTTACGCATGCAAGATGTTTTCTTAATTTGTAGCACATACATACTTTGCCTATCGAGGCGTACAATTATTTATATTAATTAAATCGTTATAAAGAACATTTAAACTATAAATTTTAAACAAAAACAATAAATTGATCGTAAATGAATGTCAGAAAAACATAATCATCAAAAATAACAACAACACAATCATCTTTATCAAGTCATAAAAATAATAAAAGTCAAATAAAAAAAATATATAAAAAAATATCAGAGTGTTATAATCAAATCATAAAATGTCGAAGAGAATTGTGGTCAATAAAATAAAATAATATCAAAGAAAAATACAATAAAATCATAAAATGTCTTACAAAATCAAGATTAATAATATAAAATAATGTCGCAAAAGTACAGTAAGATCACAAAATGACATAAAAATCAGGTTTGATAAAAAAAGAACCCAAAAGAATAAAATGTCAAAAAAGTACAATCAAACATAAAATAATGTCAAATAAAAATACAATATAATCATAAAATGTCTTGCACAATCAAGATTAATAAAATCAAATGATGTCAACAAAGTACAGTGAAATCATAAAATTTCATAAATATCAATGAAATATAAAAAAGTGCTGTCAGGTACAAACTAAACGAAAACCAAACTTAAATTAGTTTGAATGTCATATCAATTAAATAATAAGATGACTTAATAGAAGGAAAAAAAAGCAAATAATAAAAGAAAATAATATCACATTATTATAAAATATTATCATTCAAGAAGTCACGTATATGGTAATAAGATTTATCTGTTAATAAATCTCGCATCATTTTTTAAAATAGGTTTGCTGACAAAGCTTTAAATGATTGCGGTATTTTATAGTACATTTTAGGCGCCATACAAAAGACACTCTTTGAAATTAAGGCTGGTTTTTGATGTGTGCAAGCAAAGTTGGCTATTGCCACGTCTATTACGGGGGAGGGTGTCAGCTAGTCGTGGGAATAGTTCCGGATTTAGTTAAACAAATGTTACCAATTCGAAAATGTAAAGTGAAGGTAGGGTTAATTATTTGTATTTTATAAAATATGGATTACAGCTGTCTATGGTACTCAAATTGAACATAGCTCGAATACATCTTTTTTGAGCCTTAAACGCTATTTCTTTGTCAGTCGAGTTTCCCCAAAATATTATACCATAGCGTAGCAAAGATGCAACTAGCCCATGATATCCAGTAACCGATGTTTAGAATAGGTATCAGCCACAAGCCGCAAGTTCATAAAAACTTAATATGAACATCGTCAGTCTGGATTGCAGTAGAGATAATTATGTGTTTCAATACACAGCGATGAGTCAGTACGATGCCCAAATATTTGATCGGGCGATGGCAATCACTTACTAGCATTTGGAGGGAAGAATATGCAATTAATATGACTTTAGGAGTTCTATGGGAATCCCCATAGAACTCCTAAAGTCATATTAATAGGATTTAATATATAAAAAAACTTTTTTACAAAAAAATACTGTACTAAATTCTAGAATGTTAGTGACATTGAAAAAAAAAAGTTTTAGTTCATGTATGTACTCAAATCTCTAATTTAATGGTAATCACAATTTCTGCAATTTAATGGCAGCAACCCACCAATTTAATGGCAGCAGCCCACCAATTTAATTGCACCAAATCCCACCAATTTAATGGTAGCAATATCCATCAATTTAATGGTAGCAAAACCTGCCAATTTAATGGCAGCAACCCACCAATTTAATGGCGGCAACCCACCAATTTAATGGTAGCAAATCCCACCAATTTAATGGTAGCAATATACACCAATTTAATGGTAGCAAAACCCACAAATTTAATGGTAGCAAAACCCACCAATTTAATGGCAGCAACCCACCAATTTAATGGCAGCAGCCCACCAAAGTAAATGGCAGCAAATCCCACCAATTTAATGGTAGCAATATCCACCAATTTAATGGTAGCAAAACCCGCCAATTTAATGGCAGCAAAACCCACCAATTGAAAGGCAGAACAACCAACCAATTAAATAGCAATTCTTTCTTTCTTTTCTTTCTATTCCTATAAGCATAATCAGCCTATAATGATCCGTTTGCTGGCAAGCGTACCTCCCCTCTGCGACAGGGACAAGGCCTCAATCCACCACACGAGCTAAACATTGCCCGGCGGACGTCACACGTGCCCGAATCACCGGCAACTGGACATACGGTTTCCTCACCATAATGATGGAATTCCGTGACATTGTAAATCTGACAATCCTCAACACCAATGGACCACACACCTACGAAAGTGTTTAGGTAGGTACCTTTATGGTTTTACCAAAACAGTTCGGGGTAAGGTGTTAACGTTAACATTGTATATCTTCACAGCTAAATAACTTCAAGGCTATCAATCGATGAGGCACTTTATTAAAACTGACATTTCGATAGTTTTCTGGTCCTGGCGGTATCTTTTTACAACAGCAGTGACCTTGGTAGTTTTAATAGATTTGCGCCCATATGGCTATTCTGTTCAAGCGCGCTCTCCAAACTGTACGCCACTTTAAATCAAATCGTTATCTACGTATATTGAGTTTAGATTTTCATTAGACTTATTCTACATGAAATAGACACTATTACACAACATGACCCGCCTTGAATCTTACCTAAATTGACATAACTCGCCTAGGATCTAGCCATACCTTATGGCATCAGCCACCTTGGATCTAGCCTCCTAACCTGGCATCACCCGCTTATGATGTAGCCAACCATATGCCATACGTTCTTTTGTTTCGCTTGAAATACGCTTAATGGTCAGGCAAACCATCTCATTTTAATGATGAATGCTGATCGTTTACGTTTGACCATAAACTAACCTTTTCGTCCGTTTGACGTTAATGAAGAACTCATATTCAAATATATATATTTGTAAGACATACATACACAGGTGTAAATCAAAGTACAAAGATAGCTATTGCTCATCGTGTTTTCTCAAATAGATTCAGGTGTACTGCTTTAAATACTCCGAAAACTGTAAATGTAAATTCTGTGTTGTACTATTTTATAGTGGCGCGAATCTCAGTGTCACAACACTTCTATTTAAATTTTCAGTTAAAAATAATTAATTTTGTAATGACTCAATATAATTAATTATAAGTACAATCAACAAGATTGAAACCTGACCCACCATATACTAATTCTTCTACGGGTATTCTAACCTAATTTGGACTAATCTTGCTTAAATATATATTTTTTCAGCAACAACTTGCCATCGATTTGATAAGACAGTCATAGACTAATGTATTATAGTGTGAAAGTCAGTGACAATTAGTTTACCAATCTCGCTGTGATAAAAAGTGAATGATATTTGCTTATAGAATATTTACTCGACATTTACTCGTAGTTATTTAGCATTTGAGGCTTTTGGCGAACGCCCACGTCTTGGGTTTTGGCATTACCTCGCATCCATCGGGTTGCTACGAGTGGATTTAGTCAACCCACTGACAGTAGCCTTGTATTTTTTGAAGCGATTAGGTCTACCAATCGAACAATGGTCATTTATTTGGCTTCACATCGTCTTGTCTAAGTTGCCTTCCGATTTAAAGGTTCAGTTCGAGCAGAAGTATGGTGGGGATACTGCCAAATACCTCCACCCTTTCGATGATTTGTTGAAGTTTTTGGATGAGGAGTGTCGCTTTTTGGACAACTCTGGTGTTGAAGGTCTCTCGCCGGCCCCAAAGCGGTCCTCTCCGGATCAGCATCGTGTTGGTGTGCACCCCTACCCTCGTGGGATGGGTGAGCCACGACGCCCTCCTCATCAATATGTAGTGACTCAGGTTCGCAGTAAGCGCTGCAAATATTGCAATACGTATTCACATCCTGTCTGAAGTTCCTGTAAAGGAACATTAAGGACCGGCGTGGAATCGCCAACAGCCGCAAGTAATGCTACCATTGTCTAGGACAGCATTTACAGTGGGATTGCCAGAGGTCAGATCCTTGCCCGCACTGTCAAGATAAGCACCGCCACGTGTTTTGTCTGAACCAAAATGGTGTTGGTAGGCCTGATGATGTCGGACGCTCCCCAACCCCACCAACCCCACGTGGATCCTCGACGGGGTTCACCTCGCACGGGCGAGGGCCCCCTCCACCTACTCCTCAATTGGAGGAGAGGTATTTGGGAATGGAGAGGCAGGCAGCGCCGCGGGGCGATTCTCACCACCGCTACATACGCGATCGCAATTGGAGCGCTCCTTTCCCCAGTTTGGACGTGTACGTGGTTGCCGGACCCCGGTGACTGGGCGAGCCGGTGGACACCCTGGCACTCTGGTGGACCCCTACCCATACTCTAACTGGTCAGCGTGCGCTTTTCCGGACAACTAACAACCCCAGGTGGGTTATCAACAAATGGTACTCGCCTCCCACTGCTGGACATAGGCCTCTCCCAGGCGTCGCCACATTGACCGATCTCGTGTGTCTCACCAACACCTGTCAACCTTAACCAGGTCATAGGTCCACCTAGTGAGAGGCCTTCCAACGTATCGTCTTCCGGTTCGCGGTCGCCATTCCAGATATTTTAGGCCCCATAGGCCATCCGTTCTGTGAGAAATGTGCCCTGCCCACTGCCACTTAATTTGGCAATTCTATGGACCATGTCGGTAACTTTGGTTCTCCTACGGATATCATTTTTTCTGACCGGATCACGCAAGAAAATGCCGAGCATAGCCCTCTCCATTGCCCTTTGGGGGACTTTAAGCTTCCTGATAATAATGCCCATTGTGAACAACGACGTTTCGGTCCCATAGGTGATCACTGGCAGCACACACAGAGAAGACAAAAGTCTATGACCACATAGACTTTTGTCTTGAAGACTCTGCGGTAAATTGGACGAGAAGATACCACGCAATTTCCCGAACGCCGCCCAGCCGAGTCGGATTCGACGGTTGACCTCTTCCTCGAAGTTGGTACCCAACTAGACCGTTTGTCCCAGGTAGACAAAATCGTCTACAATTTCGAATGTAGAGTCTCCGATCTTGATAGGAGTGGGTGTTACAAGGGCATTCATTCCATGACCTTGGTTTTGTCCATGTCCATTTTAAGACCCACTCTTTCGGAAGCTCTACTGAGGTAATCGAGCAGTTTACTGAGGCTCTCCATGGTCTCAGCCATGACCACTATATCGTCGGAAAACCGAAGGTGAGTGATTTTCTCGCCATTAACGTTGATGCCCAGTCCAGAACCTTGTAGACATCCTCCAGCGCAGCAGTGAACAGTTTCGGAGAAATTACGTCTCCCTGTCTCACGCTGCGCTGAAGGAGGATTGGTTTCGAGGTCTGATCCTGAATACAGACTAACATAGTGGCGTTTTTGTACAAACAATTCAACACTTCAATATAGCGGTAGTCGATCTGGCACCGTTGGAGAGACTGCAGTACAGCCCAAGTCTTGATCGAATCGAAGGCTTTCTCGTAGTCCACAAACGCTAAACAGAGTTTTACTCTTCGGTCTTCTATATAACCTGCAGCAGGGTATGTATGTGGTCTACGGTGCTAAAGCCTTTTCGGAATCCGGCTTGTTCGGGAGGCTGGAAATCGTCAAACCTGCGCGCGAGACGATTCGTGATGACTCTTGAAAACAACTTGTAGACATGGCTAAGAAGTGAGATGGGCCAATACTTCTTCAGCCAGGCATTGTCGCCCTTCTATACCAATCTATATATATAAAAGAAAGTCGTGTTAGTTACTTCACTTATAACTCAAGAACGGCTGAATCGATTTAGCTGAAAATTGGCAGGGAGGTAGCTTAGGGTAGGGTAGGGTAGGGTAGGGTAGTGTAGGGTAGTGTAGTGTAGGGTAGTGTAGTGTAGGGTAGGGTAGTGTAGGGTAGGGTAGTGTAGGGTAGTGTAGGGTCGGGTAGGGTAGGGTAGTGTAGGGTAGGGTAGTGTAGGGTAGCGTAGGGTAGTGTAGGGTAGCGTAGGGTAGTGTAGGGTCGGGTAGGTTAGGGTAGGGTAGGGTAGGGCAGTGTAGGGTAGGGTAGGGTAGAGTAGGGTAGGGTAGTGTAGGGTAGGGTAGGGTAGGGTAGGGTAGGGTAGGGTAGTGTAGGGTCGGGTAGGGTAGTGTAGGGTAGGGTAGGGTAGGGTAGTGTAGGGTAGGGTAGGGTAGTGTAGGGTCGGGTAGGGTAGGGTAGTGTAGGGTCGGGTAGGTAGGGTAGATAAATGTTTGGTCTTTTTATGGCAAAACAAAGTTTGCTGGGTCAGCTAGTATTATATAGAGGAAAGATTTTTTTGTTTGTTTGTTTGTTTGTACCGAATAGGCTCCGAAACTACTGGACCGATTTTAAAAATTATTTCACCAATAGAAAGCTACATTATTCCTGAGTGAAATAGGCTATGTTTTAATCCCAAAAACGGGTCCTGTGGGGTGGCCCGCGGGAGCGAAGCCGCGGGGAACAGCTAGTCTTGAATAAGAGTACCACCACACCCCTGCACCATGCCTGTGGTGTTTTGCCCTCGAGTATGACGGAATCAAACAGCTTCTGAAGGGCCTAATAATTATTAGTATTTAAAGTACAAATAATTATTATTGCCCGAATCTTAGAGATAGCTGTAGTAGTATAGTAATTGGCCTGTAGTTACAAGTTACAACACGGTGTCTGTCGCCCGTTTTGAAGATAGGGACAGTGGTAATTATTTAAAGAACATCTGGAAAGACGCGATGATTTCAACTTTGACGAACATTTAATAAATGAGGACGTGGTGGATTAATTATAATATCCTTTATGGCTTTAGTAGGCTGATATTTTCTCATGTCCGCTGCGCGTGAACGTAAAAAATCTCATCTGCATCTATCTCTAGTCTAGTAATACAAACGAGTTCTAGTAATACAAATAGTTTGGATTGAGAGCGGAAGATCAATAGAATTTTGAGCGATTTTTGGGCAGTTTAGAAGTGTGTGCCAGTGAAGTTCCAACCGAAACCTAAAGTGATTAATTTTTCAAAATCAAATGATGGTCATTATTTTCAATACATAGCCGGATTCGACTGTACTTCATTTGACATTACAACTTTTTTGCAAAAAATACAAAAAAAAATAAAAATAGCCTTTATTCCCTGTAACCTGTTTACAATACTTTTTTATAAATTAAATCTTACATCTAGCTTATGATAACTATGCATTACTAACTTATCTAAATTTAATATTATCTTAACTAACTATCAGCTACCAGGTCAGGTTGTCTTTTGACATAGGCCTCCTCTAATTCCTTCCACTTGTTTCAGTCCTTTGCTGTTTTTCGCCACTCCTTTGGTAAATCGTCCTCCCATCTCTTTATCTGTCTTCCTCTTTGTCTCTTTCCATTTCTTGGGTACCATTCTGTAACTTTTTTTGTCCATTTGTCTGTTTTTGTTCTCCACATATGTCCCGTCCATCTATACTTCAGTGTTCTTGTTTTCTCTCTCGCAAAAAATACTACCGACTTCCAAATAAAAAACTAAAAAGTGAAAAATAACTTTATTTTTGGAAGTTGGTGTCCATATCGCAAAAAATGAGAAAAAAGAAAGACACCAACTTCCAAAAATAAAGTTATTTTTAACTTTGTAGTTTTTTATTTGGAAGTCGGTAGTTTTTTTTTGAAAAAAAGTTTTTATTTTTCTCTTTTTAGTTGTACCTACCTAAAATAAGCAAGTTGTTTAGTAAGGTACCCATTATATATCTATGAAGGTACCTATAACGCCAGAATAGATTACCCGAATAACATGAAACTTGAACAAAACCGGTGAAATGAGAGATCAGCGTACCCCTTTAGAGCGCACTGGCTTGATGTTATGTTATGAAATACTATAAACAATATACACGCATGCGAATAGGCACTTTTATTAACATATATACAATTGAAAATTCTAAAAACAAAAACAAACCTATATACAAATACAAAAGGGTGACGGAAAAGACCTCATTGTGCATCAAAAAATTCGTCCACATCGATGTTAATGGAAGATGTGCCCAGAACGCTAGCAGCATTGCCACGTTGGATGGCAATGCTGATTCTCTGGCCGAAGAAAAGGCCAGCCCTGGGAGTCATCCCACTCTCCCACAGCCAGCAGGCGGGCACGCTCAGCAGTATTGGTGGACGTATTCATAAGTTTATTCCGTACCAACCTGCAGAGCGGCTCATCCCACTGTCTCTGGGAAGATGGGTTCTCGGGCAACGCCGTATTTGGGCAAGCCACTTTCCAGGCGCACACTGCGTCGGTCGAGCACGGCACTTCAAAGTTAACCAGTGAAAGGGATAAAAATTTTGTGGTTAACTTTTCAGTGCCGTGGACCGAAGACAAGAACGCCGGTAGGCTTATACTATAAATTTTGCGGATGCCGAGCCCGCCGAAGCGAATGGGTAGAGTAGCTTGCATCCAGGCTCGATCATCCAAGGCCACATTTAAAATGGTAGTCAGAGTGCATCGAATAATTTCGGCAATTTTTTCCAAGAGATGTGGCTGCTTCCATAAAGGGGAAGAGCGGAGAAAATACATGAAATTTGGTCCAAAAAAGCAATACCTAATAAGAGTAAAAGCCGAATGAAGATTAATTTTGGAGAGTCTATCCGAAATATTATTAAAATGGTTAATTTTGCCATCAATGAATGAAGAAAAACTGTCTTCCAAAATTGGGGAACCTAGGAGGTGCAGTGAACTTTTATCTAAAATTTTGATCTCTGGGGCTATTGCATAGAATTTCTGTAGGGTTGGTTGTCTGTCGGTATTGTCACTAAGAAAAATTTCACATTTGGAGTGGTTGAGGTCAAGGCCGATGGATTTAAACTGCTCTTTCAGGAATTGAAAATCTGCTAAAACGGTTTCTACGTCACCTCCTAGTGTTCCATCATCCAAATACCATAAGTTAAATTTCGAATTTAGTTTCTGAATAATGGGATTAATAGCCAAATGCGAATGCAATTATTCCGAATGATTTGCCGTTATTTATTGAAGAGTTCTGTTGTATATCTCCGAAGTTCTTCATCAGATCTTCCAGATTAAAATGGGACCAATTTCGAAACAATTTCTTTCAAACAAAAAAAGAATTATGAAAATCGGTCCACAATTAACGGAGATATCGGTGAACATACATAAAAAAAAATAAAAAAAAAAAACAAACATAAAGTCGAACATAGAACCTCCTCATTTTTGTTACGTCGGTTAAAAAGCAAGCGAGGGCGAAGAATTTAAGGGTTCAGTAGTTTTAATTGAGATGCCGGTAAAAAAATACTTTTTTTTTTTTTTGGTTATCTGTAATAACCTGTGTATTCTGATGCGTGTAATCAGTATTATTTATTTTGTTCCTGTTCGTTTCATTGTTTATGTTATTCCAAACCGTCTTGATTTTATTTTCTGCTAATTTAACCTTATTGCTAATGTACAAGGCCTTAGCTGATTTACATATTTAAAAAAATCTTGAGTAAATACACCATTTCATAACATACCATCATGGCAGTATGCTCTAAAAGGGTACAAAAATCAATTGCAAGTAAAATTTCAAAATTTAAAAAACCCCCGACACATTTATCTTGCGACAAGTAAAATTTCAAAATCTAAAAAACCCCCGACACATTTATCTTGCGAAAACACCCCGATTCAAACAGTAAAACGCCCATAACTTTTAAACAGCTTAACCGATTTTATTCAAACATATCTAAGAACACTCTCGCCAAATTAACCTTTCAAACAAAAAAAACTAAATCAAAATCGGTTTATCCGTTTAGGCGCTATGATGCCACAGACAGACACATAGTTACACAGATACACACGTGAAACTTATATCACCCCTCTTTTTCCGGCGCGGGTTAAAAAACAAAATCAAAATCATTTATTGGCTTGCAAACATGGGTATTTAGTACATAGATGTTTTAATATATAAGAGTCCTCCATGCTCTACCGTCACATGGGCATGCAGAACATATTATTTAATTTATACAAATTAAAATATTGGTTTATCATTTTAAATATCAATGAGAATCAAATAATACAAATTAATGTCAATCACAGTAAAATTTTACAATAATACATTAATGTCATCAAGGTTACAATAAAAATGTCAAATGGTATAAATAGCATGTCAATCAATCAATGATTCATCATTAAGGAAGTCGTCAATTGTGTAATAACTTTTTTTAATTAATATTTCCATTAGTGCCCTTTTAAATTTCAATAAACTCATAGTTTTAATAATATTAGGTACTTTGTTATAAATGCGTGGGGCATTGCCTAAAAAACTATTTTGCATTAGTTCTGTTTTACATTTAACTTGACACAATTGATTCACATTTTGAGTTCGTATTGGATTCCTTCTGACTGCCGACAATTTTTGAAATAGATGTGGATTGTTTTTCACAAAAGAAACCGTTTCAAATATATATAAAGACGGGAATGTTAATATTTTTAAAGATTTAAAGTAAGGAAGACAGCTATCTGTGGTCTTAAGACCGCACATTGATCTTACGCATCGTTTTTGCATCCTAAATACAAGCGCCCTATCAGTAGACTGTCCCCAGCAAAAAATACCATACCGCAAAACGGAGGCAACTAGTCCGTGGTATGCCGTTAAAAGAGCCTGACTATTGACTTTCCTTGAAAGTTGAAAAAGGGCGTATGCTGATTTACTCAGTTTTTTACACACTTCTTCAACATGCGGTTTCCATTTCAGTTTGTTGTCGATCACTATACCTAAGAATTTAGCTTTATTTGCTTCGTCAATGTCAGAGCCTTGGTAGGTAATACTAACGTTTGGGTTTTCACAGCGTTGATTAGAGTGCATAACTATTATTATGTAGCCAATTTATAATGTCACTTAAACAAGTATTAATGTCATCCCGATAGATATTTACATTTGTACACTTTACTATAGCTGTACTATCATCTGCAAAGTAACATCAAACAAAATGATTCTCCCATTTTGTTTGATGTTACTTTTAGGAGATCGTTAATATATATTAAAACAAGTAAAATTTCATAATTTAAAAACCCCCGACACATTTATCTTGCGAAAACACCCCGATTCAAACAGTAAAACGCTCATAACTTTTGAACGGCTGAACCGATTTTATTCAAACATAGCTAAGAACACTTTCGACAAAATCACCTTTCAATTAAAAAAAAAATCAAAATCGGTTCATCCGTTTAGGAGCTATGATGCCACAGACAGACACACAGATACACAGATACACAGCAACACACGTGAAACTTATAACACCCCTCTTTTTCCGGCGGGGGTTAAAAAGAGGCGGCCCTAGTACGCTACCTTGTGGGACACCATATCTTACAAGTCTATACATAAATAGTCTCTAATTTTGTCTTTGGACATATTCTAGCAATTTCTGTACATTGAAGTCTATTACTTAAGTACGATTCTATTAGCTGTAGGACGTTTCTCCTTACACCATAACTATGTAATTTTTGTAGCAGAATCTTATGATCCACAAAATCAAAGGTCTTTGTCATGTCAGTATAAATTGCACAGACAGGATTTCTCTTATCTACAGATGACATGACATTAGCTAATAGATCAAATAGTGCCATATTAATCGTGGTATTCTTACGAAAGCCCTTTTGTACATTACAAAATAATTCATACTTTTCGAAATAGGCATATAAAGAATGATAAATAACTTTTCCGAAATTTTTTGATAATATAGATATTTTTGCAATTGGTCTGTAATTTTTTAAATCGGTTTTGTCATCTCTTTTATATAAAGTTTTTATTATAACCTTTTTAAGATTATTGGGAAATATGCCATCAGCAATACATAGCTTAATTATATGAGCTAATGGTGGTGCTATTACTTCTTTGGTAAATTTTATTACTTTTGTAGAAACGCCATCATATCCAACGGTACTTGTGTTTTTTAGGTTGCCAATGATATTTATTATGTCGTCAATGGTTAGAGGTTGCATGAAAATTGAATTAATATTATTCATCTTGATGTCAGTTTTTACGTTATTTCCAATTGTAACAATAAAATAATTGTTAAATTCGTTTGCAATGTCCATTGGCTGTGTAAACGACAAATCATTTCTTTTAACGCACATAATATGCTCCTGTGGTAAATACACCTTAGATGAATTTATTATTTGCCAGGTAGCTTTTTATTTATTTTGGGCGGTATTTATGAAGTGATTATTTTGAGCTTTTTGTGTTAGTTTCTTAATTTTCCTATAAAGTTTAGTGTATTTTTAAAAAAACTAATTTATTTTGTGATTCAGGATTTAACCTATGGGCCCAGAGTAACTGCCTTTGTTTCTTACTGCATATTTTAATTCCATGAGATATCCATTTTGTTTTAATGTTTGTTTTATAGTTATCACTTTTACTAGAAAACATAATTTATATAAAAGAGAAAAATCTTCCATAAAATTGTCGAAAGCTACTTTCGCGTCTGTGGCATCATGTACCTTTAAAAGTAACTATATTTGTCATGCATAAATACACCTTTTTAGTTTTCCAATATTTTAATTTGTAAGTTGTTTTTATAGGCACTTTAAGCATCTGAGCCGTATGATCTGAAAGGACTAGATCCACAACTTCAGCTTTGCAATCTTTCCGGTAGCTGTGTGCAAAATTGTCAATACAGCCCGGCGAGCATGGCCAACTGTGACATCGCTTAAGTCACACTTTTAATCACAGTTTGGGCGATAAACTCATTTTGTCTTCAATGCTAGCACGGCGGCGTGAGATATTTTCTTGACTTGTGGCATAACTTCTTGATGTTTATTTTTTTATTTTTCGGCAATCTTCCAATTTTATTGCAATTTCGGTTTAACCTTGGCCATAAAAACCATTTATGTTCTGTGAAGCATAGCCCTACGATGCACTGTTTCCGAATTATGGGCCTCCGTATCTTATTTTATTTTGCATAAAACGCTCTATATTTCCAAAATGATATTTCGAAAACGGTGTGTCCTCGGCAAAAAATAACCAAATTTTAGCCTCCCCTTTGCTATCCCCATGTTAGCATCATCCCAACATGATATATAAGTTTTTTTTTTTTACATTTCTTGGTTTTCGACTTGAACTACGGTCATGAAAAGTTATGATAAAATATGTCATGTCTTACAATTTGTCTTAAATGCTAGCACGGGACAACCATGTGACATAGTTTACAGGCGCGACTTGCTTTTCTTGTTGTTGACTTCATAGTGCGACATAATTTGAATAGACGACCAAATAAAAAATAATACGTAAAAAAGTATGCCGTTCATACAGCTAAACAACTTTTTAATTTTGTTGGGAATAAATTAATATTTCACCCACGACCATAGACTTATGCACACTTTACTATTTTACTTTGTTTGTTTGATAACATATAAAGTGTTTGTTAGAAAGATATAATTATTGTTTCTCTTGTATGTATTTTTACTTATGTTGTGTGTAAGCTGTGTACTTCTTTAAGTGACCAATTCACCATACTTTTAGATATATAAGTTCTTTTATGTAATATGTACTAGTGAATAAGTCGTTGGAGTACCTAAATAAAATAAAATAAAATAAAAATAAAATTTTAATAATTACTAAAAAATATAATAGCTTGGACCAATACCGGTGGGCCCCTATTTTTTATATTTTAAATTTTTTTTAGGGATTTTATTTAAGAAACATTTAAAAATGTAGAAAGTAAGAAGAATATGGTTTAAAAGAAAATAATTATAAAAATAAAATAAGAACAACAATAAAAAAAAATTACAATTATGACAAAGTAATAATATAAACTTAATTAATAATCCTGTAACATTACAATTAATCACCATACACACAAAATGAATTTATTGCCATTTGGTGCAGTAATTAGAAGGCAAATATATTTTTTTCAACTGTAAAATTTTATCACCACCTCCGAACGAAAGTGATACATTTTTCTAAATCATCTGTCAAAATGTGACATTTGTGACAAAATGGGTGCGCCCGTATTCGCAATTAAGACCCGATGAGTCCCAAACAAACGTCAGGAAATTTTCTCACGGCGCCGGTGCTATTATTTAGGACAAAATGGCGTTAGCGCCCAAACTGCGATGAAATGTGTGACTCAAGCCATGTCACAGTAGGCCGTACTCGCCGGGCAGCAACAAGAAAGGCATGTTGCGGCTTTAAAATATGTCACATGTTTGACCCGTGCTAGCATTTAAGACAAATTGTAAGACATGACATAATTTATCATGTCTTGTCACAAATGTCTTGGGTACGCCCATGCTCGCTAGGCAGGTATGACTACTTATTCTAGTGGGCGTATAAAGCGCTAGTTTTAAATTGTTATTCATAAGAAAATATTCAAGATCCAATGTAGTTTTGTTTATTTTCAAAACGATAATATTAAAATCTCCACACAAGACGATTTTTTTATTTGAGGACAAACTAACTTTAGTTAAAATATAATTAAATTTTTCATAGAATACTTCATAATTATGTTTAGCAATCCTATATATACAAATAATGATAATTTTGTAAGCTATTATCTCTACAGCGCAGCATTCAGATGCCCGAGACTGATTGTTTTGCTATGTCCGTTATCTCTCTAAAATGAAGACCTACTCTAACGAGAATGCATGTTCCTCCTCTCTTTTCGTTTCTAGTAAAGAAAGCCGCTGGACAAAAATTTGTGATGTGTAATGTGTGTAATCCTCATAACCCGTTTGTATAAAATGTTCTGTAACACAATTATCGTCTACAATGGTTCCCCTTTCGCATAATTCTACTAGTTTTATAGTCAGTGAGTCAGATTTATTCATACTTACGCAGCATTCATACGTACGCAGATGTGTACAGTTCACCGATTTCAAAATAAAAACTAACTTTAAATTCGGAAGGTGGCGTAAAAAAACGAAGAAACGAAAACAGGAACACCGAATTTTTGTTGTATTTTTAACCGACTTACCAAAAAGGTGGAGGTTCTATGTTTGACTTCTTGTATGTCTTATTTTTATGGATCTTCACCGATATCTCCTTCAATTGTTAACCGATTTTAAAAATTCTTTCTTTTTTGAAAGAGTGTGTTTCGACATTCGTCCCATTTTAATTTGGTGAAGATCTGATGAAAAACTTCGGAGATATACAACAGAACTCTTCAATAAATAACGGCAAATAATTCGGGATTGCTGCAATCGCATGTCTGTTTATTGTTTATACCATTTCATAACATAACATCACGCCAGTACGCTCTAAAGGGGTACGCAGATCTCTTATTTCACTGGTTATGTTCAAGTTTCATGTTATTCGGGTAATCTATTCTGGCGTTATAAGTGCCTATTTTAGGTAGGTACAACCATATAAGTGTATAGTCTATGGGTACAACTAAAAAGGGAAAAATAAAAAACTTTTTTGCAAAAAAATACTACCGACTTCCAAATATAAAACTACAAAGTGAAAAATAACTTTATTTTGGGCAGTCGGTGTCCATATCGCAAAAAAATGGGCAAAAAGAAAGACACCGACTGCCCAAAATAAAGTTATTTTTCACTTTGTAGTTTTATATTTGGAAGTCGGTAGTATTTTTTTGCAAAAAGTTTTTTATTAACTTACTTTTTATAGTTTCACTATCGGATGTTTTTTTTTTCGGGTTTATGATAACTGATGGTGAATTAGACTTCTTACATGTAACTAGGTGTGGTATGCGATAGGTAATAGACGATGTCTGACAGCTGGTAAATGCTGGGTAAGATATTATCTGAGGATCTAGCCATGATGTTTGATTAGACTTCATAGGTTGATGTGTGTTTGTTGTGTGTACAGGTGAGGCGCGGTGCGGGATGTAGTGCGCGCGGGGAGCGGCGAGCGGTGAGCGCGCAGAGAGCCCGGGCCGCGAGCAGCGCGCGGGCGCATGGCGCGAGCGGCGCGCGCACTTGCCGTGGCGCTGCTGGCCGCGCTGGCCGCCGCCGCCGGCCCTGCGCCCTACAGCCGTCAGTCTCACTCAATACTCATGAGCCAGGAACAGGAGCGTGAACGCAGAGTTGTCTTGCGAATAACAATACATCAACTGTTGCAGAGAGAGCGCGGCGCGTGCACCGCGACGCCGCGTCGGTGGAGGCTCCGGGCGCGGACGGCGCTGACAGCACGGCCGGCGTGGATGGCGTGCTGGAGGCGGGCTCGCTGGAGCTGGCAGAGGTGGCAGAGGTGCCGGCGTGGCGCGAGCTGTGGTACGGCTCGCTGGAGGCGCTGCACCGCGAGCCCACCATCAACAACACGCAGGAGGACGTGCTGGTGCAGCTCGGCGCGGTCGCCTTCCTGCACTGCCCCGTGCGCAACCTGGGCGAGCGCGGCGTGAGTACCGCCCCCCCCTCCCCCACCGTGTCTGTGTATGTGTAAGTGTGTGGGCGACTCAGTTGTGATGTGTTTGGGTGTGTTACAGGTATCGTGGGTGCGGCGCCGCGACTGGCACATCATCAGCTCCGGCATGCTCATGTACACCAACGATGAACGCTTCCAGGTACAAACTCTACCGCAACTCGAGCATGTCACTGTCAGCCAGTCAACCAGCTAGTTAGGGTCACAGATCGAAATCGCTCATTGAGTGAAAAAATTGCTGAGGACGCGTGTGGCTTTTTTCAACCAGCCGCAACGCGCGAGTAGTACCTAAATATAAAAACAAAATATAACTTGGAAGTGGTTTGGAAAGATAAAATATAACTAAAATGATAAATTAACTAAATTGTTACAATTAACTAAAGCATGTGTGAGAAACCCTTTACACTAATGTATAGAGTTCAAATTCAAATAGTAAATAAACGGCAGCGCCGCTCCGTACCTCCTCCGAAGTAATAATTTGATCTTTTTGGCGCGGAAACCATTTTTTTGTTTACTACGTGAAAACTACAAGGACTAGAGATTTGAAAATTTTGCTGCCTATGGCAGCTATTATTTCTTAAGTTTTAAGCTATAATGCATAATCATTTCTTCTTTTGTTCGGAAGATATGATATGAGCAGCTGGGGTGCCGTCACTCCAGCTTACACATATCTGTCGGTTTAATAACCTATGGAGTATTTTGACTACAGATTTGAAAATTTTGCTGCCAATGGCAGCTATTATTCCTTAATTTTTGAGCTATAATACATAATCGTATCTTCTTTTGTTCAGAAGATATGACATGGCAGCTAGGGTGACGTCACATCAGCTTACACACACGTTTTTTTATCATAGTTCCAACACTTTTTAAGTATTATCGTTCAGTTCTTTCCTTCCATGTGCAGCTATTATGCCTTATTTTATTGACTATAGTCCACAACCCTAACATCACTAGTTTGCCTGTATTGAATGAGGAAGCTGGAGTGACGTCACTCCAGCTGACTCATACTAAACGACACATATTAACGAAGTTTTTGTGGCAGCTAAATAAAGACTTGGTACTTTGATTGCTGCTATTATGCCTGAAATATTGACATAGATAGAATTATTCTAACACTTATGAGGAAGCTGGAGTTATGCACATCGACCAACCGACTTATTGCTGGGGGCAGAAGTTTACTCCGAAATCATCATGGCAGGCATAATCAAGGAAAATTCATCTCTACCAATAGCACAACAGACTCAGCTTTGCTAGATTTTAAGCGGCAATGTCAAATCCTATCAATGCAACGTTATCATGAACATTATAGAAGACATACAAAGATTTTGGAGCATTGAAGAGGACATTTTAGTGTCAGGATTATATGTGGTGACAAACATGATCCTGTTCACTTTCCACTCATTCAACACCTCAATATCAGTTCTGAGAATTATCAAATCTGCTGGGATATCTTGAACCATAGGTATAACAATGACAGGCTATTTTTTACCTCTCACATGAACATACTGCTTTCAATACCTGCAATGCAAAACCAAATCGACCCACAGATCAAGAACATTTTCGACACCATCAATGAATGCATGAACGCCTTGAAAAACCTTGGTATAGACGTCACCACCATGTGGCCAACGGTTGTGCATTTACTTCAGGTCACGCCAGGCTAGAATAAAAGAGTACACTAGTGAATTGTCCCTACCTATCAAATATAAATGATTAAGGACTTACGCAGTCACACTAGCACTCACTCACACAATATTGACACGGGATTAGACTAAATTATAATTAATTTAATGATTAGCACTCGTTTCTACGTTAGTTACAACGACACGACCTATGTGTATATACTAGAGTGTTAGGGAGACTATACCCTATTTCTCCCTAACACTCTAGTATCTCGACAAGTATGTCTTCTATTGTGGCCTCCAGTCAACCGCCCAAAACCAAGTGCCATCATTTTTTTGTTGGCTCCTCAAGCTACCTCCACCCGCGTGCCCACCGTTAGGCAATTTAACGAAGGGTCATTTTCATTACCGTTTTTTGTGCAATTTCTTAATTGTTTTGGGACTGCCGGCAAGCCTTATTGTTGCCACATGGCAATTTCTTAAAATTCGTATAGAACGTCTACCATTGAAACATTTCCCATGACTTTCTAACCGAAGGGTTTTTTTAGAGGGCCCAAATAGTTTTTTTTTTTAATGAATAGAATGTTTCATAATTTATTAGGGTGACTATCAGACCGTTAAGCTTAACGTTGTTTTAAACGTGTAGGCCCATGTAGGATTTATTGATATAAATATATATTCAAGAGCTGTTCCCCGCGGCTTCGCTCCCGTGGACCAACCCACAGGACCCGTTTTCGGGATAAAAAATTGCTTATGTCACTCAGGAATAATGTAGCTTTCTATTGGTAAAAGAATTTTTAAAATCAGTCTAGTAGTTTCGGTGCCTATTCGGTACAAACAAACAAACAATAAAATCTTTCCTCTTTATAAGATTGGTATAGATAGTTAAATAAGCATAAATGACATGTAGTCACAATGGCTTCTCATTCTCTAGTTTTCCATTTTTTTTTAAACTAAATACAGGATTTATCGGCTCAACGAGTTCTAAACAACGATACCCCTAGATGGGGTAGGTAAGAAAAAATTTCAGGCTCCCCTTTAGCTGTATGGAAGTTCGTCTTAATTTTTTTTGGCAATTTGCATGGTTTGGGTCAACAAGATGCTTTTAATGTGAAAATTTGAAAACTGTAGCTCGCCTACCGTTTGGCCGTAAAACCCGTGTCAAAGATGGACAGGCGGTAAGACGGCCAGACGGACAGACGGACAGACGGACACGTGAGTGCCAGCAATAGGGTTCCGTTTGGACCCTTCCGGTACGGAATCCTAAAAAAGGCCGTGTTTTGGCTTTCATTATATTAGAGCACAACGCGTAGCGGTAAAAAAAAAGCCTAGACGCGACTTATTGCTTCCTTTTGATTGTTATCCTTATTAGTGACGCTATCGGATGGTTTGATGATACAGCGTGTTTCTTTTTCCAAAATCAACGGTTTCGATTCCTGACTAAGAAATTAGGAACGTATATTTTTCGTTTTAGTTTTTATTAAAATCAAACATGTAACTTTTTGGGAAGTTTTTCGCTATTCCTCATAGTATTGGATTTGGCCATCCCCGCCCGCTTGTAAAACTCACCCAGTATAGTTGATGGGCATGTCCAATTTGATATATTTTGATCTCTTGTGTATGTCGTTTTTCACTTGATTCCCCACCGTATAAATCCAATTTATAATTATTAATACGCGGTCGCGGCCACAACCTTTGTTGATTTGGATCTCGTAGCAGAAACAATCCATCTTCTGGATACGATCGATAAATCTGCCTTTGTTCCAGGTGTTACACAGTGAGGGCTCCGACGACTGGATCCTTCAGATCAAGTATGTGCAGAAACGAGACAACGGCACCTACGAGTGCCAGGTAAGTGTGCGGCTCGAATGTGTGTGTGCAGGTGTCGACGACGGGCGGCGGCATGCCTGTCGCACCTGCGGGCTTATTACGTAAGGAACAGCAAGTAGCAATAATTGTACAATTATTGCGCGATCAATTTAGTGACCTGGCTACTGAGGCCTTTAGGTCAAGTCTTTTTTTTTGACAGTCACTTTTAACAGAAGCTATTTTATCTGTCCGATGATTTATAAAATGTATCGTTTGATGAATTAAACAGCTTATGAAAGAGCAACACTTCGTGGAGGCTGTTTTTTCACAATAGTCAATTTGATTACTATTTAGCTCCAATATTCCGATAATTAATATTTGCAGATGTAAAGTATTTGTGTAAAGTAAATATGGCAGTGATAATTTGATATTTGCATTTTATTTACATAAATGTCAATGTGCAAAATCAATTAAAATTGTCGATTGTTATAAGAAATCTAATCGATAACGCATTAGAACATCTCTTAATAGTAGACTATTTCGTATTTGAGCTATGAAATGTAAAAAAGATTTTTCAAATTTAATTTAGACATTGGCAGAATAGTCGACATCGGTGTTTGCCATTTAAAAAAAATAATGTAATAGAAGATACTTATTGCGGACTTATCACATTCTCATGTGTTTGTAAGTATTTAGTAGTAAACATATAAGATTCGCTGAGGTAGCCAACACTACAGTAAAAAAAAACCTCCACTTTACCGTGATCACTTCTGTTTCAATGATTCAACAAATAGTCCAGTTGCGTAAACATTAGAGACTCAAAACAACACCAATTTGTCATTTACATTTACAATATTCACTAGGAATTTGTTATTTCAATATTTATTTTTATATTATTATTCTAATTTGCGGATAATAAAAGTAGCCACAAAATAACACACGAAAAAAGCCGCCAAAAACTCAAAAACTTATGTACCTACTCAGCCATCAGCGAGCGATTGGCAATCGACCAACAACAAGGGAAAAAGTAATAGCAATTTGACAGCCACATTTGCTCGCCGATGGCTGTCGCTCTGCTGTCAAAAACCATACGTAATACGATATGATCGCGATCACCTTGCGATAAATGCACATTTCGATTCTTATTATTAGCAGTGCTGTCGTAAAAGTATTATGGTGTGGCTATAGCTCATATATAATGCGGTTTCGCGATTGAAGAGCAATTATTTCGCAAAAATAAGCCTGCCAATTTTTTGACGTAAAGCGATAATCGCGCGATGATTGTACAATCTCTGCGCAAATATTGCTAATTGCTGTTTCTGCACATCGCCGTGCCCTAGTGTGACGTACTGATGTGTGCGTGTGTGTGTGTGTGTGCGGTTGTAGACGGGCGGCGACACACTGTCGCACCTGGTGCACCTGCCTAGCGAGCATGGGCGTACCCAAGACATTTGTGACAAGACTTGATAAATTATGTCATGTATTACAATTTATCTTAAATGCTAGCACGGGTCAAACATGTGACATATTTTAAAGGCGCAACGTGCCTTTCTTGTTGCTGCCCAGCGAGCACGGCCTACTGTGACATGGCTTGAGTCACACATTAACTCGCAGTTTGGGCGATAAACCCATTTTCTCCTAAATAATAGCACCGGCGGCGTGAGAAAATTGCCTGACGTTTATTTGGGACTCATCGGGTCTTAATTGCTAATACGGGCGCACCCATTTTGTCACAAATGTCACATTTTGACAGATGATTTAGAAAAATGTATTACTGTCGTTCGGAGGTGGTGATAAAATTTTATGGTGGAAAAAAAAAATTGCTTCTAATTACTGCACCAAATGGCAATAAATTCATTTTGTGTGTGTGGTGATCAATGCTTATTAATTAATTGAAATGTTACTGCATTATTAATTAATTTTATATTATTACTTTTTTATAATTGTATTTTTTTTTATTGTTGTTTTTATTATTTATTTATAATTATTTTCTTTTATACCATATTTTTCTTACATGTTTTCATTTTTAAATATTTCTTAAATAAAATCCCCAAAAAACATTTAAAATATAAAAAATAGGGGCCCACCGGTATTGGTCCAAGCTATTATATTTTTTTTGTAATTATTAAAATTTTCACAATAATTATATTTTTCTAACAAACAGTTAATGTGTTATCAAACAAACAAAGAAAAATAAAGTGTGCATAAGTCTATGGTCGTGGGTCAAATATTAATTTGTTCCCAACAAAAGTAAAAAGTTTTTTATCTGTATGAACGGCATACTTTTTGACGTATTATTTTATTTGGTCGTTTATCAAATTATGTCGCACTATGAAGTCAAACGTCAGTAAGTTATGCCACAAGTCAAGAAAATATCTCAAGCCGCCGTGCTAGCATTTAAGACAAAATGAGTTTATCGCCCAAACTGTGATTAAAAGTGTGACTTAAGTGATGTCACAGTAGGCCGTGCTCGCCGGGCTGCACATCGCCGTGCCCGAGTGTGACGTACTGATGTGAGTGTGTAGGTGTCGACGGGCGGCGGCACGCTGTCGCGGCTGGTGCATCTGCACATCGCCGTGCCTGAGGCCTTCATCCTCGGCGCCGACGAGCACCACGTGGACGCCGGCTCCACCATCAACCTGGTCTGCATTATAGAGAAGGTGTGTACTATTGAGCCAATGCGCTGGTGAAGTCAGATGGTGACAGCGACAGTGACGCGTGTGTGCGCTTGTGTTGCAGAGCCCGGTGCCGCCGCAGTATGTGTTCTGGTACCACAACGCGCGCATGATCAATTACGACGCGGCGCGCGGCGTCACTGTGCTCACGGAACCGGGGCCCAAGACTCAGTCGGCGCTGGCCATCCGCACGGCCGGCGCGCAGCACTCGGGCAACTACACGTGCGCCGCCGCCAACACCGAGCCCGCGCACATTTACGTCTACGTCTCCGAAGGCAGTCAGTATCACTACAGTCATCGACCACATAGCCACTAAACGCCTAATGCTTGACCTAATACATCAAAACAATTCTGTCAACTAGCTGAGGTATGAGGCACTGGACGACTGCGCTCTGATTGGTCCCTTAACAAGGTTGTAAGGGTGGGACAGGTTTAAATAAAACCAGGAAGGTATCGATATTTTTATAAATAGTATTTGTACTTTTTTTTATTAATTATACGGCGTTTTAACATTTAAGTAATCACATAAAATGTTAAAACTAAAAAAAAACAAAATTCTAAAGGTAACATACTTTTTTCGGTTGTTGGTTCTTAAATATAGTAATAATAAACATTAGTAAACCCGTAATCAAAAATCGTTTCACAATTAATAGACTAATCAATTTAATGTCTATATTTGTAAGGTTTCTAGTTCTATCGATAACAGATTTGGTCATAGGATATGGTGCATCACTAGTTTTGTTTACGATATTATAGAGGAGAAGAGATAGCGAAAAAAAATACTTTAAAAAGAGAAAGACGCAAACAGGCGGTGGGCGTTTTCACCTATAAACTTGACCAGTATAATATGAACTCCGATAAATAATATCAGAAAATAAATCCAATTTTGTTTTTTTAAATATTAACTTATCAATGATATATTATGCCATTTTTCCGGTAACTCGAAGTCTGACTGTTGTTACCATACCAACGTCTTGTACAAGAGGCCATTATAATATTTATTTCATATTTTTTTTATTGACTGACGCGGAAGTTTTTACGGCTCACAGTAGCGACCACTTCGTCGCTACTAATTCGAAATTTTCGAGTGGCGACCTGTATTACTTGTATATGATCATATATGTTGACACACATCGCTCGCCTGTTTATGGCGTCTAGGGGCTGTGGCTGTGTGGTCGCTGACTACAGTACACTCATACACAGTGCTCCCCAGTGAGCATGTGTGCCGTGCAGTGAGCATGCGTTGTGTTGCAGGCGACAAGATGGCGGCCACGCTGAGCCGCAACACATCGGGCGCGCGCAGGGTGGAGGCTGGGGTGCGGGGCGCGCTCGCCTGCCTGTTGCTCGCGCTCGCCGTTACCTGACTCTCGTCCACTGCAACACTTATCTAATAAGTACTCTGTACATATTAAGTACCTGTATTTCTACACAGGCCCAGTATTAAGACCTACAATGCGAAGTAATAATGATTACTACTTCAACTGTGTTACAGTGGTAGTAATGTTATTACAATATTGTGTGGGTTTAAAGTTTTAATCTTGGTGGCGCGCGATGGCGCTGTCTTCGTGGAAACAAAACGTTGCTCACGCCCGGACACAGTCGATAGTCATCTATTTATAGTGTAAATAACATTATTAGATAATTATGTATTTTGGCGTTCACTAAAACTCGTTTGCAAGGTGATAGCTGCTACTGTTGCGCCTTGTAATATAAATTGCCAAAAATTTACTTTATTTTTTGTGGTGGAAATGATCAGAATCTCATGTTCACTACTGGTAGTACAGTACAACCTTGAGAATGAAGTTTAGTGATAGCCCGCACTAGGTGTCGTGCACAGCACACTGCGCAACTGTGGCACAACTGTGGCGCTACAGTGGCGCGACTGTTGCACGACGCGCGACTCTTCTCCCGTTAACATTTTATTGTTGGTTACGTGAGCGCGGTGCTCATCTGATGGCCGCCGCCTCCTTTACATATGGCTGTTAGAACTGACATCATCCTGTAAATATGCGACTCGACGAATTACTACTACGATTCAACCGTACTTTGTTAAATTAAATAGTTCATAAATTGCGATGCACCGTCTCTACAAGATCTCGTCCGTGTCTCACGCCAGTGATGTTGTCAGGTAACATGGAGGAAAGCTACACTTACTACGTTTCTTGTGAGGATGTGGCCACCTCTGTTTTGAGAGTTAATTAAGCCGCCTCTGAGGACCCCACGGGCCTCTGACTTGGCTACTTCAGACTAAGATTAACTATATAAGACCAGGTTTCATCACGATGTTTTCCTTGATGTCCACGTGTGCGTACGCGATGACAGTCGTCGCGTAATTGCGTTCAATTCAGACAATGCCTTTGTTACCCAAGTCACTCACATACGTACGTACAAATGTACGTACGCACGCATGTGAGGAGCAGTCAACGTTTAGAAAATGTACGTGGTTTAGAAACATTTATCATTATTCATTTATACTAAATGTTTTTAAGTACAAGTTAACTAAGTTTCACTGTATCATACTAAAAAATGTTAAACCAATAGACTAGTAATGAATTGCGCTACTTGGGTGCAGTTATTTCCCACATAACCAGATTGTGCCAGATTGAATTGAACGATAGACGCGAGGCGGCACGGGCGTGCGGCATTACTTTGTAAAAATAACATTTTACATCTCTGTTCTCATGACTTCCATTATAATTATTAAGAAATATAAAAAAAATTGAACAACAATTGCGTTTTAATTGAGTTGATCCGTTTCATAAACCTAGCCGCAGCGAATCCGATCTGCAGCTTGTGTACAGCTGCAGGCTGCAGGCCGCACGCAGTTTGGGGTAACAACTATAGTTTAAACTGTCAGAAAGCGTTCATCTTACAGAAACGTGCCATAAGGACAATAGTCAGGATTTCACAAACAGACTCATGCAAATACCACTTTACAAAACTAGAAATATTAACAGTAACAATTTTATACATTTTAGTAATCGTAAGTCACTTTGCGAAGTATATTCATCAGCATGAATCTCAAGAGGGACGAAAGTTATGAGAATGCACACGAAGGTAGGATTTAAAACCATTGAGTTATACTACGAGTACTATATATTCACAGCGGATCTTTGTGTCTCTGAAGTTGGCTCTGTCAACTATTGCGCACAAAACAGTTTAACTGCATAGAGTAAGCGAGATAGGATGATGCGACAAACGTATGTGAGTGAAAGAGACAGTTATACAATGCTATTTTCACTTTTAATATTGTCACAAAAATAGCTACTGCGCAGCCTCTTGCAGCCAATTCAGAGACACAAAGATCCGTTGTAAGTATTATACGTATAGAGAACACAACGCGTTGCATGATTTTGCGCCACGCTTTGCGGTACACCGTACCGCAACTATCCCAGTGAGCAAAGATTACTATTATATACTTTTTTTTTTTTTTTTGGAATCACATTTTTATCAATTATTCATTTAAATAACGTTTTATCAAAAACCCAGATTCCTGGTGATTTTTCCATTGAGATCTCATACTATATGTATTAATTCTTTACAATTTCAATAAAGATTCATTGGAAACAGGTCCAAACTCTAGAGTCTCTATATCGCACACCTAGATAAAGAGTAGCACAACTCAAAATACCTTTTTTTTTTCTTTTTTTCTTTCTCTTTCCTTCTTTTTCGGCGCTGATTCCGATAATTGCAATAACTCAATTTTGGATTATTTTGAGTTGTGCTACCCTTCATCTAGGTGTGCGATATGTACAAGTTCTGGATGATGTTATTATGTTTTTAAATATCTGCAGGAATCAGGGTTTTTGATATAGAACATTATTTTAATGAATTATTGATAAAAACTTAATACTTTGGGTACTGCCGGGTTGTCTTTCGAAAGTTAGTCGCCTTGTACCTTTAATTAATCAAATTGTAATGTTTTTTTTTTGTATTGTAAACAAAGCCCTACTATAGAACCCAGCAGCAATGTATACATTTTATTATCTGTTCAGGCAGATTAGGTTGATTTTCGTTTGAGGGATAGTAACAGAAACAACGTCTTTCTCTTACGCTCTTTATATTGACACTAAAAAAATCAACTCCTTCAAATGTGTGGACTGTATTTCTATATAATTAGCTATAGCTAGGTAGGTACACACGCATACATAGATAGGTACGCACTCAACATCCAAGAATCATTTAGACATTCCGCCCACCAAAGAACATCGTTCTTTAGTTATTAGTATACATACTTATGTTAAAAACTAAAAAAAAACTAAAACTAAACTAAACTTAAACCATTCGCGTCCCATCTTTTATTATCAGTTTAGAATCTGATAAAGAATCATCAATTCTTTATCAGATTTAAACACCCATATGTGAGGTTGCTCGGTAGCAGTCTGCCCAACAAGTAAGTCAAAACTTAGAAAATTATCAGGGAAAACAACTACCTCAACGCCAATGTTAACGTTATCGATCACTAATGAAATATTAATTTTACCTAAAGCGCTCACAACTGTATTACCAAAGCCTTTGAGGGCAGACAAATTATTTACCATCCATTTTTCGCGTGGAACAACTCTTTTCATAGAAGATTTTTTTATCAAGGTACACTGGCTACCAAAATCTACGTAACCTGTTAAAAGTACATTATTAACATAAACAGTCTTGATAAGTTTGTCGTCTAGTCTCAAGCCCGCGCTCTTATCCAGTCATAACGTCTTAATGTCGGCATAATTTACCCAAATACCTACTCTTACTGCATTTAGGATCATCATGACCGATACGTTTACACTTTTGACACTTAACGATAGGCTTTTTACATGCTGATACTACATGACCCGTTTTGTGACAGTTAGAACATGTCAAGGGTCTTTGCAAAACACTTTTTAGAGGTCTACGCATATCAGTTACTAAACGCATTGGGTTTTTTAGAAAAGTTATCTAATCGCTCACATTTGACACCCCTCAGATAACCCAATAATTTATTACTATCCTGAAAACCTACTGCCGCTGCTCCGTACCGAACCGTCCTATCTTCTATTCCATAAACAATGCAATCTATAGCATTCCTACCTACTATACCACACCGGTTCAATGTGTGGGTCAATGCTATTAACTTCTCATAATAGTAGTCCTCTAAATCATCGCCAAATTTTGCCCTTTTAGCCAACATTTCCGTAAGTAAATGGCCATAGTTTATGTCCGTGACTACCGCAGGACCCCGACAGCAACCGCTTCCATATTTGGTAAATAATTACTACTCAATTGCTACCAATTAGTACCCGAACAACAAAATTGGTACCTTAGTAGTTTTCGAGAAAATCGACTTTGAAGGTGGTCCTGCGGTAGTCACGCTCCATTCAGCAGGACCACCATGAGCGCCGAAAACAGGGGCATGCTACAGCTATTCTAAGTATACAAATAATTACTACCCATAAATGTGATCCATTTCGTAAAAAAAACAGAACTGAATCATTTTTATTTATCGAGAAATCAACGATGATAACTTTCGCTCGCTCGTTCAGCAGGACCACGACTTTGAATGTTGATTCCAAGTTGGAGGAGCCTGCGACTTTCCTCAAACCTAAATAGAAAATTACTACCCTGCAAGATAAAATTGATACCCAGAATTCACAACTAGTACTCCAGTAGTTTACGAGATATACCATGCCATTGGTGGGGTGGCGGTAGTCACGGTGTTAAATTTTCATTTCAAGATTTCCCTATTAAAAACTTAGTGAATTCTGCCCAAATGTATACAAAAATTACTACTCCTACAGAAGATAAAGCGACCAAAAATTCAGATACCTAAGTGTTGTATTTTATGAGAAATTAGCTGTCATTACTTTTCCATACTAAATCTTCGCGTATAACCCGACCATATTAAGTTGTCAATGGTATTGAGCAGTACACTTGTGCAGAAAAGTTTATGGATGTCGTTTTAGTAAAAACAACAGTTCACAATCTATAATTTTTATACAAAATGTGTACCTAGGCACATAACAAAAAAAAAAAAAAATCTTACCCATGGCCTGTAATACCTTAGTTAATGCCGTGGGTAGGTAGGTACTCTAATAATTATTTTTCTGTATTGTAAGTACCTACCTTCTGTGTTTTTATATGAATACCATTAAAGAGTGATAGGTATTTCTTATTTATTTCTTTCCTACTAATTTACCATTGCTGCAAGCTTAAGTACCTACGTATTAAAAACCTAATTTACTGCAGTAACAATATGTTGCTAATAGCGTAAGTATAAAATGATTACATAAGTAATAGGTATGTATTTTTACAGTACCAGAAGTCGATTGTATGGTACAATTTGTATCAAATTTCCACTGATATTTCTTGTGGACCTTGGGTGTATTTTTAGTTAGGTACCTATTTAATACTCACATTGTTAGATCTAGGTTATGAATTAGTAATATAAAATTTTTATATGTCGAATAAGTTTTATTAAGACACAGAACACAGATCGATAACAATTTGTAAAATCAGTCAAATTTTAAATATTTAAAAATCAATTTATTATTCTAAATTGGACTAATACCTACCTTAAAAAATTGGAACTATGTTATTTATCTAGCAATTAGGTTCGATAAAACAGAATGAGAAAAGCATCTATATTCATGCAAAGTTACAACAATTTAAGAATAGAATGAATATTAGTTTTATCATTTTAAAACTATTTCAAAATTACAGATTATTATTATGGCAGGCTCACAAGTTATGTACATAGGGTGAATGACAACAGTAGGTAATCATTTACAATTTATCTCTTAACAAGTAAAATTTCAAAATTTAAAAACCCCCGACACATTTATCTTGCGAAAACACCCCGATTCAAACAGTAAAACGCTCATAACTTTTGAACGGCTGAACCGATTTTATTCAAACATAGCTAAGAACACTCTCGACAAAATCACCTTTCAAACAAAAAAAACTAAATCAAAATCGGTTCATGCGTGCAGGCGCTATGATGCCACAGACAGACACACAGATAAACAGATACACAGCAACACACGTGAAACTTATAACACCCCTCTTTTTCCGGCGGGGGTTAAAATGAAAACGTGATGAAACTTATTTTTATAATTAAGAAAGTAGGTACTTTCATGAACATCATGAGTATCTTTACAAAAACAACCAATAAAAATAAAAGGAAAAATGTATACGCGAAATGTAAACATAAAAAATAATCTCAAATATAATTACCTAACATTAATAGACATAATTCAAGTTATTAAAAATAAAAGGTTGTTGATTACCCCGAGTTTCTCAGTTCTAAATTATCGCAGAATTGTCAAGCACGCGTTTTCTGGTGTGATTGGTT